>CM042688.1:306875782-307441451 GCA_023614405.1 Avena insularis
TCATCCACCTTGCAGTACCCTCTGGTCACTTGCCATATCTCCATGTTTCCATGGTGGCTCATGACCATGGTGAGAGCGTTCTGTGCCGCGGATCACGCGTAGGACATGTTCTAGTCCTGAACGAGCTGCAGCATCTCCTTCGCCTTGTCTCGCACCTGAAAGTCCGACATGCTGTGCATGTACGGAATCCTGAGAGCTTCGCCAATGTCCTCGATGGATTGGCAGAAGTCATGAAGTAAATCACTGACCTTCCTAAGTCGGTGGGTGCGAGGCTCGATGGAGGCAGTGTCCGTCAAGTTCAGAGGACCTATACACATAACACAAAAATGGTTAAGAAAAAAACCGACATCGAAAGAGTCGAAGAAAATACACAAGTCAGAAAGATGGAAACATACCGAAGATGACGTCGTCAACTTTGGTCTTCTCTTCTCGAAGACTCTAGAGTTTAGCCCAGAGCACCTCGGAAAGGTCCTTCTCTCTTCAAAGCTCATTGTTGAGATCCAAGATTCTCTGATCTTGAGCTGCAACCTTACGATCACGCTCATCAGTAGCCATGGAGGAGGATTCGAGAACTTGAGTGATGCTCTTCTCATGATCCACCTTGAGCTTATCCAGCTCTTGGCGAAGTTCTTTGTTCTCCACCACCAAGGTTTTGAGGTTCGGCCTCTTCAATCATAGCGCAGGATTATTTTACCAGTGTTGTAAGTCAAAAGGAACAATAGTTCAACAAAAATATTCGACTATGAAAACACAAGACAAGGTTTGAATCTCAGAATGTTTACCTTTGGCCTCATCCTTGGAGACCTTCAGCTTAACATTTTCAAGTCGGAGAGCTCTTATCTCTCTCCGCTTGTTGCAAATGTTCTTCAACAAATCCTGGTTATATGAATTAACTTTCTGTAAGTCAAAATACCCAGAGTCAGAAGTCTACTAAAGACTCGGGCTAATATTGTTATTAATATCAGCACGAGCCTTGGGGGCTACACTAGTTCATTCTTTGGCATCCTAAGGAAGCATAAACCCGGATTGTATATCCTACTTCATGCTTGGGGGCTAGAGGATATGATATAAAGTACAATAAAGAGAATCATGAGTTGGAATTCCGACTTACATGATGTTCATGTGTGAGCTTGCTTAGACACATGTTCACCTCGGTGGTAACCTTCTCGACGAGGGTGAGTGGAATAACCGGAGGTGGTGGAAGCACACCAGATCTAATTCCCTCGTTGCAAAGATGGACTTGTTCAAGAAGGTCGGAGTATTTGATGTCCTCCGCTTCTTGTGCTTCTTCTTCGGCAAAGAGATTTCTCTTCTCCAGGCATTGCCAGGCCAGAAGCTGGATTTCTTCTATAGATTTCCGAGACAAGCCAAATTTGGCAAGTCCCGGATTGTTCAGGAGGTTTTCGGCAAAGGTCTCTACCGAGGGATCATTACCCGAAGAGGGTTCACCCTTATCTAACCTGAGCCAGCCGTGGTGGCGTCAGTCTGCGACTCAAGGGTCCTTGGCCCCGTAGGAGGAGCCGAATCTTCTGCGACAACCAGCGAAGGAATGATCACCAGTGTTGCAGAGGGTTGTGGGGAAGGAGTCAGAGGAGCTACGGCAGGAGAAGCGATAGTCATCTTCGTCTGTCGCAAGTGTTTCAAAGAAGTTCCCTTCCCCTTACCCTTGATGAGCTGCTTAGCCCTGAGAATGTCATAGAACAAAAAACATTACATCTCGGAAGAAAAATTCGAGTAGGGTACAAAGGCGGAAGTTTTGTTGAACGTTACCTCTTCATGGCTGGCACCTCCTTTGTGCCAACGACCATTGTCGGAGCTTTGCGCTTCCTGGGCACAACGTCTGGTAGTGGGACCAGTTCCGCCTCCTGAGAAAACTCTAGAGGATATCCCTCGAGTGGAGCAAATTCCGACTCGGGGAGGTCAGCAAGTTGAAAAGAAGAAAACATCTCAGTATTGTGAAATAACTTAAAGGGTGAAACACATAAAGGGGTTTATTATTGAAGCTCACCGGAACTACAGGGTCTTCTGCTGTATGCATATCCAGAGACAAGTCCGGAATCTTTCTTTCAATCCGCTCCTTGATCAGCCATTTGATCTAGCTTATGTAATCCTGTGGCTTTAAAGCCTTAGGACTGATGTAGAGGGAATCATTCTTTGATGCCGTGATGGAGTGCATCAGACGGTCGCTGTGGTATTGGAGAGGCTGAATCCGGCGTGCGACCCAGCATTGGACCAGGTCGGATCCTTTCAAACCCTTGTGTTTTATCAGATATTCGATCCGCCTCTTAGCGAGGTTCATATCGTCACTGAGAGCCGGAGGGGCCTCGTCCCAAGACGGTTGGGCCGTGGCGGCTCCGTCGATGAAAGCCGGCAAAGCAGTAGCTTTGCCGGGAGCAGGAATATCCTTATGATAGAAGAAAGTGGCCGACCATTGTTTGACCGACTCACTGGCAGAAATGCGAGGATAACTACGCTCACGTCTAACAGAAAGGCTAATAGTACCAGTAATGTAAGGATTACCGGCAGTGATGGAGTTTCTACGAACGTGGAAGTGGAAACAAAACAAAGTGAGACTCGGCCTAATGCCGAGATACCCCTCGCACAAAGCTACGTAAGAACTCATCTCTAACAGGGAGTTCAGGGGAAAATGGTGGAGTTGAACACCATAATGATCAATCACCTCGGAAAAGAATTCCAAGGGAGGGAAAGACAAACCTCTGTCGAGATGGGTGCCGAAGTGGACCCGCTCGCCGGCGCGCGGTGGGGCATGGTTTCGCCGAAATCCCTCCACCAGTCGCCGGCGCGGAGGATACCTTCATTCTCCATGCCTTGGAGTTTCTCGTCATCGAGGAGGCACGGGATCCAGACTCCCCGGTTGCTCTCCTTCTCTGCCGAAGTCGTCGCCGCCGCCGCTGCCGTTGCCAAGCCAGAAGAGGAAGAGGAAGCCATTTCTTCGATGGGCCGGTGACCTTGGATGGGAGGCGCTAGGAAATCTGGGAGGTGGGAGAGATCTATGCGCTAGGGAGATGTGGAGGAGAAGGAACAACAAAGGGAACAGGTGAAGAGGAGAGAAGGAAAATCCTCACCCCTTATAACCACCTATCTGCACCAAGATTCATGCAAATGGTACTATGTAAATGTCACGCGTCGTGGAAGGAACTGGGAAGGACCCACGTGATGATTACGTCGCCTCGATCTCCACGTTTGCATTGAAACGGCGCCTCGGTTCCACGAACAGTGGACCCACCAACGGTCGTGCTGACAGGATGTTTGTCAAATGACGTGACTTGACCATGACGAGTGTTAGATGACGTCAGAGACCAAGTTCCGGCTTAAGTTTGAAAATCAAGCTGGAAAGTCCGAGTAACATGTTGATAGGACCGACTTATTTTGAGACCCGGATCATATTTTTTGTTCTGAATTTTCAGGAACCCTTCAAGATTCTGCAAGCCGAAGATCAAGCTAGACGATGATGAATCTGACTTTGGATCTTGGAGACTTCCGGGGGCTGCTGTTGGGGATATACTTTCCGGGTATCCTCACAGTTCCTCACTGACCAGGGTGGCCCACTTTGGGTTAGAGCTTTGCTTCACGGGCGACCCAGTCAGGGAGAAGAAATGGAGTCCAATCCGGCTATGGGAAGGCCCAGAAGACTTACCGACTTAGGCCCATAGTGTTACTTGTAGTTCAAGATGTACTCTGTAACTAACTCTTAGTCGTAGCCGGATAGATCTCTCCTATAAACCTTAGGCCGGATATCTATATAAGCCGTCCTAGAGAGAGCCTTTAGGGCACCCTCAATAGTCTACAATCTCAACTTGCACAGGCGAACCCTTGTAACCCATATTCCGGCTCTGTCGTATTACTGTAGTGCTAGCAGGAGTAGGATCCATCCAAAGCCGGCGGATTCGAACCTGGGTAAACTTGTGTGTTCACCATCTCGGAACACCGTACGTCTCACACCCCTCTCTTCCGCACGCCTCGAGGACCCCCTCATGGCATACTTGTCATCAATCTGACGACAGTGAACACTGGTTGATCCATGTGTGGTTTGTGAAAAGAACACACATGCAATGACACTAGTTGATCCATGTGTGGTTTGTGGAAAGAACACACATGCAATGCCACTGGTTGATCCATGTGTGGTTTGTGGAAATAACACACATGCAATGACTCTAATGGATCCATATGTGGTTTTTGGAAAAGAACACACATGAAATGACCACTGGTTGATCCATGTGTGGTTTGTGGAAAGAACACACATGCAATGACAGTAGTGGATCCATGTGTGGTTTGTGAAAAGAACACACATGCAATGAGTCTAGTGGGTCCACATGTGGTTTGTGGAAAAGAACAGACATGCAATGACTCTAGTGCTAGTTTTAGTATAAGAACACACAATCAATGACTCTAGTGGGTCCATATGTGATTTGTGGAAAGAACACACATGCAATGACCACTGGTTGATCCATGTGTGCTTTGTGGAAAGAACACACATGCAATGACACTGCTTGATCCATGTGTGGTTTGTGGAAATAACACGCATGCAATGACTCTAATGGATCCACATGTGGTTTGATCCATGTGTGGCTTGTGGAAATAACACACATTCAATGACTCTCATATGTCCATATGTGGTTTGTGGAAAAGAACACACATGCAATGAACACTGGTTGATCCATAAGTGGTTTGTGGAAAGAACACACATGCAGTGACTCTTATGCTGGTTTTAGTATAAGAACACATATGGATCCATATGTGGTTTGTGGAAAAGAACACACATGCAATGACCACTGGTTGATCCATGTATGGTTTGTGAAAAGAACACACATGCAACACCACTGGTTGATCCATGTGTGGTTTGTGGAAAGAACACACATGCAATGACTCTAGTGCTAGTTTTAGTATAGAACACACATACAATGACTCTAGTGGGTCCACATGTAGTTTGTGAAAAGAACACACATGCAATAACCACTGGTTGATCCATAAGTGGTTTGTGGAAAAGAACACACATGCAATGAACACTGGTGGATCCATAAATGGTTTTGTGGAAAGAACACACATGTAGTGAACACTAGTGGATCCATATGTTGTTTGTGAAAAGAACACACATGCAATGACACTGGTTAATCCATATGTGGTTTGTGGAAAGAACACACGTGGAATGACACCGGTTGATCCATGTGTGGTTTGTGGATAGAACACACATGCAATGACTCTAGTGGGTCAATATGTGGTTCATGTCAGGAACACACATGCAATGACACTGGTTGATCCATTTGTGGTTTGCGGAAAGAACACACATGCAATGACTCTAGTGGGTCCATATGTGGTTTGTGAAAAGAACCCACATGCAATGACCACTGGTTCATCCATATGTAGTTTGTGGAAAGAACACACATGCAATGACACTAGTTGATCCATGTGTGGTTTGTGGAAAGAACACACATGCAATGACTCTAGTGCTAGTTTTAGTATAAGAACACACATGCAATGACTCTAATGGATCCATATGTGGTTTGTGGAAAAGAACACATATGCAATGACCACTGGTTGATCAATGTATGGTTTGTGGAAAGAACACAGATGCAATGACAGTGGTGGATCCATGTGTGGTTTGTGAAAAGAACACACATGCAATGCCATTGGTTGATCCATATGTGGTTTGTGGAAAGAACACACATGCAATGACACTGGTTGATCCAAATGTGGTTCATGACAGGAATACACATGCAATGACTCTTGTGGATACATATGTGGTTTGTGGAAAGAACACACATGCAATGAACTCTAGTGGATCTATCTTGGCATAATTTGATGTATGCCACGATGCATTTCATTGTAGAAGACACCCACTTTCCATTTTTATACTACTCAGCTTTGCCCTTGGTTTTTTGATACTACCCAGTTTTGCCCCCCTCTCTCTTTCGTAGAAGCCCAAACCTGTGCCCACTCTGTCTACTACGCCCTGATTGGTTGTCACAGTTGTCACGCGGATCGTGCGCACCAACTGTTGATCCTGTGTGATCCAACGAGGCTCGTTGCACACGTCGTGCCCTTCACAGGACAGCGCGAGACAGCACGGACATCTCCCTCAACGAGACTTCTACAAGAAGGAACACGATGCCGTCCATGGAAAAAGTCGTCGAGTGGTCATGTCATGTTTAATCTAGTCTGCAAAGGCTAAAAGTCTACTACACGACAACTGGTCATCCACGGACCACCGCTATACCATTTTTACTATGCAGCGCGCCTGCACTCTCACTTCCGATAGGCCCCCACCACACGAACTTTCCATGTGGCAGCCGCATCCGGAAGAGCTACCAACCAGGGCCCTCGAGGAGGCCTAAACGTCCCCGCATTAAAAACCCAGCCTATCGGGTCCTCCATCGCACTCATCCACTACTCTCTCTTCCCTATCCAACAAAAGCCCACAATCTTGAACGTACTTGCACGACCCTTCTGCATGAAACCAGTGCGTGGGGGTGAGTGTCCGGGCATCGCCGCCGGGGTGGTGCTTCACGCGCCAGATCTGGAGGAGCATCACGCAGCACAAGCCGAGGAGGACGTGCAGTTCAACCCCTTGGGGGACCATGTGCTCGCCGGTGCTGACGACTTCAGAGGCACCGATGAGGGCGTGGAGTTCGACGAACACGCTCTGCTCGTGTTCCCGGAGGTACATCTATTTCTACATGTTTCATGTTTTCTACTCGAGCTTAATCTATCCTGGCGTCATAAAAAAATCTAGTCCTAATGATTAGATGCAACGTACGAACCGGTACATGCAGAGATCTAGTCTGTTCTGAATGAATCCACATTATTTATTTACTAATAAGTTACCAAGACCACAAACCACATTAATTTAGGAGCGAGCTGGGGAGACAGCCGTAATGAACTGCTGAACCTGTATAGACATGTTATTGCATCGAAAGTAACTTGTAATGGTGGAAGGAATATATATTTATTATTTTGCTCATTTCAGTTTGTATTCCATACATTACAGGTGGATTCAAGTGAGATGGACTCTGACAAGGAGACCAGGGACACCAAGAGCCGCCATGTCATGAAGAATCTCAAGAGCGGGATAATCCCTTTCCGCACTCGACTTGGGGAGCTCAGGTGCCCTTTCTGTAAGAAAGGAGTCAGCCCGAGGATTGCCAGCTTGATTCCGCATGCGGTTGGCATCGGTAAAAGCCCGTCTAGTAAACACAAGTCGGCGACCAAGGCTAAGCACGCTGCTTATGGCAAATTTCTGAGGGAGTATGTCAAGACCGGCCTAGTGTCTCCTTACTTAGGAATTAGCAACTTCTAGCCGACCAGCCCCGTCACTATGCTGGCCCGACCACTAATAATATTTAGTTCTCTTACCGTATCTACACCCTTAAACTATGGGGATTTCTATTTTCAGACCCTTCAAAATATATTGAAGTTCATCTGTTTATGGAGTTAAAGTTCCGGTGGCATACTCGTTATTTTGCATGCATAGAGGGGTGCCCCCAACAGATATAAGGGTTATCCTGTCCGCTAGATCACAGAGGATCAACAGTTGGTGGGCAAACTGAGTACAACTGAATCGCTAGGGTTAGACACGAGGGAAAAAAGTGACTCACGGTACGCTTGTGCGGTGCACGGGGCGATAGCGGACACGTGTGGCCATGCACGATGCATTAGCGTACGCGTTGCACGGTAGTGCAATGAAACGTCGCTTCCCTTCTCCTTTAATAGAGGCCTCCCCACTCCCACTCATCACGCACTCGCTCACTCAACCGTCTCCACTGTCCCATCACCTTTTGCAAACGCCCAACAAAACTCTAACCACGCCGGCGATGGAGAAGAACGACGCGGTGGCCATCGACACCTCCAAGGCCGCCGACGAGGAGCCCCCTATCCCCGCATCTGCCATAGCCTCCGACAAGGAGGCCCCCGCCGGTCTCGGACAGATCCCGCTCGGCTGGGACCCCTACGAGGAGGTTGTCTACATAAGGCCGGAGAACCCCTACGACACTAGCATCGCCGACCCATGGTCTGAGGTAACCAGGGTTTTCTCCCCTTCCCTTGTTCTTCCCCCGTTCCCATCGTTGGATGCTAGATCGTATGTTATTAGGGCTCGGCTGTTCGTATTTTTTACAATAGCTAATCCTCTTGTGTTAGATCTCGATTTTCGATGAATCCCCCTATTCGTAGTTGGGATCAGTATTCGATTTGGTTTGAGATTTGGGGAATAATCGGGAGATCTCATTCGGTTAAGTTATGCAAAAAATCAATCCCGATAATCAAAGTATCTCAATCATGTCCTTATTTCACTCTACTGTTTTTTTCCAACAGGAGGATAGAAGCGACCTCCGCAGCGACAATGAGTCTAAGGACACCAAGACTCGTCATATGCTGAGGAGGCTAAAGTCCGGTCAGTATAACAACTTCTTCACTGGCGACGTGTACAGGTGCCCCTTCTGCCCCACCAGGAGGCTCCGCGCCACGGAATTCAACTCCCTCGTGAAGCATGCCGAGGACGTGAGGACATGCGGCGAGTCCGTGAATGTCCACGGCTTCATGGCCAAGCACCAAGCGCTCGGTCTTCACCTCCGCAACCTCCAGAAGGTGGCTATCGAGGATGGTCGCATGCCCCCGATCATACCCAAGGCACCCAAGGTCAAGGGGCTGGGCAGCAAGAAGTGGAGGAGGCGCTAGAGGGAGGAGGTGGATGCCCTCCTGGCAGAGGCCACGAGGGGCCACTAATCAGCTGTTGCTGCTGTAAAGCAGCTTCTTTTGTCTTGTCTATGTTGAACCTGTTAGCTGTTGCTGCTGCTGAGCAGCCTAATTGTCAAACCTCATTAAGTACCGTACTATATAACCTATATTAGCTGCTTTATCTACATCTGCTTCGTTTACTGAATTTATTTATGGTGCTGGTTTGTTTTTCTGCTCTAGAATTGCTACCAGATTGGGGAAAAACGATCGCAAAAGGAACAATGAATGAAGAGAGAAGCTGCTTTAGATTCCCTACCTTTTTGGGCAAAAAAACACAATTGTTAGAGAGAGAGGGGAAAATGCGCTCTTAAAAAGGCCAAATAACAAAAAAAACTTCCACTTTAGGCGTCATGGCACACGTAACGGCCAAGCCTTTGACCAGACAGCACCCCCCTCCGAGCGCATGTGAGGGCTTCAGAATATCGGGAGGGCAAAAGTGAGGACAAACAAGACACAATGTTGCTATAGCTAAATCTGATAAAAAGCTGAATTTGGCTTTACCATGCAATTTGACTAGAGCTCCACAATGTAGCTATTCTAAATCCCTGAAATATGTGGTGCGTTGAAACCTAATGCTTTTCCACCGACACGTGTGTTGCAAAGTGGCTTGATCGTGCATGCTTACACAAGTGGCCTATAGAGAAACTTATAGAAGCATGGGCAAACGAGCTTCATTTTGGAAAATTCAGGACAAGCTTTGCGCAATCGGCTAGCCTAATCGGCTGGGCGGCTGCCCCGGGGTGCAACGATGCTAGGTCCATGTCTATGCTTACACTTCTTAAACTGTACACTTCCTTCTGTCCTGTCATGTTATGTCGTTACAACACCGTGCACCTGCTGCGGATCAGCAACGGGACGGTGGTCTACGTGACCGGTCTCTGCCACGCCAAAGCCACATTGCACACCCATCCCATCGCCTACCGGGATGGACGCCGAATTTAATCTCTAGGATTGGAAACCATCGGTGCTCGCCCGGTCAAACTTGCTCCCGCATGGGCATGACCGGAATATTGGTAAACGGAATTTAAGCATCGCCTCCCGTCTCCTCAGCACATCACTGTGCAAAAATCCCCAACTCATTACATCCGCCGCCGCCACCGCAAGAACCATCGACGCCGCCAGTTCTCACTCCGCCTGGCCCATACCACCACCATAGCAGATCACTCCATACGCCCGGTCCCAGCCACCGCTACCAACCTAGGACACCACGCCGCATTAGCTGCTGCCATGGACGCAGTACGGCGTGTTCGGCAGAACAACTTCTGCAAGCAGTACACCGTCACCGCCCATGGCACCACCAAGCTAACGGTCGTCCACACAAATGCGTCAGCGGAGGTCGTCAAGGTCATCACAATGTACGAGCGGTGGCTACAGGAGCCGATGGACAGGTACAAGATCATCGGCCTTGACCTCGAGTATACCGGAGATAGGAAGAGGACAGTGCTTTTGCAGCTGTCCATGCGCAACCACTGCCTCCTCTATCACATATGTAGGGCCAAATCTATATGCCCGGAGCTTCGCGAGTTCCTACACAGGAGGGAGATCTACTTCGCCAGCGTCGACATCAAGAACAACACTCCGAAGCTAGAACAGGATCTCCTCGTTCATGTCGTCAATCACGTCGATCTCCAACGTTTGTGGAGGTACCAGGATGGTGGTACGGGGAAAGCCGACTTGGCTAGACTCGCTGCTGACATCATCGACCGCGAGTACGCCGGCATGAAAGTCGAGTTCCCGAAGCACCTGCACGAGCGATTGGAGTGGAGGCACCTGGATTACGATGTGATCAAGTACACAGCCAGGGACGCGTATGTCTGCTACGAGATGCTCAACAGGATCTGGCAGGTGGTTGAGTGTGTTGTTTACCACTACTAGTTTCGTATTTCGTTCCTAGTTTTATCTCGCATGTATTTTATCTCGCATGTATTTTCTAAGCATTCTGTGTGTAAGAACCAAGCTCGTATGATCCCTGTGCTATTAGCTACTTAACATGTATGCTCAACATTACCCCTTTTGTATGATCAACATTCATTCTTACAAATTCTGTCTGTGCCATTTGCATGCGGCAGAATCCAGGACTGACATGCATAAGGTGTGATACAGTCATAAGTCCTAACCAAACCCAGATTATAGCGAAGGATACAGTCATAACCAAACCCATATTATAGTTTGACAAAGGTAATACACAGCAGTTCGTAATTGCTCACATAGTGTACTTCTGAAATAACATGTTTTCATAAACACAACAATCATGCACTAATAGTCTACATCCCAGCCTGTTGGAGAAGGCAACCGATCCCAGGATGCCTTGATCGCTGCCCTTTGTAGATTCATCTACACTCCGGCATCTAGAACAAACAACTTGCCTTGGTGGTGGTTCAATGATGCGATGCAGGCGAGATTTTACAATCTAGCGGTACAGCTCGTGGCTAACATACCCGTCAATTGCAGCGTACTTCAGATTAGGTTCAGAAAGTGGCTTATCCTCCCAGTAATCGTGCCCTAAACGCCTCCACGAACATCTCGGCAATCTGTCCTTCATGTCAGCGTACCACGGGTCAATGAGTTCGGAGGCAAGAGCGGCCATCCCGGTCTTGCCGCCCTTCGTCCCTGGGATCCAGTAAATTTCCTGGATGTCCACTTTGCACTCCTTTGGGATTCTAATGTTGACAGTCGGGCTTTCAAGCAGTTTAGTGTCATTCGTGATGTCAACACTAGTAAATGTTATGTGCTGGTTCACGAGAAAGTCATGAAAAAGATCCCTAATGCTTTTGCCCCACCTTCATGAAAATGAATTCAAACAAATAATATAGCAATAACTTTTGCAAACAGACGGTTCAGGAACTAAAAGACATCAAAGTCTACCAGATCCCGTCAGCCCCCTTCTCACAGAAAGGCTGGTATACGAGGACGTGCCCCTTCATGGAGAGTTGCACCACGGCGATCCTACGGTGATCGTGGCTGTACTCGAGGTCGAGACCTATGAACCTGTTTTCTTCGAACTGCAGCCAACTCGTGTAATTATTCAGAGTGTTCCTCACCGTCCAAGGGTCGGTGGTGTAGACGACATCGATCTTCTTCCCGCCATGTATTTCGATGTCGAAGTGCATAGTTTCTTGCCTGTCGTCGTTCCGGACGTCCGGAGCGTCCATGGATACAGGCAAGAGGGAAAGGATACGGAGGAAGAGGGTGATGCGGTGGTGGAGGAAATGGATGAGGCCGTGGAGGAGAAAGACGATGAGGCCGTGGAGGAGGAAATGAGACGGAGAAGTGAAAGATTGGAACCGCCCTTACCAATATCTAGAATGGTGCACGACCGTTCGTAGTAGGGTGAAGGTGGAGAAAAACGACGGTTTTACACGTCGACACTAGCGCTTCCTAAAATTTGTTCTGCGCCACTTGCATGCGGTGGAATCAATTCAAACATAGGCATGTTTGCGCGTGCCGACCTACACTCATTGACAGGCGGGCCACACATTTCTCTCTTACGATTTATTTTTTCACTTCCTCTAGACGGTTCCGGTGCCCACCCTCAATAATTACGCCCCCCTTCATGTCTTCCACACGGACAAGAACCGGCGGCGGCTCCTTGCAGATTCACTCCCCACTCGAACAACTGCCCCCATCCCTGATTCCATCCCCTCTCGAATCCATCCGCCTCCTTATCACAATGCCTCCATTAATCTACCGGATTCTAGACTCCATTTGCCGCTATGGGTAGAGCTTGGGGTAGCAGTAGGCTGAAGCGAAAGGCATGCAACAACGATGCGGATGGCCAAGGCGACCGCTACCACGAGGATTAGGGATGGCCGAACCTCAGCACCACGAACGTGCACAAGATCACCTCGGGGTTGGACATCATCTCAGCCGGCCGCCTCGCTCGCTGCATCCCTGGCTACCGCTTGACGATGCAGAACATGGACGAACAACCGTTCGGCACGCTAGGCCTTCTTTACCCTGATAATAGCAGCCAAATGACCGCGATGGCCACGTAAGTTCTAGTATCTAGCTTATTCATTCAGTCATATCGTTGATTCATATGTGCTAAACTCTCATCGGAATCCTATGTTCCTTTCATCAAACGTGTTGTGTGCACGCGCGGTTTGAACAAATCGAACCATTTAAGACTATTATGTACAGCGGAAGCTCTGCTCGTACCTAATATTCTGGTATTTTCGTAGTGACACAGTCTTACTTTAGGTGATAGACGAGTTTTCAATTTCGATTTTGCAATGGAATGCCTGCTAGGTGATATTTTGTTTTTTAAAATAAAAACAAACATATTAGACGGTTTAAGGCTGTTATGCCCCGAGCTGTTTATGATCATCGTCAGGAGTTTGTTCTAGGGGCTCTACTACTACTCCATATATTGAGTATCTTCGTAGTGACACAGGCACAATTTAGGCGATATCTGAGGAGACACTCATATTTAGGCGATATTTTGTGTACTTTAATCTGAAGGTCCAGTTGTCAAATTGTATTTGCAATGGAATCCATGTTAGGTGATTGTACCAACTAACAACAAACTCTGCAGAATATTCATGCAAAACTGATGCTGCTGGATAAGTGGTCCGAATCATTAGTGGTGAATATCAAGGAAGAAGAAGAGACAGAAATGGAAGATGACCAGAACTGGGTGGGTGGCAACGGCGAGCGGCTGGTCCTTTTATCACAGGATGGCAGTACTTGGACTCTAAAAAATGGCTATAGATCGGTGAGACTTGCAGTGCCATCTTTGAAGGGTGTCGGCATTACTGCATTCAACAACGGGTGGCCGCCACCCATTTCCGAATTCTCTTACAGGTTCAACATGGCAGAACTTGACCTCGTGAAGGTATAGCTCCCACATAGACCGCGGGAGGGGGCGTGGAAGAACTGGGAGTACGACCTCTTAGCGGTGTTCGAAAAGGCAATCACATTCATTAGATGCCCAGAAGACAATGAATGGACAGTCTTGCGCGACGACTTCCTGCGGCCGGAGAAGTATGTCGACGCCGTCTTCACCTACAGTTACTCTTCGTACAGAGCGCAATGCATTTATGCGGTCACTGAACCTAGCGGCGACGTGTGTGTTTGGGAGTCGTCCATTTGGGGTGAGTCATGGTGTCATATAGCATGTAAAATCCCATTCAAAATTCTGCTTACTGACTGTTAGTAACAAGCAGGTACCCACGGAGCCCCGCGCATCATTCCAGCTCCGGTCATCGAAGATGTAGTAGCAGATGCTGAACTTGGGACATGGCGCTGGTTCCTGGCACCTCTCGGAGACAACACGAAACAAGATGATGAACTCATGTGGATTCATATCAGGGGAGCACTAAATAGCGTTGGTGATACAATAGAACATATGGGGACACAACTTTCTTCATACCCATCGCTGCTGTGTCACGTTTTCTCGAGGTCCGCATGCCCATCCAAAGACCCAGTAGAGCAAGTATGGAGCAGAGTTAACAATCTGAAGGGCCAATATGTGTTTCTTGGGATCAACTACCCTTTCTTTGTCGGAGCCCCTAGAGCTATTGAACCTGTAATTGCTTAGGCAACCCTGGCCCCTGATGCTGCTGTTGCTGCTAATGGTGGTGGTGGTGGTGGTGGAGCTGACGAAGAACTAGCTGTTGCTGCTCCTGGTGAAGCTGTCGAAATACTTGGTGATGCTTCTGCTGGTGAAGCTGACGAAATACTTACTAATGTTGCTGCTGGTGAAGCTGACGAAATACCTGCTGAGGCTGCTGCTGGTGAAGCTGACGAAATACCTACTGAGGCTGCTGCCGGAGTCCAGGAAGAACATGATGGTGTTGTTGCTGAGGTGCCAGCACTTCCAGTGTTGATAGCAGACTGTGTGTTTGCTGCACACTCACACGCCTATCATGTTGACACTCCAGATCCGACCTGGAGCTGAATCCACGTCAGGGGGAGGGGGCCTACAATTGGCTCATCAGTGGGGTCGTACGATTTGACGGAGAATGAAAGACGGCCAAACGCAGCATTCTGGTTCATTCCGACGATACCACCAGCTCCAGGGACCTAGTGCTCATACTAGCAGATCCGATGAACCATTTGTCTTTATCTTTATCATTAGTTACGCTTATGTGTGTAAAGACTAAGCTGTGCTTATTTGTGTAAGACTAAGTTAGGTCTAACTATGTAATATTCAGTGAAGCCCAGCTTTTCTTTCCACGCTCATAACAACAGAATTGCAGCATAGAACATACAAATTTAATGTGCATACCAGGCATTTTTGCTCAGGATAACAACCACTTCAAGCAAATGATACATCGTGTACGCATTTGAACGCATCACTAGAATGTGCCACCTATTGATGATTGATGACATGGATCTAGCTTTTCTGCGCGTATTTGCATTGAATCGCTCATTGATTTGTTCACATATTTTTTGGCAATGGCTGATGAACTCCACTCTCTTGGTAACTTGCTTCGTCAGCGAGCACTTGTTGATGCAATGCAAAGTATAGAACATGGTTGTCATCGTCATTCCATTTAGGTTCTCTATGTTTCGTCATCACGGAGTACTAATTTCAAATGAAAATCTAGTAAACAATATATGTGTACATTGTTAGAGTATGCTACGACCATGGTACATACATGTTTTTCTACAATCACAAGAAGAAAACTTGATGCATTTTCACCTTGTTGGCGTTGTGCCGAACTGGGTGGATGTGGTTTTGGGGTTTGCAAAGGAAGGCGCCGTGGCTGGTGCGTGTCACGACCACCGGCGACTCAGATTCAGGCGAGGCCAGGACGAGCATGGTCGGCATGGTGACAGATCTCACCCGGAAATGAATTCCCGTCCCCGCGCCGTGCCAATGGTGTGGTCATGGTGAGGGCGAGCTCCGATTCGGGATGGGGAGGAGAACGGGTCGAGCAGGTTCGTCCAAGTCCTAGCTCCATGCCTGGCCGCGACCACATATTGCCGCCCCGGAGGAAGAAGAAGACGCGTAAAGGATGCATGCACCAACGCTGCAAGCCTACATGGCAGCGACATAACGGCGAAAGCTGACAGGGGGGGCCCAACTTGACGGCCATTAGCCTAATTTTTTTATTGAAACGTAAAGTTGAATTCGTGCCGAAAAAGACCCTCTGAGTATTTGGCACGCCAACTGTAGTCACCCCGGCTGATTTCAGGGAACTCGGGTACCGCGTTGCCTGGCCACCCCAACTTTCGGTCCGTAAAATGATATTCTCACCGGTGGTGCGGTGGGATCAGGGAGGAGCACCGCTGGAGTGGAGGATAGGGAGATGAGGAGGACGACGACATGGACGGGAACAGGGACGGGGTCTGTCCCTCCTCCTCTCTCGTGATGGCTCCAGTCCTCTTCTCTGTCGTGCCGGCGGAGGAGCATGACAAGGCGTACAGGGTGACGCAGGCAGGCGAGCAACAAGGTTCACTCGAGTTTGACAATCGGTGGCAGTGGCTATAATAACACCGACTGTTTAGGGGCAAAATCGTCTTTTGATGGCAGATGGAAAAAATTGTGGGGTGACAAACGACGTGAATCTTTTAATAGTACTAGCTGCATGCTTGTGCGTTGCCACGGAACAATAGATTTAGACACATCAATGTTGATTAAAACATATTTTTAATTCTCAACTTATATATCGTGTGCGGAACAAATTCCGAGTATCAGGACTAAATAGACCACTGTTATATTTAACTTGATAATAAAAGTGGAAGTAGAATCCTGCCCGACTTGTCTCGCATTACCCTCCATGTGGGCGAGATATGAAACCCTAGCTACCCGCCGCCCGCACCTCCTCCTCCCCTCCCTTCACCACCGCTGGCGCGTGCCGCCCAGCAAAGTCCGTGTGGTGCCGGTGGCGGTGGGACTTCCTCTACCCGGCGCTGGTGCTTAGTCGTGGGAGGGAGCTGGTGGTGGCGGGTTGTTCTAAAGGTGGCGACGGGATCGAACAACGGTGGCAGCGCGTGAGGCATGTGCCCCCTGGGCGGCGCAGCACCGGGGCTCCCCCTGGCGATGGCGTGGGCAGCAGTTGGCATCGGGCTCAGGATGTCCTGCTGTGGTGGCGCGGCTGAAGGCCGACGGTGGCGGGGCATTGAGGTGCGGCCAGCGACGATGGTGAAGTTGACCTCACGCAGACTGCCGGCGGCTTGGCTACTGCAGCGTGGCGGCGGAGCCGATGGGCTAGATCTAGGCCTGATTTGGGCCTAGCCGAGCCTGATCTCGGCCTTCTTGGCACTGCTGCTCGTCTGGACGACACTTGCGGCAAGGTGACATAGGGAAGATCCCCTCCCTAAGCTATCGTGCAGCTCGATGACTGAAAATCTGAGTTTTGCCCTACTCCGTCCTTCTCGTCTCGTCCATTGTGCGTTGTGACGGTGGCCGGAGCCCTTGGCTCGAGTTCATGGAAGCCAGGGCAGCAACCCCAGAAGGTGGACTGCACGGCGTCTCTTCAGCGAGCGACATGGTGGCGGTGGTGGTTCCCTTCTTCGGTCAAGTGGATGGCAAGGAGCGGACGTTGGGGGACTTTGGTGTTGGCGGCGTTTCGGCTCTAGCAGTGCCCAGATCGTGTGTTGGAGGCCTCTCTCAGAGACAATGGGTCTCGAAGGTTTTTCCAGACGAAAGCTCATTGCTTCGGCACCAATAGCGGCGATGCATGCGGGTACCGTTACCCTCTTGGGGGCAGCTGTTGTGGTAACCTTATCCACTAGTGCTCCAGGTGAAAACCCTTGACCTTTGATCTCGACGGCGGCAGCGCGGTGCGCCGTTACCATCTTGGGGGCGTTGTCGTGGAGCCTCGGTTCACCCTGGTCTCCGATCATTGTCTTCAGTGGCAAGTGTTGGCCTTTCAGGTTTTTCTTGTTTATCTTGATCTGCTTTGTAAGGGGTCTTCCCATCACCTTGTATCATGTTCGGTCGATGTGGATTTATTTATAAAGTTGGGCCAAAGTCTAATTCAAAGAATAAAAGTGGAAGTATGGCCTTATGTCAATAAGATAAATAGACGTCCAGAACACCTAGCTAAAATTGGATGAGCCAATATACTGAATTCTGGTGAATTTCGTGGAGGTTGTGGACGGTTGAGTGATACCTGATATGAATAAATGAGATCCTAAGTACAGATTCATGGACGCTCCCAAATTCCAGAACCTATATGCATATATACATTCAGTTACACGAGCTGTCTTTGACCCACACCATCTCTCTCTCTCTTAGTCATTCTCTCTCTTATATCTAAAAACATATCAGCGGCGTGTAAGGACACCAATCAATCCCACACCATTGCTGAACCTCCTCCTCTTCTGAGCTTACGAGTCACTCCCTCCAGATCGAGGACCTGCTAAAGCTGAACCATTCCCTCCCTCCAGATCCAAGACCTGCAGCAACGGGACCTTGAGGATGATGATGATGGAGGCGGCTCGTCCGATCGGGAGCGGTCCTCCCAATACCTGCGGCGGTCAGCTGAAGGGGCCAGCGAGTCTCTCATCATTTCTTCTTTGAGGGCAGCTAAGAGGATCCAGCAGCGACGCCAGCAGCAGCTGGCGGCGATGGAATTGTGGGTCTATCCCACAACTTAGGTTAGTTCTTTTTCTTCGGATGGTAGCCAAATGGCTTCGGCTAGGTTTTTGTCGAGTTCTAGGTGGAATTATAGAAAACCACCATTAAAACGATCAGTTTTCCCTCTGAGTGAGGATGATGGCTCCGATGGTTGGATAATGGTACGCCGGCGGGGAACTTTGAAGATGGCTTGTCCGCTGCCTCCCTCTTCGCCGGAACCGAGATCTGTTGATCCAAAATTTCCGCGCTTTTCAAATTTTCGGTCCTTGGGCCCCTTTCGTTCTTGGATGGGAATTGGTCTTCCTGGCCCGGCTCGAGTTAGGGTGGATGAGGGCCCGTTGGTCTGTCCGAGTTCGACCCTGGTGCAATCCACGGTACAGATACCGTATGATGTCCACTTTGGTGTCTGTTTTCCATTCCTTTTCGGTCAGGCTACTGAGGAAACCAAAACACTAATAGGGCGGCGGCATTCATTGGAGATTCACCATGGTGCTGGCGCTGGAGGAGGCTCCGGGAGGGGCGGCGGCTCCAGCGGGGGCCGGGGACATCCCGGTAGTGGCAATTCCAGTGGCGCTAACCCAGGCAGAGGCCGTGGGAATTTTTCCTGGCTCATCTAGCGGACCTGCGGGAGGCAGAGACTTCGAGCAACGATCTGATCAACCAGGAAACTTAAATGGCCACCACAACTTCAGGGGTGGAGCTGTGGGGGGATATCATGGAGGATCTGGCTTTAACCAAGGAAATTTCAGCTATGGTAGCAATGCTGGGTACCAAAACAGACGTCGCTATGAGTTTTGCGCTGGTCGTGGTGGAGGCCAGCAATGGCACAATAATGGTAATGGTGGCCATGAAAATTTTGGTGCTATTCGGGGCCCTCTCAACAATGATTTTGGTGCTGCCAATGGCAATGCTGTGTCGTTATCGGTCAACCAAAACCTGATCAAGCAAGTGGTGGATATTGTCACGGCAGCGGCGCAAAATGGGGCACTGGTGCTTCCGCAATCAACCTCTGAGGGTGTGCCCACGGGTGCTGCTACGGCTGGGACTGCTCTGTCTGGTGGGCTGGCGGGAGCTCCTACCGTGGCATAGTTGCGTTCTGTCGTGGCCACCGGGCAGGCTACCGCGGCAGCAGGGAAGGCTGCCGCGATGCCCAGGCAGGCTGCCGCGGACCCGGGCAGTCTGCCGAGAGCATTTTGGCTGCCACGACAGAGCCAGGTCGCGGAGATGTACACATGTTGCAAGACTGATCCGTCTGTTGATGGTAATGTGGCTAAGAAGCAGAGAAAAAATGATAAGCTGAAGTGTTTTAAGTGCAACTAGGCTGGACATTTTCACGAAGAGTGCTCGGTTAATGTATGTGATAATTGCGAATCTCCTCAACATATTACTTCTTCTTGCCCTTTATGGAATGCCCCAAAGCCAACTGTGATTGTGCATGGGCATGGTAATGAGAAACAGACTTTCTTAGAACTATCCACAACAGGAACCTATATACCTAGGGTGGAGAATTCTAGGGTGGGTAAAGTTTTTGTCGAAGGAGGTTCTTTGTTAGTGGCCCAAGTGATTCATATTATCAAGAGATTGGTTCTCTCACCGAATTACACTTAGTAGGCTTTTGAGTTCCAGCCGAATGTTTTCAAAGTTAAATTTCCTACTAAAGATGAAGTTCAACACATGAAAGCGGTCAAACAATATCAGATTCCCGACACTCCTATCTATCTTATGTTTGATGAATGGGGGGGGGGGGGGGTTGATGAACCACTTTTCTTATTGTCTGAGGTGACAATGCAAATTGATGGGGTACCTAAAGATCTTCGACGTGACTTTTTATCCCTATGTGGGCTGGGTTGTTTATTGGGGAAAACTAAATCGGTGGATATGCCATTCACTAGACAGAAAGGAATTGTCCGGGTTTTGGTATACTGTGTCAACCCTGAGTTCATTCCACCTTTCCTTCATGTTGGGATAAAAAGGGCGTTTTATAGACTGAAGTTTCTGGTTGATAAGCCTGGCGACTTGATAGCTAATGAGGATGCTTTGTCGGGTGCACATGACTCCGAGGATAGAGATGACAATACCAATGATGGCAAAAAAGATGATTTGAGGAAGATAGAGGAAGACAGACTAATGGAGAAACCTTCTAACAAGGGCAATAGTTCGATGGGTGGGGGAGAGTGTATGCAGGGTGGAGGTGTTCATGAGGCAGAGTTGCCAACCTCACCAACTATTAGCTTCGGTTCCTTCCAAATACCTATGACGGAGGTAAATGATTTTGTACTTGAACCTTGCTCGGACAATTCTAATACTAGTCTTTTTCAAATGATGACATGCGGATGGATGATACACAGGCTTTGCTTTTACCTCGTACGTTTTTGCCAGCATGCAATGATGCTCATGTGGATGTGGATACCGCGTCCTTGACGGCTAAGAAAACATAGGTACTTGGTAGTCACATCTTGGATGGTTCCGATCCGTCCTTTTCTTTTGAATCTAAGGTGAAACATAGTTTTGTTGGTTCTTGTTTAAAGTCTATCCATAGTACTCATGTTTTTGGTTCAAATCAGACTCCTTTTGTTTTGTCGCAGTCCATGGATGGGTGTGTCAAAAATCCTTGCTCTACTAATCCTCGTTCTAATGTTGAGCCAGTGGTGTTGGGCGAGAGGGTGCCCTCTGCCGAGGTGGCTGCCGTGGCACGTTTTCGGGCTGCCGAAGAGGCAAGGCAGGTTGTCGTGGCCTCTTCTCCTACCGCGGCAGAAGTTGCTGCAGATAGGTCTACCACAGCACACTTTGGGGCTGCCGTCGAGCCCCGGCAGGCTGCCGTTGCGCCTGGGCAGGCTGCCATGGACGGTATCTCTATCGCGCCAGAGGCTGGTAGCCAGGGGGTCTGGTATGAAGTTGGGAACTCGTTATACTCCAATTTCAAATAAGGCGTCTGATGCTGAAATGGGGAGGCCTATTGCTGTATCGACTGGTGCCTTATTTGCTAGGAAGAAACCTTCTTTGGCTGAAATCATTGCCTTTGGAGGTGTAGCGAAGTTGGATTCTACTTTTCAGTCAAGTGACCGGGTTAGAAGCCAACCCAATAGCTAGAGCATGCACAATATTTAGTTCACCGTCGAGATGAATTCAAAGGTAAAAACTCAACATTTTCAATCATGTCTTTTTCAAACATTGATATCATTGAAACAACTAAATCAATTGGGGTATCTTTGGGTGAATCTTCAAAACAAAAGGAGGTAGCGGCCAATTTGATTAAAGATAATGAACTTAAAAGAACATTAACCTTACTTGAACATAATGCTTCAAAGAAAGATACGAATTTTCTGGGAGAGGAAAGCCTGGTTGTGTCTAAGGTGTCTACTATTTGTGATGATCTGGTGGAAGAGGAAATTGTTGGAATAGATGATACTGATGACATCTTACCTGTTCCAAACACGCGGGTGCGTGGACGAAAGAAAAAACAATATGGCCCTTCTATGGTTAGAAGAGGTACTAGAGTTAGGATAAAGAAAACCTTCTAATATGCATGGCTTACGTGGAATGATATGGAATTGTGCGGGGTTTTGTGATACTACTAAGCACCTTTTTATTTCCGAGACCGTTAGAGAATGTAAATTAGACTTTGTTGCCTTGTTAGAAACAGGGCGGTCTAATTTCACGGTTCCTTTTATTAAACACCTGACACCAGGGGATGGATTTTGCATGGTTCTGCTTACGTCCTCATGGGTGATCAGGTGGAATTCTAGTTGGCGTTAACACAAAAACACTACAAGTCAACAAGGTTGATTCGGGTGATTTCTATGTTAAGATCTTTTTAAAGTGCTGCAATGATGGATTTCAATGGATCCTTATTCCCGTATATGGTGTGGCTCAGGATAACTTAAAGCATGAGTTTATGGCCGAGCTAGTGCGAGTTTGTGAAAACAAGACAATACCTTTACTCATTGGGGGTGATTTTAACATTTTAAGAAAAAGAGAAGATAAGAATAATGACAATTTTAATGCTCATTGTCCATTTATCTTTAACGCAATAATTGAAAGCCTTAACCTACGGGAGATTGTTCTTTTGGGCAGACAATTCACTTGGGCCAACCGTCACGAAACACCAACTTATGAGAAGCTAGATCGTGTTCTTTCTACTATTGATTGGGAACAAAAATTTCCACTTGTGTCGATGCAGGCCCTTACACGTTCTAGGTTAGATCATACACCTCTTCTGATAGATTCAGGAAGCCAGGCTCATAAGGGCAATAACCCGTTCGAACTCTCGTGGTTAAAGCAAGATGGTTTCTTTGACATGGTTGCTACCGAATGGGGTTAGGTAACACATGGGGATACGCCAATCAAAATTTGGCAAAACAAGATTAGGGACCTATGGCGTCTTTTGCGCGGGTGCGTAAAAAACCTGAGTGCAAAATATAAAAAAGAGAAGGAGAGGCTTTTATCCATTATTAATGAACTAGATATAAAAGCTGAAAGTTTTCCTCTTTCCGAGAAAGAAAGAATGGATCTGAGAAGTGCCAATGATCAAGTGGCAAAGTTGAGACGTGATGAGGAATCCAAATGGGTGCAAAGGGCTAAGGTTAAGCACATTCAAGAGGGAGGAAATAATGCTAAGTACTTTCATTTGATTGCAAATGACAAACATAGAAAAAAGAAAATTTTAAACTAGAACAAGAAGGAGGAGAATTTGAGAGTGTACATATCTAATTTTTAAAAAAAACTGTTTGGGGAGCCGACTCCGAATAGTTTTACTCTGTCGAAGGGTTTGAATAGTGATATTCCCTAGGTGGCGCATGATGAAAATGATATCTTAACTTCTGGTTTCACCAAACAAGGAGTTTTCGATGCAATTTCCTCGATGGAGCATAACAAAGCTCCTGGTCTAGATGGATTCCTTGCAAAATTCTATCAAACCTTTTGGGAAGTAATTAAAGTTGATCTAGTGGCCTTCTTTGCACAGTTGCAAAACAGATGATCTGCCTCTATTTAAAATCAACTTTGAAGTTGTTACTTTATTGCCTAAAAAGGAGAATGCCATCCAAATACAACAGTATAGACCCATTTGTCTCCTCAATGTGAGTTTTAATTTTTTTACTAAGGTTGCAACTAACCGCATCTCCGTGATTGCTCACAGGTAATTAGACCCTACTCAGACGGCTTTTATGCCTAGATGGAACATACTAGAAGGAGTAGTCATTTTGCATGAGACCATTCATGAGATTCATAGGAAGAAAATGGATGGGGTATTATTTAAATCGATTTTGTGAAAGCTTATGATAATGTTAAGTGTCCTTTGTTACAACAAGTTCTTCGCATGAAAGGGTTTGATCCAGTATGGTGCAAGTGGAACGATAATTTGTTCAGGGATGGAAGTGTTGCCATTCGTGTCAAGGATGACATAGGCCACTATTTCCAGACTAAAAAGGGGTTACGGCAAGGTGGCCCTTTTTCCCCTATGCTTTTCAATATTATTGCGGATATGCTTGCTATTATTATTGCACGCGCTAAAGAGAATGGCCATGTAGCTAGATTGATACCCCATCTAGTCGAGGGGGAAGTGTCCATTCTACAATATGCTGATGATACAATCTTGTTCATGGAACATGATTTTTAGAAGGCAGTGAATATGAAACTCATTCTAAGTATTTTTGAACAATTGTCTAGCTTAAAAATAAACTTTCACAAGAGTGACCTCTATTTCTTTGGCAATGTGGTGGAACATGAGCTCATCTACAAGGAAATCTTTGGGTGTGAGTCAGGGTCTTTTGCGTTTAGATACCTTGGGGTACCTATACATCATAGGAGAATTAGAAAATCCGAATGGAATCTGGTTGAAAATATATTTGATAGTAAACTGGGATGTTGGCAAGGGAAATTATTATCTTATGGGGATAGACTTGTATTAAATAATTCTGTCCTATCGAGTTTGCCCATGTTTATGCTATCTTTTCTTGAAATACCAAAGGGTGTAAGGAAAATGTTAGACTTCTATTGTTCACGATTCTTTTGGAAAAATGATGAACATAAGAAGAAATATAGACTTACTCGGTAGAATATTATTTGTCAACCCAAAGATTAGGGTGGATTAGGTATCGAAGTGCTGAACTCAAGAACAAATGTCTTTTAAGCAAATGGTTATATAAATTGCTGTCAGAAGAAGGGGTTTGGCAAGAGTTACATCATAATAAGTATTTGTCAAATAAAACATTGACACAGGTCGAGGCCAAACCAACTGACTCACCTTTTTGGAAAGGACTAATGGGAGTAAAAGATGAGTTCTTCTCCAGAGGTACTTTTAAAATAGGTGATGGGAAAGGTACTTGATTCTGGGAGGATGCTTGGTTAGGGGAGGGCCCTCTTAATCAAAATTATCCCTCGTTATATAACCTGGTTCATAGGAAACATGTTTTTGTGCATTCAGTTTTGTCTCACAATCCTATTGACATCAATTTTAGGAGAAATTTATCTAGAAATTTGTGGGATGCATGGTTGCACCTTTGTGAGCGACTGATGGCAGTAACTCTGAATCATGAGCATGATAGTTTCTTGTGGATTTTAAATGAGAATAAGGTATTCACAGTTAAGTCTATGTATGGAGACCTTATGAATGAGCATCTGTGCTTCCCCTCGAGATATCTTTGGAAGATTAAAATCCCTACAAAAGTCAAAATTTTCATGTGGTTTCTAAATAATAAAGTGTTATTAACTAAAGATAATCTTGCTAAGAGAAACTAGTATGGTTACAAAAATGTTGTTATTGTGACGAAGATGAAACAATTGAGCATTTATTTATTACATGTCCGTTTGCTAAAATCATTTGGCTTAGGATTTGTTGCACATATAATTTACCACCTCCTACCAATATCACCAATATGTTTGGGAATTGGCTGAATGGAGTGGATAAGGCGAATAAAAATAGAATTTGTATTGGCATTTCGTCCATATGTTGGTCAATGTGGAAATGTCGAAATAACTTTATTTTTAATAGAACAAAAGTTTCATCCTTTTTGCAGTTTATCCTTTTGGGGCGCATTGGATTCAGCTCTAGGCTTTCCTTCTACCAGGGCATTAGCGGCAACACATGGTTTCTGGGTGCACCCGTCTTGTGACGGTTACTTCAGATTTTTTTAGCTAGGCTTCATGACGTCATTCTACCAGATTGACAGATGTCTAGCTGCTGTCTGGTTTCTCATGTGAGAACTCTTTCTCATTTTAGATGGTTGGTGTTTGTATCAACCTTATCTAATGCTTGATTTGTAAAACCTTTGGTTCAGATATTTGGATTTATTATTAATAAAGGGATGTGTGCATCCTCTCGATGTAGAGGCTGGGGTATTCCCCCATTTCAAAAAAGGATAGGACAAGATCGGTGGTGGCCTCAAGTCAGCGGGACCTCGCGTCAGCAAGAGCTCGTGCCGTTGGGGGATGATCATGGTAGGTGCGGCATCCCTCGCGGACGGAGCTGCACGATGGTGCACAACAGCTGGGTTGCATCGGGGATGTTCCGCGGGCTACCTGGTGTCGGTGATGGAGTGGCGTCCGACGACCGAACTCAATGGTAGCGTCGCTACAATCCTGTTCGGCAGCAGCGACGCTCCAATCCCGTGCCCACTCGTGTCCATCTCCTCGTCCTTGTCCACACCGCACTCGGCGGCGCCATCCGACGGTCGCTACTGCAGCAGGAGGGAGCTAATCTCGCACGCGAGGCCAGGTGATAGCTGTGAGATTCGACACATTTTTGATGGCTTTTATTGATGGTTTTCTCCCGGATTTGATCATTTTCTAGCTTTACCTAACGCTAATACTTCAGTAGCAAAGAAAACTTGGACTTTACTGTGTGTTTCAGGTTCTGGATGTCAACAAAAGGATTTAACAAGAGAAATACAATATTTTGGAGAAAACAAGCAAGTCCCACTTTGGAAGCACGCGAGGGAAGCTCACAGACGGTTTAATGACCAACTATACGGCGGTAATTGCCATATAGTTCTTGCCGTATAGCTACCACCGCCTCTGTCTTGTCAAAAGGGACAACTTCCATGAAGGGACGGGGGAACAAAAACACAACGCAGCAGCCGCCACAGCATCCAGAAGGGAGAAAGAAGGGATTCGGAGAAGAAGGAGAAGACATTCTTCATCTCGCTCCACGATCTTCGATCTCCTAGCCAATACACCTCCATAGCCACTACGTGTACTTAAGAGAGAGGAGGGATCTCCACCTTGCAAGACTAGGGTTTGAGATTGTTTCTTCCCATCTTGAATTGTGCAGGATATTTTTCTATTCTTATTGTGGATCTCCACGGTAATACCAAGACGAATTCCCTTTATTTGATTATATTGATGATCCGTTCTTCTCTCATGTGTGAGTAATTCCCTTGGGCGTGGGAGATGTAGGGGATTGCTGAGATGTGATGTGCCTTCATATATTTTCCATTAGTATTGTGATTGATTCTAATTACTATATTATGTGTGATTGACTATTTGTGGGATGCTTAATGCTTGTTGTCCAATTAAGGGCCCAGACAACATGATACTTTGTTCTACATAGATAAGATCTTGCTCACTAGTGGACCGGCAACCCCTAGGTGACATAGGGATATCAATGGAAAGCTAGTTGACTCGAGGATAATAAGTAACCACTGTTCTTATTGCATTAGTCTGATCCAAGCAGCTTAATCGCTAAGCAACCTGAAGGGTCTTAATTGTCTAGTGTTTGACCATGGTTTTGGTAGCAGGCTAGTAGGATTATTGAATTTGGGATGAAATCTACCAAGAGGAGTTTCGGATAATTATGGGTTGCTCGCCTACACATATATCTATAAGATTATAATTGTTACATTCACACTCGTCCACCTGGCACATTCACTATCACCATGAACTGAATCTCGCTCCTTCTTTCACCATCTGTAGAAAACAACAAACAAATAAACAAACAAAGTCGTTCTTTACTTTTATGCATTTTATTTCTGAAGTTTCCATTCTAGTTCTATTTAAATCTATTGCATTTAATCAAAACCCCATTCTTATTTCAACACTTGCAGTCAATTCACTCGAAGACCTATGACAACTTCGGGTGTGACAGAGACTTTACCAAAAAACACTTACCTTTGGGCTCCCTGTGGGATCGATATCTTAACTTTGAAACTAGCTACAAACAATCTGTGCACTTGCAGACATCAAGCTATTTTCTCGTGTCGTTGTCGGGGAGCTAAGCGCTAAGTGTTTGTCTTTTGAAATTTTAGGTGTTGCTACTACAAAATGTTCTCCTTAGGATACAAAGGGTCTACACGCTCTGGTAGGACCTACCTACCGGATTATATTGAGCGCGTGCCTGCTCAAAGGCGTGAAGAAATTATTGAAAAACTTTTAAGATCAAATGAAGTTGAAGTTGAAAACCTAAGTGATATTATGGAAGTCATGTCTATTTACAGGACAACTCCTATGAAACCTGAGAAAACTCTCAGGAAATATAGTGCTCCAAGTTATGAATTTCTTAAACAACCAATAGAGTTCCCTAATCCTGGAGTTAGAGAATATCGATTTGATGGTGGAATTATTAAAAATTTGCAGGAAAAAGCTTTCAGTGGAAGGGAAGATGAAGATCCAAAAAGGCATATAAGAGAGTTTGACGATGTGATAACATCGCTTGGACCAAAAGGTTTGCCAACAGACTTCTCTCGTCTTAAATTATTTTGATGGTCTCTTAAAGGTAAAGCTCTAGACTGGTTATATTCTCTCCATTGCCATTACATTAAATGTTGGGAAAACTACATTACTAAATTCATAAATAGGTTTTTTCCTTTTAAAAAGGTAACTGAACTAAGAAAGAATATAGGCAACTTTAGCCAGAACATGGGAGAAAACTACCTACAAGCCTGGGAAAGATTCTTTGGAATGATCAATAGTATTCCTAATCATGGCTATTCTGAACTAACAATTGGCCACTTATTTTACCATGGTCTCAATACTCAATGTAGAGAATTGCTTGACTTTTCAACAGGAGGATTAATAAATACCTTAACTATTAAAGAATGTTTGGAATTAATGTCTACTAGGGCTAAGAATGATTCTTTATATAATCTTGATTTTGGCACTAAGCCGAAAAAGGGATACTTCGGATAACTCCTGATATTATGCCTGAGGTACATAAAACTATGAAAGAAAAAGGTATACCTTCTGAACTTGCTAAAGAAAACAAGTTTTAACTGAAGAAGATGAAACTATAAAAGTTTTTCAAGAATTAAAACATCGAGAAGTAAAATCTCATAATAACTTGCATAAGCATTTCCAAAAACACAAAAAGATGTTGGTAGAACTCACTGAAAATTATGATGAGATTGGCCAAGAAATAAAACTATTTCATAAGTATCTTACTATGATTGAAACCCAGTGTGAACAAATAGCATATGGTTATCAATTTTTTCTTTGATGATAAAGATATTCCTGTTTCTACTAATGTTGTCACAAGAAGGGGTGAAGTTGTCACAGGACCCATAGGACCATCGGAATACAAAGATGAAAATGAGCGGAAGGAAAAATCCTTTCTTGAAGCAAGTCAAGAAGATGATACGTTGGTGGATCCTCAAGATGAAACTAGGACGCAAGAGCAAACTTAGAAGGATCACAATGATGCACAGGATGATCATTATGATTCTGATGCAGAGACGGTTGATCCAAGAGAAGATAAAGAAACAAGTAAAGAGGATGGAGTTATTGTAGTAGATAAGAAGAAAAGTAGTAAGCAACAACAAAAGAAAGCAACAAAAGAGCCTACCCCCCGAAAAAGGTAAAAGAGAAGAGTAAGTCAGGTGAGAAAAAGCTTCCTTATCCAGATCGAAAAAAGAAAGAACCGGATGAGGTAATTTATAATTTTTTTACAAAGGCAATCAAAGTCCCTACTTATGGTAAATTCCTTCATGGTATTCTTAGTAAAAAGAAAGAAATAACTGAAACTATTGCCATGGTAACTAGCTATCCTACTAATGGGAAGCTATTGCCTAAGTTTGGAGATCCTGGAATACCAACTATTTAATGCTCAATAGGTAAAATAGATATTCATAATGCTTTATGTGATCTAGGAATAGGAGTTAGTGTAATGCCATACTCCCTCTATAAAAGGTTAGGATTAGGGGAGTATTCTCCTACTACTATAACTTTACAGATGGCTGACAAGTCCACTAAACAACCTGTTGGTATGATTGGGGATGTCTTACTTAGGATAGATGAGCATGTTATTCCCACTGATTTTATCATTCTTGAAATGCCAGAAGATGAATGATTATCTATAATACTTGGAAGACCCTTCCTCGGTACTGCAGGTCCGTCAGTAGATTGTGCAGAAGGGAAGATAATCTTCAATCTTTATGATGCTGAAATCATCCGGTATTTTCCAAAGAAGCTAGAAGCAGGGAAAAATATGTTTCGCTGGCAAAATGAGTTCATGTGGTAAGTGCCATTGATAAGGGGCAACCAAAGGTAAGAATTTGAGACGAGAGAAAATGTTGAGTTATTCAACCACTCTTAATAAATGCTTAATGGGAGTCAACCCATTTTCATCAATTTAGTAGATTAGAGAATAAAAGTTCATCGTATTCCCACCACTTTTTCACAGACATTCTTGCGGAAGCACGCCCGTAAAGATGCAGCTGTCAAAAAGTAGTAGAAATGTCGATTGAATGAGTAGAGAATAATAATAAGAATAAAAGTTTGAGTTTTCTATTTACAGAAGCTAAAATTTTGCTTTTAATATGCTAATGTTGGTCTATAGTTTTTACTATCAATTTTCTATTAAAACCTTGGTATTTCGCTAAGTTATGGGATAAGAAGGTATCCTCGAAGAAACAATTTTTTTTTTGATGATTACTGATGGTTTAATGACCAACTATATGGCGAGAATAAAAATTCCAGCCGTATAGTTCCAATTGTATAATTATCTTTGCCATCAACAAATTTTCTTCAAAGACACAGACAGTTTAACGACCAACTATACAGCGAGAATAAAAAAAATCGGCCGTATAGTTTCCATACGTATAGATGTCAATGCCTCTGTAGAAAAAATTCTAAAAGGTACTGAGAGTTTAACGACCAACTATACGATGGAAATAAAAAATTCTGGCCGTATAGTTCCGGCCGTATAGATATCAATGCTAGTTTTAGAAATCTATCTCGAGAGACAGACAGTTTAACGACCAACTATACGGCGAGATCATTTTGATCTGGCCGTATAGTTGTGCCCGTATAGTTATTTCCCTATATAAAGAAACCCTAGTTGGTGGCACCACCGCAACTATACGGGCAGAGCACCATCACCCGCCCGTATAGTTCCGGCCGTATAGTTCGGTGCAACCACAAAATCGCATCGGGATGGCTAGGTATTCCTCCTCTCCTCAGTATTTCTCTCATATTCTATCTCCAAACCTTTCAAAATCCACCTAGAACTCTTGATTCTTCGCGGATTTCGTTCGTTTGAGTGGGGGAATCAACAGATCGGTATGTTTCTCAACCTATCCATGCTTTATTTTCAGATTTCCATGGTTGAAGCTCTCACATTGATATAGTGGATGAACTCAAGCTTATTTAGTTTTCCCTATTAATTTCTCACGTTAGGATTGAATTTTTCCACGTAGGATCGTTCATATATCATATAGAAACTATATGCCTAAGGTTTTATGGTGAAATTTTCAGTGCATCAGGATGAACAAAATCGGTAGCCTCTTTCGTTCGAGCAAGCGCCAACGGGGAGAGGGCTCAAGTTCGGGGGCTCGAGCCCCGCGCAACTCCAAGATGGACATTGTCACATCGAGGAGGGTGATGCCCACACGTTGGGCCGACCACAACTTTCTCACCGCAACCGGGTTGAATACGGACTTCGACCTCATGTGCAGCAGGTCAGGGTTGACGGTACTTGGCTTTGCAAGACACGAAACCTACGCCGAGCTCACCCATGAGTTCCTTGCCTCCTTCTACGACCGCCACAAGGAGAAAGGTAACATGTGCACCATAAGCTTCACCATGAACCGTACGCGTTATGATGAAAGTTTCGAGCAATTTTGCAATGCTTTCAGCTTCCCCCATACTGGGGAGCCCGATATTACTAACCTCTATAGTGTCACAAGTGGAGAGACCTAGGAGGTTATCTCCGTTAATGGTGGTAGTCACTTCTATCAGAAGAAGATGTCCACCATTCAGAACCCAACCATTCGCTACTTTGCTTTCTTCCTTGCCAACATGATGTTGGGAAGGGGTGATACTGGTTCCATGACCAACGTGGACATGGCAATGATCACCAAGGCCCTCTTCCCCAAAGATACACAAAGCCCTAGTCCTGCAGCTCTACTCATGCAGCACTTTCACCACCAAAGCAACAAGACAAAAGGTGATATTCGCATTGGTGGATTGGTAACCCACCTTGCCTATGCATTAAACATTGCACTGCCTGTTATGGAACCTATTGACGGCTCCAAACTTATGGACGTCAAATATTTGACTACTTATGGCTTCCTTGGTGTTTACCATGCTAACCAGAGGCTCCGAGCTTATCAGTTTACTTATATTGATGATACACAGATTGAGTAGGTTCAGTTGCCATGCCCCGAAGCCTTCTCGATTATGGAGAAGGACACTTGGATCCTCACCAAGGACCAAGTGACGGAGATCTTGGCCGAGCACCAGGCCAAGGAAGAGGAAGATGAAGGGCAGCAGGATGAGCAGGAGCAGGAGCAGGAGAAGGAGGGAGAGTAGGGGCACAACCCTACTTGGGAAGGACAGCAGCAGCAGCTGCCAGGAGGAGCCTGGGAAACGTGGCCCAACCAGCCACAACAGGAGTACGACTACGTCCCCTATCAGGAGTTCCAGCAGCTCAACCAACGCGTTGGGGAGATCGACCACACTCTTCAGGACGTGAATGAAGATGTGAACGCTTTGAATCACAACTTCAGTCACTTCATGACCCACTTCCCTGACTTCTACCAGCAGTATCCGCACCAGCCGCCAAATGATGGCAACAACTGAGCCTAGCAACAACGTAAGCTTGGGGGAGGTCTGAAAACCTCCAAACTTTGCATTCATGTTTTTATTTCTTCTTTTGATTTATTTCTTCAAAAATTGCATGTTTATTTTCAGTTTTTCATTCCTAAACCAAAATAAAAAAAATAGTTTTAACTTTATTTGCAAGTTTGTTTCTTTGTTTCTCTCGGAGATTGCTTAATTTCAGGTGATTTGACAATATGGAAATATAGGAGAGGTTCAACTCGAATACAAGAACGAAGCAAGCAAGAGGAGGTATCACATTCCTTTCATCGCACTCCTTGCAACCGTAAATTGATCCTATAATTATTTACTTGCTTGCACTGGAGTCACTCCCCACTTAACTTGTTATCCTACAAATTTTATTCCTTTACTAGTGTCTCGTTTTTAGCTTTGAAACAATGAGCAATGAACTTGGTTAAAATACTTCCTACATTTTTACAACAATAAAAAGCATCTGAAAGATGACTTGACTCCATGCTTAGCTCAAAAGAATTTGATTTTAGAACTACTCCATCCCAATTGTGCGTAATATAAATAGACTCGATAGTACCCTTGATTGAAATTGTTTGATTAAATGGATGCTTCAAAGTAGTAGAAATTATGCCACTACCTTTTCTAATAATTACCGTAAGATATTGCTTTACGCGTGTCATTACAACTCTGTCGTGCTCCATGGGGAACTATTAACTCTGTTAGCCAACGAACGATCTAAATGTGGGAAACCACTTGATTTCGGCTATTGAGTTATGTAAACGTCTGTAGCAGCGATGCTATGACGTGAAAATTTTTTAGTCTCCTCATGGTTTCATGTTCCAAGTGAATTTGTAGTACTCCTCTAGCCCATTATTGCTCAACATCATTTATTGGCATGGCCACGTGTGCACAACACAGCCCTAATTAACATGTTAAAAATAGTGGCATGATTTCTCTATGAAAGAGCTGAAGTTTTTGAAAAACGAGAGAAAGAAAAAGGTGCTTTGAGAGTCTTGAAATTTTGACACGGGAGTAGATGAGTTGTTCTTAAATTAAATATTTTGATGCCAACTTGAGTACTCTTAATTGGTTAAGTGAGTGACATGGGTATACCCTGCAGGTACTCGAGTTTGGTACATATGGTCTAGATACGGTGGAAGCCCACGGCGTTGCCACGACCCAATGAAGACTTCGAGTGGCCCATGGACTCTCGATAACTTGCGAGACAAGAAGAAGTTTAGAGATAGAAAGTTTAAAGGGAAAACATTAATCTGTAACCAACTCGACCTACTACCCGAGACCTAGCCTATCTATATAAAGGCTAGGAGGGGGCGACGAGGAGGACACACGCAATCCTAGTTTCCACAACTCTCGCCAGATTGCATCTGCGCACCCCTGTAATGTTCGATTCCTTTGTTAATTCCAAGAGTAGACAAGCAGGAGTAGGGACCTCTATGAGGCCTGAACCTGGGTAAACCTTGCACCCCTGTGTGCTTGTTTGCTAGCCGATTGATGCTTCCAGCGCTCCCTCCTTCTCCAAAACCCAAGTCCATAACAATGGGCATTGATGAGTTAAACCATCATCAATTGGCGCCGTCTGTGGGGATTGGGAGTGCTAATGTTGCGGCTTCTTCAGCCTCATCAACCGCGATCTACAACTCTGCAACAGTGGAGATTCGCCAGCTCTTCGGCGCGTTCGACTTCACCGTCCACACGCCGGCCACTCGCCTGGCTTTCGAGTTCGTGGGCGATGGAATTAGCCTGGTGATCAGGAGCTTCTGCTTCCAAGTTGGTCAGATGGGCACGCTTCGCATGCCTCACCATCCAACAGCATCCGTGATTGCTCCAGCATCGTGGTTCCCGCCACCAATCGGCACCCTCAGCGAGCTCAACACCTCAGCAACAGCTAAGAGCACGGATCACGACAGCAGTCGCGGATTCGATCTGGGTGACCTAGCAACAGAAGATGGAGTCTACGGCTCCGGATCCAAAAGTTGCAGAAGCAACAGCTTTCCCAACCACTTCATGTGCACCGTCATCAATGCTGGTGAAACCAGTGCCAATCGCGAAAACGGTGGCAACGGTCCTGATCCACCCAACGGTGGCATACCTAACAGGGGGCCACCCAATGGCGGCCCCACCAACGGTGGCAATGGCGCACCTATCAACAATGGAGGGGCAGTCGAACCTCCAACCATGGTGAACAAGCACACTAGTGAACGTGTCGTGATCAAGCTCAACGATCTCGAATGGACTCGCTGCCGAGAAGCCCTGCAAGGCAATCCTCTGCCCCCGGCACACCGCAAGAGATGCTGATGGGCTATCATTGGCTACTAAAGCAGGAGTACAGACGCCAATTACAAATTATTGCGCAACTCGAAGCGCATAAAAAGGTGGCGGACGAGTCAAGTCTTCGACGGGCTGGGCTCTCCTCCCACGGAGGATCCTCCTCCAAGGGCAACGAGTACGTGGCCAACAAGAGGCGGTCTCGAATGGCCCACCTCACTGAGCAGGAGCACATAGAAGCTGCAAAAGTCCTCGACTTCAGCTCTATGACAGTCGACACACGGGGAAACATGGTCCCAAAGACATCGCAAGCTGCGGTGACAGTGGCCACCATGTACCTCCTCAACAACCAGCCGCTGGCTGGAGATCCCCGAGCCGCCATGCACCGATCCATGATCACGGGCTTGGGGTTAATCGAGGCCGCTCTCGACAAAGAACCAACACCAGAGCCGAAGAAAAGCAAGGCCCTGGCAAAACGCTATTCCTCACCCTCGTCCAGCGACGACAGTCACGATGTGTCTCGACGTTGCTGCTCATGGCGACATGACCACGACTAGGACGCACGTGATGACATCACGTAGTGCAAAATCGACAAGTCAAGGGCACGACGTGACGATCGACTGACTCAGAGGACAAAGACATGGAGCTCTGCGGTGCCAGATGCTTCAGCAGAGGCATCAGGCAGAAACGAATGCCCAAGGGGTTCAAGCTCCCATCGGAGAACCCAAAATTTGACGGCCTGCAGGACCCAAAAATCTGGTTGGAGGACCACATCTCCTCCGTCAGGATCCACGGCGGGAGTCAAAGCATGGCCATGCAATGCCTGCAGCTACAGCTGCAGGGCGCCGCCCGAGCATGGATCAACAACCTCCCACGTGGATCCATTCGTAGCTGGGAAGAGCTGGTCTACAGCTTTGTGCGCAACTTCAAGGGCACCTACAAAAGGCCTGCGTCAATCGAAGAACTAAGGTCCTGCCAACAAAGGTCGGGCGAATCGCTATGCTCGTACATTCAGAGGTGGTCCATCATCAAGAACTCCATAGAAAATATCTCGGAGGATCGCGCAATCGACGCATTCAACGGTGGCGTTCACCGCATAGAGCTCAAGGTGGAGCTGGGCCGCTCGAAGCCCAAAACAATTGACCACCTGATGGAAATCGGGAATCGATGGGCAGATGGAGAAGACTCGGTGAAAAACCGTGTTCACTCCAACGATGAAGCAGAACTCGAGCGTAGACGCGATCGCCCAAGAAAACGTCGAATGCGCATCTACGATGATCGCAACAACGTCAACATGGTCACAGCCGGCTACGCTGACAGGCGTGACGACAACCGCAACAACGGCTATCGCAGCGGTGGACACCGCGACTCCAGGAAAACCACACAGGTATGGCAGCACCGCACTCGCGAAGATGCACCCATGACAACAATCGAGGACAAACTGTCCGGGTCGTGCAACATGCACTTATACATCGACAAGCACGACGGCAAGAAGAAATCCAGCCACCTTCTCAAGGACTACCGCGAGTTCCTTAAGCTCCACGAGGGTTTGGCTCGGATGAATCGCGACGCAGTCAACAGGGGCTACGGAGTCACCCCAGGCGCTGTAGCACATGGAGCCCCTCCACCACCACCTAGAGTACCACCACCCACGACCGCACCGGTCCACAATCAAGGCGGCAAGCCATACCCACGGGCTGTGGGCAACATGATGATCCAAAAGGGGCGCCCCTCGAATCGGGTGCAGAAGGCCATCACTCGCCAAGTCAACTTGGTGACCAACTCACCACCATCCACCACTGAGTACCTCAGTGGAAGCGACTCCTGCATCACCTTCGACAAGCGCGACCACCCGTGCCAAGTACCTCACCTAGGCCACTGCCCCCTCGTACTCGAGGCACAGATCGGAGGCTTCAACATGACTCGTGTCTTCATGGACGGTGGAAGCGGCATTAATCTCATGTTCGCAAGTACCTTGCGAGCGATGAGGATCCCTCTGACCTGCCTAGAGGTCTTGGACACGACATTCCACGGCATCGTCCCAGGCAAGGGCATATATCCCCTGGGCAAAATCAACCTCAACATCATCTTCGGCATGCCGAAAAACTTTCGGGCCGAACGCATCGACTTCGAAGTCGTTGACTTGCCCTCACAGTACCACTGCATCCTCAGACGCGTCACGTTCGCCAGGTTCATGGCAATACCACACTACGCCTACCTGCAGATGAAAATGCCAGGCCCAAACAGCGTCATCACAATCAACGGGAGATTCGAGAGGTTCGACAACTGTGACAGGGAATTCAACAGAATTTCCCAGTCCTTCAGCATGCAGGAAGAACTCGCAAGATTGAAGGAGTCGACAGACAACAGTCTGCCTCCCCTGAGCCGGCCAAGTTCACCCGACCTATCCATCGACTCGTTGGTGCACACAAAGAAAGTTCAGGTCTACCCATCGGACCCGGCCAAGATGGCCCTCATCGCAAACAACTTGAGTCCCTCATAGGAACTCGCGCTTGTCGAATTCCTCCGTGAGCACTGGGAAATCTTCGCCTGGTGTCCAGCGGACATGCTAGGAGTCCCCAGGGAATTCGCCGAGCACGCACTCAATGTCAACCCAGACGCAAGGCCATTAAGCAAACAATTCGACGACTGTCTAAACCAAGAGCAAAAGCGGTCGGAATGGAGATCAACAGACTCCTCGACGCCAAATTCATCCGTGAGATCAAGGAAAGTACCTAGCTCGCCAACACGGTGCTGGTACCCAAAAAGGACACAGATATCCTACGGATGTGCGTGGATTTCACCTCCCTGAATAAGCACTGCCCAAAGGATCACTTCCCGTTGCTGCGAATCGACCAAATCATCGACTCCACCGCGGGATGTGAGCGTCTCTGCTTCCTCGACGCCTACTCAGGGTATAATCAGATTCGAATGAAGGAGGAATATCAAGAGATAACAGCGTTTACAACGCCTTTTGGTGTGTTCTGCTGCAACACAATGCCCTTTGGGCTAAAAAACACAGGAGCCACCTATCAGCGGTGCATGCAGGCTTGCCACAAGAATCAACTTGGTCGCAACATCCAAGTCTATGTTGACGACATCATCATCAAAACCAAAGAGGAAGCCTCGCTAATCGACGATTTACGCGAAACTTTTGCCTACCTAAACCGCTACCGGATCAAGTTCAATCCGGACAAATGCGCCTTCAGCGTACCATCTGGGCAACTACTCGGATATCTCATCTCCGCGAGAGGGATCGAGGCGAACCCGAAGAAAATAAAAGCCATACTGGCCATGGAGAAGCCGAAGAACGTAAGAGGCGTCCAGCAGCTGGCTGGACGAATTGCGGCGCTCAATCGATTCATCAGTCGAATGGGCGAAAAGGCATTGCCTTTCTACCAACTTCTCCGAAAAGATGACAAGTTCGAGTGGACCAACGAGGCGCAGGAAGCATTCGAAGACCTCAAGCGTCTACTATCTACCTCGCCGGTGCTAGTGACTCCACGCAAAAGAGAACCATTGTTGCTATACATCTCTTCCACAAACCAGGTGGTCAGCACGGTGCTCATGGTAGAACGAGCCGAAGAAAACAAGGTCCACGGGGTACAGTGCCCAGTATACTACCTCAGCGAGGTGCTCACCCCAACAAAGCAGCGGTACCCGCACAACCAGAAGCTGGCATATGGCGTCTTCATGACAGCCAGGCAACTGCGCCACTACTTTTAGGAGCACCCAATCATGGTGGTCAATGACGCCCCGCTTGGGCACATCCTCAACAGCCCTGATACCACCGGATGAGTCGCACTTTGGGGAATCGAGTTGTCTCCATGAGACATTACATACGAGAAGCGTGACGTGATCAAGTCACAAGTCCTCCATGATTTCATCGTACACTGGATGGAGAATCAACTTCCCGAAAAACCAGATATGTCTTACCTCTGGACGATGCACTTCGACGAGTCCAAGCGTAAAGACGGGGCTGGCGCAGGTGTCATACTGACATCACAACAAGTAGACAAGCTGAAATACATTCTGCGAATGCAGTTCACTGCCTCCAACAATGAAGCTAAATACGAGGCCCTATTGCACAGGATGCGTATGGAAAAAGCCTGTAGCGCCAAGAGGCTCATCATCTATGGCGACTCCAAGCTGGTCGTCAACCAAACAATGCACGAGTGCGACGTGCTGAACGACAACATGATCGCCTACCGCGACCTCTACGACACACTTGAAGGGGACTTCATTGGCTGTGAACTACGACACGTAGGCTGCGAAAGAAACGAAGAGGCAGATGCACTGGCCAACATTGGCTCTACCTGCGCCCCCATACCACCTGGGGTATTTCTCGAGCGTATCTGTGAATGCTCCATCAAGCCAAAGGCCATAGAGAAGAAAACAAGCGCAACAATGGACTCGGGGTCTACGCCGCCCAATGAGCCAACGACACTCAACAACTTGGAGGTCGACATAGGACTCGAAGGACTAATGGCAGTCATGATGATCGATCCATCTTGGACTCAACCCTACATCACATACCTTGTCGGCAAGAGGCTGTCGGACGACCCGACGGATGCGCGACGCATCGCACGGCGATCCAAGGCATTCGCCGTCATCAACGGCGAACTATACAAGCGCAACATCATAGGAGTACTCCAAAGATGCGTCTCCAATGCAGATGGAAGCGCCGTCCTCCTCGACATCCACGAGGGCACCTATGGGCATCACGCCGGCAACCGCGCCCTCATCGCCAAAGCTCTACTAGCTGGATTCTACTGGCCCACGGCCATGTGTGATGCCAAGGATATAGTCCATAGATGCAACGCCTGTCAACGATTCGCGGACAAACCGCACACAGCTAGCGTGGAGCTCTGGCCAATACCATTGGCTTGGCCCTTTGCGCAATGGGGACTCGACATGGTCGGAAAGCTCCCAAAGTCCTCACGAGAAGGCTACGTCTACCTCTTGGTCGCAGTCAACAAATTCACCAAGTGGATAGAGGCCATGCCGGTGACAAACTAGTCAGGGGACAGTGCAATCAAATTCTTCGAGTCCATCGTCTATCGCTTCGGAGTGCCACACAGCAGCATCACGGACAATGGAACAAACTTCACCTCTAAGGATTTCCAGGGTTTCTGTGAAAACCTGGGAATCAACATAAGCTATGCCTCCGTAGCTCACCCACAGACCAACGGTAAAGTCGAAAAGGCCAACGGGCTCGTCTACGGAGGAATCAAGAAGCGACTCCTTAGGACACTCGAACAAGCCGCAGGATGCTGACCAGACGAGCTGCAATCTATACTCTGGAGCCTACGCGCAACCCCAAACAACGCCACGGGATACACCCTGTTCTTCATGGTGCATGGAGCTAAAGCAGTACTACCCGCAGAGGTACGCTTTAAATCCCCACGGGTAGTCGCGTACAGCGAGCAAGAGTCAACACTTGCACTCGAAGACTCCGTCGATCTCCTTGACGAGGCACGAGAAATCGCAGCAGAAAGATCGACGATCTACCAGCAGAACCTGCGCAACTACCACAGCAAAAGGCTATGCCCTAGATCCTTCATCGAAGGAGACCTAGTCCTGCGACTGAAGCACCAAGGGCACCTCAAGCTCGAGTCCCCTTGGGAAGGACCATACATGATTACAGAAGTAATCCTAGGTGGCGCCTATCACCTCAAAGATTTTGAGACAGAAGTAGCATACTCCAACCCCTGGAACGTCGCGTAGCTGTGGTGCTTCTACCCTTAGTCGTCGTTTCTTTCTTACATTACAAATAAGGCTATTCAGCCAAGACTACTTAGCCACACATTGTACCTCATACTGATTCTGCGAAGAAAATAAATCTAAGTGCCCCGAAACTCTGTGTTTTTCTAGCCATTATATCACTCGAGGGCTGCGCCACCCTTTATACAACTATTCTATGAACCAATCGCGATATCTCGAGTAGCTGACGCAATAATCAAACCCTTGACAAACACAAACCCAGCTGCAATGCACCTGGCAGGTTGGCAAGGTGCTGAGATAAACACACGTCGGGCTAACGAAAAGGAATCGCATAGTACAACGCACTCGCAAAACATACGAGACAGCAAGCTCTTTACATATCAATATTAATCAATTATATACATCATACATACGAACTTTACAACACTGGTATACCTATGTGCAGGATACAAGCTAAACTACTGTTGCAACAGTAGACGTTTGTCTGCTCTTCGAAGAAGTCGACAATTTCCTCCGCTGGGCGATCCACCGCCTGGTAATGAGGAACCATATTCCAGGTCGAACCTGCCGTCCAAGTCGGCGGACCAGCAACAACATCAACATCAGGCCTATGCAATTGCACCAGCGACAACGCAGCCTTGGCACCAGCCACTAACTGTTGCCGCACACACTCGCGGACTGCACTCAAGTCTTGAAATTTAGCAGGGAGAGCCAGCAGGCTCGAGGTAATGATGTCCAACAAAAACATCGTCTGGTAGATATTCCTTAGGCATGATTGCGATTTCTTCAGAAAATGGAGCACTCGCGAGGCACGATCCTGCAGGGTCGCAAGTGCGATTGCGTGATCATGATCCACCCAGAAGTACCCACTTGCCTGAAGTTGTTCCTGGGTCAGGTCGTTCATGCGAATGGCGATCCTGTCCTTCTCATCGTGCGGATGATGCACGCTGACAAGTATACCAAGCAAGAGGCAAAAGTATGAAGACAACGAACTATCGCGATTGACTACAAGAAAAGATAAGGAGGCAGAAAGCTAACACTTGAACTGGTCACCCAGCTGCGCCACCTCCCCTAATAGATATTTATCTCAGGCGGTGGCCTTCTCCGCCCTCGACTTCCATACATCCGTGTTGCCGTGGAGGACGGGCAGTTCGCGTTCCAGCTGCTTAACACGATTGCACAGTCGTGAAAGCAGGGACAGCTCATCCACCCTCGAGTGCGACTGTGCCAAGGTATCACCAACAGATGGCGGATCCCGAGGCTCACTCGAAGGACCACTCGATGTCTCTATCACAAGCCAAGCAAGAGATAATAAGAAGACCAAGCAACACATGGAAAAAAACTCAAGTGCATTCAAACATAACAAAGTATCAACAGAGACACCCGCCAGCAGCATGTTCTAGACAAAAGGGGTTGAGCTATTAACTATTACAAATATAACTAATGACGAGCAGCTTGCTTCTTTGACTTGGACTTCGGCTTCGGAGGCTTCATCGAGTCCGTGGCAGTATCAGACGCCACAGACTTCTCGCCGGCCCCTGACGCCGCATCCTTCGCCGCCTTCTTGGCTTGGTTCAGCTCCTCAGAATACTTGGCGACTGTATTGATGAGTTGCGGCCCATACTTGCCGCAGACAGTTGCAAAGGGAGCAAAAACTACCTGTTGCCCATCTGCGCCGACGGGCATCGCCTTGGAAACTACAGCCGTATCCATCTCCACTCCATGGGCTTGCACCATGGCGAGTGCCATGGTGGCTCCTACCGCGCGGTGCGATTTCCTGAATTCCGAGGGGATACCTCCAGCGAGGGACTCCACCAGGTCATCCAAGTTCTCAATTAGCTCAGCCTTGGGCCCAGCTCCTCGCGGATGCGACTGAGCATGCCCTTAGCTTTGGTCAGTGTTCCCTAAATAGACGCGATGTGGTCTTCGACTGTCGCGATAACACCTTCTAAGGCATCATCGTGACAAAGTGCTTGGGCGTCAAAGCTCAAACCGCCAGTATCTACACAAAGCAAAGTGTCAGCAAAATAGCAAGACATTGAAGAAAGAAGCAGTCAAGACACAAACAGAAAAATACCTGAAAGAGATTTGGAAATCGAGAAGAGCTATTCTTCGAACAACTTCTCCCTCGCAGCGATGGAGGCGCGCAAATCCTCTTCGCGTTTCCACGATTCATCAAGCGCAGCAACTGCCTCGTCGCGACTCTTCACTGCCGCGGCGAGCGTATTTGCAAGAGAAGCGGCTTCGTGAAGAAGCACGTTATGCTTGGCTGCAAAATATACAAGATGGACCATCAGTCGAATATATAAAAATATCACAAAGATGAAGAAGAAGAAGCAAAAAGTACTAACTTTCAACCACACGATGGCGATTGTAGCAAGGCGTGCTATCGACCCATTGCAAGTACTTGCTCCACCAGGCGAGCAGCTTCCTTGACAATAAGCTGCAGCAGAGGAAAAAGCAAAAGGATCAACAAATAGCATGGATGCCTAATTCGACTGCAAGTAAAAGCAACATCACACATACGTGCTCCTCCAAAGACTCCGAAGTCGATTGCCGCGTAGTCGTCCGGACAACCATCTGGTGCTCCACAACGTGTGGAGAACTTGATGAATTGTGCCTGGAGTGGGTCGCCAATGTAGGAGAAGGAGTTCGCTCAGCCACTTCCTTGGCCTTGGAGTCTGCGACTCCAAATTCCTTAAATAATTGGACGTCGCCAGAAGATGACGATGCCGGTTGACTACGGAACAAAACCAATATCAGGAAATGCAACTCCAAAAAGAACCAAGATGAGAATTGCATACTTACCAGTCAAACTTATCAAAACCGAAGGTTTGGTCCTCCGACTCTGACGACTCCTTCGGCAGCCTCATCTTCTTGCGGGTAGATGGCGCCATGGAACTCACAGGAATAGAAGGAATTGGCGACTCCGCACCAATAGCTGGGCCTTCTGGAGTTGAAGGAGACGACGCATCTGAATCTTCACTGCGCGCATGCTTGCGAGTGTCCGGACTGCTGGACTCGAGGGCTTCCTCCTCCTCTTCAAATGGGACGGTCGATTCTGACTCGTCCTCTTCATCTACTTCAAGAGGAATAACCCCCTTGGGAAGAGGGGGCAAACTGGGAGACACTTTCCAATCCTGTATGCAGAAAACAAGTCAGCACACGCCTAGAAAATCAGAAGCACTCGACAAAAGAAGCTACTTCGTAGCACAATCATACCTCCGAAGGAGGGTTAGAAGCATCAAAAGGAGGCACGACTGGTTCACTGGGGAGTACATCTTTGGAAGTGTACTTGGTCAGAATCGCACCCTCTTATCTACTTCACTCGCGGAATGACATCGTCCGCACCAGCCCATTGGAACATGGGGTGCATTCTGGCCTGCAGGGGCTGGATGCGACGGTGCAACCATGTGCGAATGAGGGCGTAGCCTCCCTCTTCTTTGCCCATGTGACTCTCGAGGTCACAGACGCGCTCATACAGCACTTGTCTCCTCAGACGCGCCGGGCATCACCATGTTCTTCCAAGAACGCCTCCTCCTGCACGGCGTCGCGGGATCAAAAGGCGCGAGTCCGAAGTGTTCTCCGTCGGCCTTCTGGTCGCGGATGTAGAACCACTTGTCCCTCCACCCTTGGACGGACGCCATGAGCTTGATATCGAAATATGTGACGGAGGAGTCGACATAGATCCCGCAGCCTCCTACATCATAGACTACGGAACCATATGCCGACTGACGCTTCAGCTTCAAAAGCCGTTTAAAGAGACCAAAGTGTGGCTCGACTCCGAGCCAGCACTCGCAAAGCGTAATATAGCAGGCGATGTGGAGAATAGAGTTGGGGGACAGCTGATGCAGCCGGAGCCCGTAGAAACAAAGGAGGCCCCTGAAGAAAGGATGCAGGGGCAGAGACAGACCGCAGATGATGAATGCTAGGAACATCACCCGAAAACCAGCAGGAGGACAAGGAGTTACCTCGCTGCCCGGCAATCGCGAGTCACCAACCACGGGAGATAGAACTCCATCTTGACGAAGAAGACGGAGCTCGGACGATTTGATGATGGACGCACGCCACGCACCATTGGTGACGCGGGTGCCCGCGCCCTTCTTCTTCCTAGCACCGGCGGTGCTGGTACCCGCAGCGGCGGAGCCGCCTTTCTTCTTGGCAGCAGCAATGGTGGTGGCGGACTCAGCAGCATCGCCTCCTTTCTTCTTCCCCATCATGCGGTGGCGATGCGAGTGGAGGAAATAACTCGGAAAAACACGGATTTGGTCCAGCGCCGCGAAACGGGACGAACTCTAAGAGGCAGAGAGCAGCAGCAATGGCGATGGAGGCACAAAGCAGAGAAAAGAGCATATGGGAAATTACCGCAGCTGCACTGCTACTTAACCCCATGGCAGATGCAATCCAACGGCCAACAGAAACCCTATTGGACGCGTGGCGCACATCGCGATCGACACGTGGAGAGGCTAAAACACGAACCGTCCCCCACTACCTCCATTACACGTGGAAATCGAGGAGGCGCAGTTAAAACGAAATATTACGCACGTGCGGTCAAGTCAGGGTCAGAAAATGGGACCCACCGCTCGTCCCGTCCCGTCAAAGCCGCTCACGCGGGCAACTGAGGTCATCACATCGTCAGCACTGATGTCATCAAAGTTTGAGCACTAGAAGACTTCGACTACTTTAGTCCTTGCTCGAGTCTTCGACTCCACCAAGCACTCAGGGGCTACTCCCACAGGGAGCACTGGTCGTGCACCCTACGATTTTCCTTTTTATGCAGGAATATGGATGTTCAATGTATACCCACCCACTCAAATCTACGATTCGATTATGGATCATGGGTTACTCCCATAGGGAGCATCGGAAACAAAATCGACTGAAACAAGCAAACAAAAGACGACAGCAGTCATAAAAGTTCTTTAGTCCCTGCCTGAGTCTTCGACTCAACCAGGCACTCGGGGGCTACTCCCATAGGGAGCGCTGGTCGCGCACCCTATGCTTATTTGTACATCGTACTATGTGTTGATAACATCCACACTCGAAGTCTATGGCGACACTGCCTCATATTTTCCCTACAAAAGACTGCATCTCCTGGGTCACCCGAATCATCTCCGCGATGACAAAAATTCGGATGACGCGCTTGCAGCGTGAAGATAAGACCTGAATAAGGCCTGGCAATGCATTTGTTGCGCACTACCAGAAATATATCCGTGCCTACATGTACGATGAACATGCCTCGATGGACGCGTGAGTGCTCACACCCTTATACTGGAATTCAACTCCTGCAAGACCTCCGTGCCTTGAGTCGAATTACACCAGCACTTTTCCAAATTCGAGTCCGGGGACTCGACTTCGAGTAAATTGTGTTGTTTTGCCCTAAGGTAGTTAACTGATACCGAATGCATCGGTTAAATTAGGCACGCATATCAACAATCCCTATGACATAGACAGAACACTTGAAAAATACTCAGTCATACACTCGAAAGGCTTCGTAAAGTCCCCAGTCGAATCTGTGATTCCACTGAACACTCGGGGGCTACTGACATGGGTATACCCTACAGGTACTCCAGTTTGGTACATACGGTCTAGATACGGTGGAAGCCCACGGCGTTGCCACAGCCCAATGAAGACTTCGAGTGGCCCACGGACTCTCGATAACTTGCGAGACAAGAAGAAGTTTAAATATATAAAGTTTAAAGGGAAAACCCTAATCTGTAACTGACTCGACCTGCTACTCGAGACCTGGCCCATCTATAGAAAGGCTAGGAGGGGGCGGCGAGGAGGACACACGCAACCCTAGTTTCCACAACTCTCGCCAGATTGCAGCTGCGCGCCCCTATAATATTCGATTCCTTTGTTAATTCGAAGAGCAGACAAGCAGGAGTAGGGACCTCTACGAGGCCTGAACCTGGGTAAACCTTGCGTCCCTGTGTGCTTGTTTGCTAGCCGATTGATGCTTCCAGCGCTCCCTCATTCTCCAAAACCCAAGTCCATAACAATGGGCATTCAGGAGTTAAACCCTCGTCAGTGAGCAAGAACAATAAGTTGTCATCTCTCAACAAAGAGAGGCACCAAAATAATTTGTCTCACCTTCCTAGCTAAACTTTCGATACTTGCTTGGGCATATGATTTGTTTGCTAGCAAGATATACGTGGTTAGGAAGTGGACTAAGTGCAATCTTGTGAATACTTGTATGATCATATTTGAGATTGCAGGAATTGTGAAAAAAAGAATTTGACACCAATTCAAACTTGTGGGTTCCTTTATTTTCAGTCTCGAATCTCTGCTATTCTTCCTTATTTCCTTGTCACTCGAGGGCGAGCAACATCTAAGCTTGGGGGAGTTGATAGATGTGAGATTCGACACATTTTTTGTGGCTTTTATTGATGATTTTCTTCCGGATTTGATCGTTTTCTGGCTTTACTTAACGCTAATACTTCGGTAGCAAAGAAGACTTGGACTTTAATGTGTGTTTCAGGTTCTAGATGTCAACAAAAGGATTTAACTAGAAAAATACAATATTCTGGAGAAAACAAGCAAGTCCCACTTTGGAAGCACGCGAGGGGAGCTCATAGACGGTTTAACGACCATCTATATGGCAGGAATGGCCGTATAGCTGCCGCCGCCTGTGTCTTGACAAAAGGGACAACTTCCATGAAGGGACAGGGAACAAAAACACAACACAGCAGCCGCCACACCATCCAGAAGGGAGAAAGAAGGGATCCGAAGAAGAAGTAGAAGACGTTCTTCATCTCGCTCCACGATCTTCAATCTCCTAGCCAATACACCTCCATAGCCACTACTTGTACTTGAGAGAGAGAAGGGATCTCCACCTTGCAATACTAGGGTTTGAGATTGTTTCTTCCCATCTTGAATTGTGTTGGATATTCTTATATTCTTATTGTGGATCTCCACGGTAATACTAAGACGAATTCCCTTTATTTGATTATATTGATGGTCCGGTCTTCTCTCATGTGTGAGTAATTCCCTTGGGCGTGGGAGATGTAGGAGTTGGTGAGATGTGATGTGCCTTCATATATTTTCCATTAGTATTGTGATTGATTCTAATTACTATATTATGTGTGCTTGACTATCTATGGGATGCTTAATGCTTGTTGTCCAATTAAAGGCCCAGACAACATGATACTTTGTTCTACATAGATAAGATCTTATTCGCTAGTGGACCGGCGACCCCTGGGTGACACGGGGATATCAATGGAAAGCTAGTTGACTCGAGGATAACGAGTAACCACTGTGCTTATTGCATTACTCCGATCCAAGGAGCTTAATCGCTAAGCGACCTGAAGGGTCTTAATCGTCTAGTGTTTGACCATGGTTTTGGTAGCAGGCTAGTAGGACTATTGAAGTTGGGATGAAGTCTAGCAAGACGAGTTCCGGCTAATTATGGGTTGCTCGCCTACACATATATCTATAAGATTATAATTGTTACATTCACACTCGTCCACCTAGCACATTCAGTATCACCATGAACTGAATCTCCCCGCGCCTTCTTTCACCATCTTCAGAAAACAATAAACAAAGAAAGATGTTCTTTACTTTTATGTATTTTATTTCTAAAGTTTCCATTTTAGTTCTATTTAAATCTATTGCATTTAATCAAAACCCCATTCTTATTTCAACACTTGCAGTCAATTCACTCGAAGACCTGTGAAAACTTCGGGTGTGACAGAGACTTCACCAATAAACACTTACCTTTGGGCTCCCTGTGGGATTGATATCTGCACTTCGAAACTAGCTACAAATGATCTGTGCACTTGCAGACATCACCAGGGGCGTGAGATTGGAATGGGGCGGTGTCGGGAGCAGGGATTGGGGATTCACTGGGACAGGAGGAGAGGCAAATGAAGAGGGCATTCTCGTTCTATGGTTGCTCGTACGAACTTTCAACTCAGAGGTGGCAGCTGTAGTAAATTGATTGAAGATCAGGGGCAAAACCGTCTAAACAGTGTTGGGTTCGCAGCATAGAAAACAAAAATGTTCCTACAATGGGAACTATTATACACCAAGATCTATCTACTAGATACAAGCAACGGGTGGATATACATCCATAGAGAACATACCCTCGAAGAACAACAAAGCTTTGTTAACGAGATGGAACTCGTGGATGATGTATTTGAACGCTTGCCGATCTCAAGATCGTGTGGAAGTCCTAGCGCCACAAATCAGCAGCGCATCCATCCTTGCACACATGTTCAGGCCACCGAACAACCTCCACCTCCTCGCTCCAGCGATGCAGCGGAAGCAACAACTCCTTCTAGACGAAATGCCACCGGGAACATTCCTGACTCGTGTAATAACGAGCTTGTTGGGGAACCCCAAGAGGAAGGTATGATGAGCACAGCAGTAAGTTTCCCTCAGTTATGAAACCAAGGTTATCGAACCAGTAGGAGCAAGGAAACACCTCCAAGGTGTTGTTTCCAACTTGGAATCCTGCACAACACAACCACAGAACTTTGCCCCCAACTTACAGTGAGGTTGTTAATCTCACTAGTTTTGCTGAAAACAAAGGATTAAACGTATTGTGTGGAAGAAAGTAAAATCTTGTAGAAAGTAAATAGGAAGCAGTAAACAGTTGTAGATTGATGGTAAAAGAAAGGACCGGGGTCCATAGTTCACTAGTGGTGGCTCTCCTTAAGATAGATGACATGTTGGGTGAACAAATTACAGCGGGGCAATTGACAAACATCGAGAAAGAAATCATGCATATACTACTCATCTTGACTCCTTTGAGATTTGATTGGGCATTACAACATTATACATAGACCATAATCCAACTGCATCTACGACTAATAATCCACCTTCAGGTTATCATCTGAACCCCCTCCAGTATTAAGTTGCAAGTAACAGATAATTGCATTACGCATTGTGTGTAAAGTAAACAATACGATTGTTCTATGAACAAAGGATTGTTGTTTTCTCCCTAGTAGCAATAGCACATCTAGTACCTTAGAGATTTATGTCACTTCCCTAGATTACCAGAGGCATGAACCCACTATCGAGCATAAATACTAACTCTTGGAGTTAGTAGCATCTACTTGGCCAAGATAGCTACTAACAACGGAAAGCATGCAAGATCACAAATAACAAAGACATGATAGAATCAATAATCAATTTGAAATAGCATCTCAATATCCATCGGATCCCTGCAAACACAACATGTAGGAATTACAATTAGATGATCTTGATCATGAACGGAGCTCACAAGATCTAAACATGATAGCACAAAGGAGAAGAACCAGCCATCTAGCTACTACATGGACCTGTAGTCCAAGGATGACCTACTCACGCATCACACCGGAGGCTTGCATGGTGATGAAGAAGACCTCCGGGGTGAATTCTCCCCTTCGGCAGGGTGCCGGGAAGAGCTTTAGATCCCTCCCGATCTAGGGATGGATATGACGGTGGCTATATACTCTTTCGTGGAATTTTGATCGGGTATTTAGGGTTTCTGTATCGGAGGCGATATATAGGCAAAAGGGGAGGCCGAGGGGGTGCCCTGGGTGGCCGCACCACCCCCTAGCGCGATCCAGGCCTGGCCGCGCAGCCAGGTGGTGTGGCCGCCTCCTGGCCCCTCTCCGTCTCGTATCCTGGCTCCGTGTCCCCCTCGGTGAAAAACTGACTTTGGCTTTTGTCTCGTCCAATTCCGATAATATTTATTTTCTGACTTTCCTGGAACCAAAAACAGCAAAAAAGGCAACTGGCACTATGGCATCTTGTTAATAGGTTAGCCCAAGAAAGTGTATAAAAAGTACTCCAAAGTGTGGACAAAACATAAGAAAGTAGATAAAACTAAGCATGGAACATCAAAAATTATGGATACGTTAGCAACGTATCAACATCCCCAAGCTTAACTCCTGCTCGTCCTCGAGTAGGTAAGTGATAAAAAGAAAGAATAATTTTTGAGGTGACATGCACCATCATAAACTTGATCAAAGTATTTGTAAAACATTGATAGCTGGGATCATATTACTTCAACATAGCATGAAAGACAAAGTTCTAACTATAAGAAATAGCAACTATGTTGTAACATCAAAAGGCACAAACAAAAGATTCATGAATAACAATACTTTGCAAGACGTTTGTTTGTTTCACATAAAGAAAACATAGCATAGTGCATTCAGCTTGTCCCTCATAGAGTAGCAAACAAAGATGCATAGGACACCTTCAAAGTTTATAAGGGTGACTAGACACAAATAGTTTAAGAACAAGCAATATCAAAATTATGCATCAATCAACAAGTCTTGGGACAATGCACATAGAACTAAGAATTGCCACTATGCTCTCTCAATAGGTGCATAAAGATAGAAGGTGGAGACTCAATATAAAAGTAGAAGAAAGGCCCTTCATAGAAGGAAGCAGGGATTCAAGTTTCATAAAGAGCTTTCAAAAATTATGGTACTTATTAGCTTTCATCTCTCATTGCCCCTATCATAAGCATCTTGAAGTGATTAAGGTTAATGTGAACAAACTATGGAGTATATGCTTGACAAAGTATAAGTTCGAAATCTCATGTCCCTTGAATACGAGGGTTGCTCCTCATGCTACTCAAGTTTAGTTACCGGTAAGTTCTTGTCATAGTAAGTACATGTGTATCATAGAGAACCGCCAACAGGGTACCCCTTGTCCGATGATACGGAAGAATCCCCATATCAAAATGACAAGGCAAGCAGACAACAAGCATCTCAACAATCTTCTTATTTACCATGGGAAAATGGTGCTTTTTTCTCTCTTTCCTCTTTTCTCATATCTCTTTTTTTTCTTTTCTTTTTTCTCAATATCTGACTCTTTTTTATAAGAAGAATGCTTCATAGACAACTCATTATTGTTACGCTGCAGGTTTCCACCATGACAGCATGGATTAGACTGGCGGCCCAGGTGTTTCTCTAAAACACATACATGACTCCATGGACTTACAAGCTCCCCTTTCATTTCACACCAACGACATACATAGAAAACGAGCATGGTATCAACTAGGTACAAAGTACAAGTGCAATGTTGAAAGCGTTCCCCATGAAAGCATGGTTCTTCTAATCCCCAACATATAAGTGCAAGCATATACAACATAGATGACACAATGGTTCAAGTTTATTAAGGGCAAGAAAAGTAAAGTGTGCCATCAAGTTCGTGAGAGCTTTATGTTGGGTCCACAGCATAGAAAACAAATAATTTCCTACGATGAGAACTATACGCCAAGATCTATCTACTAGATATAGAGCAATGGGTGGACATACATCCATGGAGAACTTACCCTCGAAGACAACGAGTTTTGTTAACAAGTAGGAACTCATGGTTGATGTAGTCGTACGCTTGCCGATCTCAAGATCGTGTGGAAGTCCGAGCGCCGCAAATCAGCAGCGCATCCGTCCTCGCACACACGTTCAAGCCACTGGACAACTTCCACCTTCTAGCTCCAGCGAATAAGCGGAAGCAGCAACTCCTTCCAGACGCAAGGCCACCGGGAACATGTATCTCGCTAATCCGAGACCATGGGGGAATATCTAGAGGGGGAGAGAGATCCTTCACGAGGAGGTGTGGTTTGTGAGAGGGGAGAGGGGGGCATTATATAGGAGGGAGGGAGACCCCTCCCCTCCCATAGCTGGCGCATGAGGGGGGGACTCCTCCCCTCCTTCATTCATGTGGTGAACCTCCACTCACATAAACATGGCCTCCACCCAAAATCCCACTCACATGTATTTAATTTCCACCATATTAAATGCAACTCTCAATTAATAAAACTCTTTTATTTATTTTATTCAGAATTTTGTTAATTACTTTAATTAACAAACATTCACATAAAACCCCTTGCAACATTTGAATATCACATGCAGAACCACTTTCTGCAATTACACCCGAAACAATTCAGGTTTCTATCGAAACATTTCCTGTGCTTTGCAAACCTTTTGTCTGGAACATATGTGCTCCTAAATGGTGTCCGGCAACCCTTAAGTGTGTCACCCTACGGTTCGCGAATAATGCAAACATGATTGAGACTCCTCTCAGATCAATAATCAGAAGCGGGACCTGGAGATCCATACTGACTCCTGCATATTCAACGATGACTTCTGTGATCGTGAGAACCTTTAACGTCAGCAATTTAATCCCTTTGTCTCATGATATAATACATGTCCGAGATTCGATCATCGGTATCCAAATACCTAGTTTGATCTCGTTACCGACATGCACTCTTTTCTCGTTCCCGTGATATAACATTCTAGTGATCACATCACTTGCTTGCAAGCTATCTTAATGTGATATCACCGAGAGGGCCCAGAGTATATCTATCCATCATCGGGATTGACAAATTCCACTCTTGATCCATGATCCTCAACATAACACCTTCATAGCACTGAACCCACCTTTATGGTCACCCTGTTACGGTGTGACGTTTGATGTTATCAAGATACTCTTCCGGTGTTAGCAATTAACATGATCTCATGGTCTAAGGACTAAGACTACTTTGTATGATGTTATAGCAATATAAACATAATGACTTGATCGTAATGCTATACTTCGGATGAATGTTCATCACATCATTTCACAAATGCTGTGACCTTGTTATTAACAACATCCAATGTCCATGATCAGGAAACTTTGATCATCTTGTTAATCAACAAGCTAGTCTATAAGAGAGGCATAACTAGGAACCCTTTTTGTTTATTAAACACACATGTATTGATGTTTCCTATCAACAGAATTATAGCATGCAAAATAAACATCTATCATATACAAGGAATACATAATAACAACTTTATTATTGCCTCTCAGGGCATATTTCCTTCAGTCTCCCACTTGCACTAGAGACAATAATCTAGTTTATATAGTGATAAATCTAACACCCATGGAGTTCTGGTGTTGATCATGTTTTGCCCTAGGGAGTACTTTAGTCAACGGATCTGCTACATTCAGGTCCGTGTGCACTTTACAAATCTTTATATCTCCATCCTTGACATGCTCGCGGATGGAGTGAAAACCGGCGCTTAATATGCTTGGAATTCTTGTGAGACCTTGGTTCCTTGGCGTTGGCTATGGCTCCATTATTGTCACAATAGATCACCATTGGGTCCAACGCACTAGGAACCACACCTAGTTCCGTTATGAACTCCTTCATCCAAACCGCTTCCTGCGCCGCTTCTGAAGCAGCAACATATTCCGCCTCCGTCGTTGATCCAGCCACCATAGGTTGTTTGGAGCTCCTCCAACTAACTGCTGCTCCGTTCAAGAGAAATACGTATCCGGATTGAGACTTAGAGTCATCCGGATCAGTGTCAAAGCTAGCATCGACATAACACTTAGCGACTAGCTCTTCTTCACCTCCGTATACAAGAAACATATCCTTAGTTCTTCTCAAGTACTTAAGGATATTCTTGACCGCTATCCAAATGTTCGAACCTGGATCAGATTGGTACCTACTAGTCAAACTAATAGCATGTGCCACATCCGGTCTTGTACATAGCATGGCATACATTATAGAGCCTATGGCTGAGGCATAGGGGATCTTATCCATTATCTCTCTTTCTTCCGCCGTAGCCGGACTTTGAGTCTTACTCAATGTCTTGCCTTGCAACGTAGGTAAGTACCCCTTCTTACTTCCGTCCATATTAAACTTCTTTAATATCTTATCAAGGTATGTACTCTACGATAGCCCAATTAGGCGTCTTGATCTATCTCTATAGATTTTAATGCCTAATATATATGAAGCTTCACCAAGGTCCTTCATCGAAAATTTGCTGTTTAGATAAATTTTAACATTGTTTAAAAGATCTATATCATTTCCAATCAATAATATGTCATACACATATAATATCAGAAATGCCACATTGCTCCCACTCACTTTCTTGTAAATACAAGCCTCTCCATAAGTTTGGACAAATCCAAACTCTTTGATTACCTCATCAAAGCGGAGATTCCAACTCCGGGATGCTTGCTTCAGTCCATAGATGGATCGCTGAAGTTTGCACACCTTATCAGCATCCTTAGGATCGACAAAACCCTTAGGTTGTATCATATACAACTCTTCTTCAATATTACCATTGAGGAACGCAGTTTTGACATCCATCTGCCATATTTCATAATCGAAATATGCATCAATTGCTAACATAATCCTAACCGACTTAAGCATCGCTACGGGAGAGAATGTCTCATCGTAGTCAACTCCTTGAATTTGTCGAAACCCCTTTGTGACAAGTCGAGCCTTATAGATGGTTACATTACCATCAGCATCAGTTTTTCTTTTGAAAATCCATTTATTCTCAACGGCCTTTCGATCGTGAGGTAAGTCCACCAAGGTCCGAACCTGGTTTTCGTACATGGATTCCATCTCGGATTTCATGGCTTCTAGCCATTTGTTGGAACCAGGGCTCATCGTCACTTCTTCATATGTCGCAGGGTCATCTATTTCATCAATCATGAAATTCATAATAGGATTGCCGTACAGTTCAGGAGCTGCACGTGTCCGGCTTGACCTGTGAGGTTCGGTAGTGTCCTCTTTTGGAGTTTCATGATTAATATCATTAGCTCTCTCTTCATTAGGTGAAGTCAACTCTGAAACAACTTCCGGTGCTGCGCTACTCGCCATTTCACGAAGAGAAGGTTCAATAACCTCCTTGAGTTCTACCTTCCGCGAGAAACTCCTTCTCAAGAAAGGATCCATTCTTGGCAACAAAGACCTTGCCCTCGGATCTGTGATAGAAGGTATACCCAATAGTTTCCTTAGGGTATCCTATGAAGATGCATTTTTCTGCTTTGGGTTCGAGTTTATCCGGTTGAAGTTTCTTCACATAAACATCGCATCCCCAAACTTTAAGAAATGACAGCTTAGGTTTGTTTCCAAACCATAATTCATACGGTGTCTTTTCAACGGATTTAGATGGTGCCCTATTTAAAGTGAATGCAGCGGTTTCTAGTGCATAACCCCAAAATGACAGTGGCAAGTCAGTCAGAGACATCATAGATCGAACCATATCCAATAAAGTACGATTACGACGTTCTGACACACCATTATGTTGTGGTGTTCTGGCAGGCGTGAGTTGTGAAACTATTCCACAGTCTTTCATATGTGTGCTAAACTCGTAACTAAGATACTCTCCTCCACGGTCGGACCGCAGAAATTTGATCTTTCTGTTACGATGATTTTCCACTTCATTCTGAAATTCTTTGAACTTTTCAAAGGTTTCAGACTTATGTTTCATCAAATAGATATACCCGTATCTACTCAAATCATCCGTGAAAGTAACAAAATAACGATATCCACCTCGCGCCGACACACTCATTGGTCCACACACATCAGTATGTATGATTTCCAATAAATCTGTCGCCCGTTCCATTGAATCGGAAAACGGCATTCTAGTCATTTTTCCCATAAGGCATGGCTCACATGTATCAAATGATTCCAAAAGTCCATCAGAATGGAGTTTCTTCATGCGTTTAACGCCAATATGACCTAGACGGCAGTGCCACATATATGCAGATATATCATTATCAAGTTCAATCCTTTTAGCATCAACATTATGAATATGCGTAATACTACTATCGAGATCCAATAGAAATAAACCATTCAACACAGGTGCATGACCATAAAAGATATTATTCGTATAAATCGAACAACCATTGTTTTTAGACTTAAAAGAATAACCACTTTGCATCAAACACGATCCGGATACAATGTTCATGCTCAGTGCAGGCACCAAATAACAATTATTCAGGTTTATAACTAATCCCGGCGGCATATGGAGAGGCAGCATTCTGACGGCGATCACATCAACTCTTGATCCATTGCTGACTCGCATCGTGACCTCATCCCTTGCTAGTTGTCGCTTGTTCCGAAGCCCCTGAACCGAGTTACATATATTAGCAACCGATCCTGTATCAAATACCCAGGTGCTACTGCGAGTACTAGTCAAGTACACATCAATAACATGTATATCACATATACCTTTGTTTGCCTTGCCGGCCTTCTTGTCTGCCAAATACTTGGGGCAGTTGCACTTCCAATGGATCCCTTGCAATAGTAGCACTTGTGTCGGACTTAGGCCCAGCTCGGGTTTCTTTTCAGCGGCACAGTTTTGCCGCCCTTCTTTCCCTTCTGCTTGCCTTTCTTGTCCTTCTTGAAACCGGTGGTCTTATTGATCATCAACACTTGATGTTCTTTCCTAATCTCCACTTCTGCAGTCTTAAGCATTGACAGAAGCTCGGGAAGAGACTTCTTCATGCCCTGCATATTATAGTTCATCACGAAGCTCTTGTAGCTAGGTGGCAGAGATTGGAGAACACGATGTATGCCTAAGTCAATGGGAATCGTTATTCCCAAGGACACAAGCTTATCGGCGTACCCAGACATTTTGAGTACGTGCTCACTAACGGAGTTGTTCTCTTCCATCATGCAGATAAAGAACTTTTCAGAAGCATTATAACTCTCTACGACATCATGGGTATCGAAAATCATTTTCAATTCTCCCATGGTATCAAAAGCATTGCCATTTTCGAAACGTTTTCGAAGTTCTGGCTCTAGCCCATACAGTATGCCGCAATGAAATAAGTTGTGGTCCTCCTGACGAGTTATATAGACATTCTTTTCCTCGTCAGGGGCATCAGGAGCTGGTGGGGGGCCTAGCGGCACCTCTAGCACATATTGCTTTTGTGCAGAAGTGAGGAGAATCCTCAAATTCATAGCCTAGTTGGTAAAGTTGCTACCATTCGCAGCAAGCTTCTCTTTCTCCATGAACACATTGAAATTAAAAGTAGGTGGTGCCATCTACAACAGAATTTGTAAAATATATTTAGACTAAGTTTATGATAGATTGAGTTCAACTAATCCAAATTACTAATGAACTCCCACTCAAAAATGACATCCCTCGTGTCCTTTTGGTGATTACATGAACCAAACCACTACACCAAGTCCGATCATCACGTGAGTCGGTGTAGCTTCAAAGGCAAGCATCTATATGGGCATCATATCAACTATATGACTCATGCTTAACCTTTCGGTGCGTGTTCCGAGGCCATGTCTGTACATGCTAGGCTCGTCAAGTAAGAACCTTAGTATTCGCGTGTGTAAAACTGTCTTACACCCGTTGTATGAAAGCCTAGAGTCGAGAACACCCGATAATCACGTGATGCCTCAAAACATGATCCACAAAATGGTGCATACTTAAGGAAGAACACATTTTATCTTGATATCTAAATGAGGGATCATCTTATAATGCTACCAAAAGCGCCAAACTAGCAATATAAGATGCTAACATCTAATGTGTGAAGTGAGGTGATATGGTCCATGCAATTGATCTCTATCATTTGCATCGTGGTATGATCTCTATCATTCCTTTGTGTGTAAGTCCAAGGTCTATGGAACTTACACGTTGAGTGAGTTGTAAGAGTATCTATCATACATCTACTTACAACAATACCATATCAAGACACTAGCCCAGCAACGATCTAAACTAGACGCCTCTAATTTATCAATTGCAAGTTTTACGTGGCTTAGGGTTTTCGGAGATAGAACCGGTCTTACCTACGAACATGAACCACAACGAGGATAATCAAGTTATTAGCAACTCATTGTAAATCAGATATTGACTATGTAGGAGAGACAGACACCCGCTAGCCACTTATGCAAAACTAGTTGCATGTCAGTCGTGGAACCGGTCTCATGTACGATGACATGTAAGGTTGGTTCGGGCCGCTTCATCCCACTATGCCACCAATATCCAAAGTACATAGAAGATGCAATAACATGATCATCATCGCCCACATATAAACATATGTGTACTACCCGTGCAAAGCACCTACGCATAGATCAGGCTCTGATACCACTGCTGGGTCCGCAACATAGAAAACAAAAAAATTCGTACGATGAGAACTATACGCCAAGATCTATCTACTAGATACAGAGCAACGGGTGGACATACATCCATGAAGAACTTACCCTCGAAGACAACAAGTTTTGTTAACGAGTAGGAACTCGTGGTTGATGTAGTCGTACGCTTGCCGATCTCAAGATCGTGTGGAAGTCCGAGCGCCGCAAATCAGCAGCGCATCCGTCCTCGCACACGCTCAAGCCGGACAACCTCCACCTCCTCGCTCCAGCGAATCAGCGGAAGCAGCAACTCCTTCCAGACGCAAGGCCACCGGGAACATGTATCTCGCTAATCCGAGACCATGGGGGAATATCTAGAGGGGGAGAGAGATCCTTCACGAGGAGGTGTGGTTTGTGAGAGGGGAGAGGGGGGCTTTATATAGGAGGGAGGGAGACCCCTCCCCTACCATATCCGGTGCATGAGGGGGGGACTCCTCCCCTCCTTCATTCATGTGGTGAACCTCCACTCACATAAACATGGCCTCCACCCAAAATCCCACTCACATGTATTTAATTTCCACCAAATTAAATGCAACTCTCAATTAATAAAACTCTTTTATTTATTTTATTCAGAATTTTGTTAATTACTTTAATTAACAAACATTCACATAAAACCCCTTGCAACATTTCAAGATCACATGCAGAACCACTTTCTGCAATTTCACCCGAAACAATTCCGGTTTCTATCGAAACAATTCCTGTTTCTATCGAAACATTTCCTGCGCTTTGCAAACCTTTTGTCTGGAACATATGTGCTCCTAAATGGTGTCCGGCAACCCTTAAGTGTGTCACCCTATGGTTCGCGAATAATGCAGACATGATTGAGACTCCTCTCAGATCAGTAATCAGAAGCGGGACCTAGAGATCCATACTGACTCCTGCATATTCAACGATGACTTCTGTGATCGTGAGAACCTTTAATGTCAGCAATTTAATCCCTTTGTATCATGATATAATACATGTCCGAGATTCGATCATCGGTATCCAAATACCTAGTTTGATCTCGTTACTGACATGCACTCTTTTCTCGTTCCGGTGATATAACATTCTAGTGATCACATCACTTGCTTGCAAGCTATCTTAATGTGATATCACCGAGAGGGCCCAGAGTATATCTATCCATCATCAGGATTGAAAAATTCCACTCTTGATCCATGAGCCTCAACATAACACCTTCATAGCACTAAACCCACCTTTATGGTCACCCTGTTATGGTGTGACATTTGATGTTATCAAGATACTCTTCCGGTGTTAGCAATTAACATGATCTCGTGGTCTAAGGACTAAGACTACTTTGTATGATGTTATAGCAATATAAACATAATGACTTGATCGTAATGCTATACTTTGGATGAATGTTCATCACATCATTTCACAAATGCTGTGACCTTGTTATTAACAACATCCCATGTCCATGATCAGGAAACTTTGATCATCTTGTTAATCAACAAGCTAGTCTATAAGAGTGGCATAACTAGGAACCCTTTTTGTTTACTAAACACACTTGTATTGATGTTTCCTATCAACACAATTATAGCATGCAAAATAAACATCTATCATATACAAGGAATACATAATAACAACTTTATTATTGCCTCTTAGGACATATTTCCTTCACTTTAATCACTAGTTTTCTCATAACAAGTTTAATTCGGAAGGTATATAAAAACATGAATATACTTGGAATAGAAAATGCTAATAGGTAGGTATGGTGGACTCTTTGGAATAACTTGGTTTTAGGAGTTGGATGCATGAATGGAACTCATACTTGGTTATGGAGGCTAGCAAAAGACTGGGACCGACTGACTAAGAGAGCAATAAAATGGCCATAATCATGCAGAGCGACAAAACATCATTAATCAAGGCATAAAGTGATATTACAAGTTGAAAACTAAAGGATCATAAAGGCTATGGGAACTTGGGATAGTCATAACATGGTGTGAGCATGCGCCAAGTCAACCCAAATAAAGCATCAAAGGAGAATACCACAATACTATGCTTTAATATGCTAAAACAACGCATGATTCTTCCAAGGCACATTAAGCAATCTCAATTGTTTATAACATTTCATGATACAGCAAAGATCACTAAGCATAAAGCCAAAACAATATCAAGCATGGCATGACAACGCATAGGCCACAGTCAACAACAAGCTCCTTTTACCACTTAAGCATGAACTTTTCCTACTCTTTTCCAATCCAAACCAAACTATTTGAAAACCAATGCATGAAAGAGGGGGTCCAACCAATTTATTCAAGCAAAATAAGAAAACCAAGCAAACAATCAAAATGAAAACGAAAAAGAAGATGCTCCAAGAATAACAGAATTGTGCATGAAACAATAAAAATGAAGTGTTTGGAAGAAACCTGGGATCTGTATTGATGAAGAAGGGGATGCCTTGGGCATCCCCAAGCTTTGACGCTTGTACCTCTTGAATATTTCTTGGGGTGACATGGGGTGGCATCCCCAATCTTGAGCTTTAGTCCATTCTTCATCTCATTACATCATTCTCTCCATACACCTGAAATTTTTCCTTCATACAAAACTTCATACAATCTTTATTAGCAACATTAGTGCACTCAAGATAATAAGTCTTTAGGTTCAGTTTCAACAGCAATAAAACTTCCAATAAAATACAAGCTACTGTAGCACTTCCCTCAAAAACCTCAATTCCCCAAAAGAACTCAAAAAGGAACCAATAAGAAGCAAATGCAAATAATGGCAGAAATCTGTCAAAACAGACCAGCAGGTATAAACCAATTTTTTCGAAGACCTTCTGTTGCTCAAATCAAAAAGTGTTGAACTAACGAAAGTTAGTTAACAACCTGGGGAAGAAGCACAAAAATTCATGCCTAAAAACGACGTACAGATATTTGACATGAATTTTTACGGTGGAGCACAAAAATTTGTTTCATTAGAGGTTACTCTTGGCACAAAAAGCAAATAAAAAGGATAAGGAGCGGTTATTACTGAGGTAATAACTTCCAAGACTCATCTAAAACTTTTGGGTTATCTCCCAATAAGTACTTTTCTTGAACGCCTTTAAATTAGGCATAAGAAGCAAGAAAAAGAATCAAGTGTTCTCCAATGAAGAAGCATTAAAACCAAATTTATCGAGAGAACCTTTAATGGTAGTAAATAAATCCCTTTGTCTCACGATATATTACATGTCCGAGATTCGATCATCAGTATCTCAATACCTAGTTTGATCTCGTTACCGACATGCACTCTTTTCTTGTTCCCATGATATAACATTCTAGTGATCCTATCACTTGCTTGCAAGTTATCTTAATGTGATATCACCGAGAGAGCCCAGAGTATATCTATCCATCATCGGGATTGAAAAATTCCACTTTTGATCCATGAGCCTCAACATAACACCTTCGAAATACCCGAACCCATCTTTATAGTCACCCTGTTACAGTGTGACGTTTGATGTTATCAAAGCATTCTTCTGGTGTTAGCAATTAACATGATCTCATGGTCTAAGGATAAAGATTACTCCATATGATGTTATAGCAATATAAACATAATGACTTTGATCGTAATGATATACTTCGGATGAATGTTCATCACATCATTCACCAATGATGTGACCTTTTTATTAACAACATCCAATGTCCATGATCAGGAAACCTTGATCATCCTGTTAATCAACAAGCTAGTTTATAGAGATGCATAACTAGGAACTTTATATTTGTTTATTAAACACACATGTATTAAGTTTTCCGTATTAATACGATTATAGCATGTAAAATAAACTTTTATCATAACCATGGAATAAGATAATAACAACTTTATTATTTCCTCTCAGGCATATTCCCTTCAGCCTCCCACTTACACTAGAGTCAATAATCTAATTTGTAAACTTGCAAATTCAACACTTATGGCTTTCTGGTGTTGTATATGCGCATTTGCTAGTGGTAAACATAATCTCCATATCTGAAACTTTCAGGTTCGTGTGTATTTGCATGTCTTTGCATCTCTACGCATCACTCATTCTCAAATGAGATGGCATTGTATAAATTTGGTCCTTTGGTGAGACCTTTAGTTCGTTTGGGTTAAAATATGTTGATATTATTGTCATACAATATATCTTCAAAGTATTGGCCCACTTTGAACCACACCTAGTTTGATAACAAACTACTTCACACAAATGTCCGCCTTTGCTGCTACTATAGCAGTCATATACTTAGCCTTTTTGTTGTAGTATCCGTCACAATGTATTAACTTTGCAACTCATCCAAATCCATCATGGAACATCCTTTCCATTACATTGTGCCACCCATAGTCTAAATTGAGACAAATTTAATGTGTATCTTGTGACAAATTAGTATCAATGTAATTCTTTACAATGACCTATTTGTAACTATTCGTCACCTATATCTAACCTATTCTAAGTTCTTCCAAAGATCATAAGAATATCCTTTACTATCATCCAATTATCATCTTAGAGTCATTCTGGTATATGCTCATAACATTTAAAGCATAGGACATATCTGAATATGTACATATCACGGTATATATTATTGATCAAAATATTCATGTGATTTCACTCACCAAGTGTCAACACACTTGAATCTCGTTTCATTCACCAAGTTTCAATACACTTGAATCTTGATTCAACATTTTCCATGTAGCAAGAAACTTTCTTGTCGTTTCCATATTGAACTCATTCAATATCTCATATATGTACGTTTGGCATAACCATATTAGCGCCTCAATCTATCTATATAGAAATTGATGCGTAATATTCCGGTTTTGCCCAAGCCTTTCATCAAAATCTAATTTTAATGAAATTCTTATCCTTTGTCAATAAAAGATACATCATTTCTAATCAACACCATGTCATCTACATAATGTATTAGAAATATGTCTTAGGGCTCCTACTTAATTTCTTGCAAATGCAATCATCTTCACCATCTCCGATGAATTTAAACTATCTTAACAGTTTCATCATGGTGAAGATTCCAACTCTGTTATGCTTGCTTCAACCATTGAGTTTGCATGCCCTTTTAGCATCCTTTGATTTAACAAAACCCTTCAGACCGTGTCATATACGCGTCCTAGGTAACCATTCTATTAGAAGAACCTTGTTATCTTTATTCAACTACCATATACCAAATTATATGTAGTGGTTGCTACATTAATCCGTCAAGACTAAAATCGCTATGAAAGATCAAATCTTGTCATAGTCAACTCCTTGAACATTGTCGTAAACTCCCTTCCAACATGTCAACTATTTCATAGACGTCAAACATCCATGTCTATTTCTTTATAGATCCAAATATGACCGATAGGCTTCACGCCTTTCCGGAGGGTCTTCCAAGTTCAGAAACTTGATTTCTCGTGTATGGATACTATCATGGATTTTATGACTTCTAGTCATTTTATGGAGTCAGGGCCCATCATCTCTTCCTTGCATGTAGGTGGTTCATCATTGTCAAAACAATAATGACTTCTATTGCAAATCTTACTATTTGATTCTTACCGGCCCACATGGTTCAATAGGAACTCTAATCTCCGAGATCATAACCTTTGTAATCATGGGAGCCATGATCATTTTAGCCACCTCCGAGACACTTTCCGGTGTTGTGCTACTTAGCACATGTTGCTTAGGTTCATCAACCTAATCAAAGTTCTATTGTCCTCCCACTTAACTTTTGTGAAAAATCCTTTCTCAAGAAACTTGACATTCAAAGTGACAAACTCTTTTGTCTTCAGTGTTATGGAGGAATACCCAACTGTTGCTTTGGGATAACCTACAAAGACGTGCTTATCCGACTTTTATTGTAAACATTTTACTTATGCCAAGCATACCAATATTTAAGAAAATGCAAATCGGGTTTTATCCCAAACCATAACTCATATGGTGTCATTTCAACGGATCACGATGGTGATCTTTTCAGTATAAAAGTGGTAGTCTCTAAAGCTTTAATCCTTAAAACATAATGGCAGTTTTATAAATGACACCTTTGATCTTACCATGTAAAACAAGGATCGATTTGATCTCTCAAACATACCATACTCCTATGGTTTGTTGGGAAATGCAAATCCATGGAACAATTCCTCAAATATTAGGTGTTTTTGCTAAACATGTAACTCAAATATTATCCTTTATGATCGAATCATAAATTCTTCATTTTCTTGTTACAATGATTTTCCACTTCATCTTGAAATTCTTTGAATAATTTTAAAATGTTTCATAGTTCTTCCTTATTAAGTAAATATACATATATATTCACTCAAATTTTCGGAGAAAGCATATGAAGTCGAAAGATCCACCACACATGGCTAAATATAATGGACTATATACATCAACATGTACAATATCCAATAAGTTAGTCATCCATTCCTCTTTGGCCTATGAATGGAGTTTCAATTATCTCCAGGAAAGTCTCACAAGCATCAATTGATCAAAATCAAAGATTCCAAAAATCCATCAACATGGAGTTTCTTCAGGTTTTCTTTCCAATATAATTTAAACGACGATGTCATTTCATAAGTGATCTTTCAATTGTTTGTCTTGCAACATTTTACCATTAGTTTTATGGACATGATTTCTCCAACTAGACTTGTAGAAGTTCATCCATCTTCTATGGAATTCGGTAATTATTTGAACAACCATTGTTCTCATAATATCGGAACAAAATAACAATTATTTAAACAAATCTTGAAGGCAAGTTTTGATGTCAACGAGAAAAACAATAACATTTTATTTGTTTTTGATGAACATCATGACATATTCTTTTGCTAGTTACTTAGGCAGTTGTAGTTCATGAATTGTGTTGCTTTGTGTGACATTTCACACCAACCAATTCGGTATCTAATACCTAAGAACCACATTGTTTAACAAGCAAAGAATACATCCATAACATGTATATCATCTATATACCTAAGATGGACATTTCCAGCCTTTTCTTTTCTACCAAATATTTTATAGATTCTCTTTCAGCAATTTCTTTTCTTATAAAAGAATCTATCAACATCAATAGTGGTGTCATCCACATGGAACATAGTATAAAGCGTGTATAGTCAAATGCTAATACCTTTGGACTAGCACTTTGAAGTGGATCACCATCATCAAATGTTTGGCATTCTTTCACAAATCCATTCTTTAGTAATCTTTTAGTGTAGTAAACATTTTACCTACATATTCTATTCATCCTTATCATCTCGGAAAATATGCCAAAAATCCTATTTCGCCAGAAGACTCATGGAGCCAGAATACAAGACGGAGTGGGGCTAGGGCCTAGCCACACCACCTGGCCACGCCAGGGGGTGGTGTGGCCGCCCCAGACACCCCCTCAGTCTCCCTCTTTGCCTATAAGTTGCCTTCTAACCTAAAAACTCGGGGGGGGGGGGAGGGTTCGACGTTTTTCTAGAAAGAGTTCTGCTGCGCCGCCACCACCAGATTCCACGATTCGGAACTAGAAACTCCGTTCTGGCACCCTACCGGGATGGAGAATTGGAGGAGATCACCGCCATAATCATCACCATCGCTTCTCCATCGACCATCCATGTTTCCCCCATATATGAGTGAGTAATCCCCCGCTGTAGGCTATGGGGATGGTAGGGATTGGATGAGATCATTCATGTAATGGCATCAGATTGTTAGGGCATGGTGCCTAGTATCTACTATTAGTGTTTTTTGACTTTGTTGCGGCTTGTTATGCTTAATGCTTGTCACTAGGGCCCGAGTGCCATGATTTCAGATCTGAACATGTTATTGATTATGGTCTTACCTGCAAGTTGTATACACACGTTGTTGTCCAGAACCAAAGGCCCTGAAGTGACAGAAATCGGGATAACCGGAGGGAATGGCTTTGATGTGGGGATCACATGTGTTCACGGAGTATTAATGCTTTGCTCCGGTGCTCTATTAAAAGGAGCACCTTAATTGCCAGTAGTTCCCTTGAGGCCCCGCTGCAAACGGGCTGGCAGGACAAAAGATGTTTTGCAAGTTCTCATTGCGAGCACGTATGAATATATATGGAACACATGCCTAGGATTATCTAGTACTTGGATGCTTTATCTTATTTATCTACAAATGCCCTATGTTTTGATTGCTATATGAATTGTGTTGTCCATGCAACGCCCGTCCATCCATCCTTATGCCTACTTGGCTTGAATCCTACTGTTTGTTGCAACCGTTATTACTGTCTTTACTTTTACTACTACTATTACTTTACTATTCCTACTACAAAATTGTTGCTACTGATAAACTGTTGTGAGCTGAATTGACAACTCAATTGTTAAGTATTATAAATATTCTTTGGCTCCCTTGTGTCGAATCAACAAATTGGGTTTCACTTCCCTCGAAAATACTGTGATACACCCCCTATACTTGTGGGTCATCAGCCCTCTATGCATTGTTTTTCGGAAGGTTGTTAATCTATGCATCTACATCTCGGGATTCAATCATGAGCATGTTCCCTTTTCCCCTTGTTGTTTTCTGACCTTTGTCTACCAGTTGGTAGCCAAGTAGTAAAGCGTATTGGTGTCTTCCGATGCAAGATACCCTTGTGGTCCGTCATGACAAACCATTTTGGGATGTCAGGAGAAACAAACTCCAGTACCTCATCATATCTAGGACCAGGTCAAAGTGTTGTAATCTGCAGAACAATTAGCGATGATTAGCTTCTGTTCTGTTATACCTTAAAGTATCACACTCTTGTACGCTAAGAGGTTGGTTCCATAACCCTCTTAATGAAGTGATGCTCTTACACATATTTACCCACCCTTCCCTCGAGCTTTCGTGCTCATGAATGATGCGTGTGCGTAATAATGTGGCCATCTGCAATTCTTAGCATTTTTTATTGCTTTGAACTCCAAGGACATTTGAGTCATTCTTAGTGTGATGGTTAACCCTATAACTAAGCGAAGGATGATTGTGCCACCAAGTCCGCTATTCTGGTGCACTCTCTTTGGTCAAAGAGTTATGCTTGTGCCTAATCTTTCAGACTATGTCTTCTTGCCTTACCAAGCAAGTTTCCTCTTGAACTAAGTGACCTATCGGTGGTTCGTGATATTCTAGTCGTCTTCTAAAAGTATCGCCATGTTGCCACATGACCAAGTAGTCAAGTTCTTGAGCAAGCAAGTTCTGTGAACTGCTCCTTTCTCCAAGGATCTGTACTAGATACCCTGAATTAGTTGGTTGAGCTTAAACAACAACTTGGAGAGTTGTAAGACAAAAGTTCTACCAGACTTGTTCCACCTAAAGGGATGTCTAGTTTTGTTCACGCTGAAGAAAGATAGTGTTTCCTTCGTGGAAATGTTATCGTCCCCAACTTTGATTTGATTTGGGTTATCGTCAAATCAAACTCAATCCCATGGACTATCCTGATGGTGTATCTATTCGTGATGTTTAACCTAGGTACATCTTCATGTCCTTTGGTCTAACCAATATTGTGGTCTTGTTCATACCACATGTGAGTTTATCCTCTTGTAGTATCATGATAAGTTTGTTGTTCAGCCCATCAATAATATCCTTATTTTCTCCATGTCAGACTAGATTCATATGGAACACTTGGAATTAATGTTGGAAAACTTTTAAGGATCGTCTTTGAGTCATCTCGAAGTATGTGTTCTGTATGTTCTAAGTGACCTTCTCCGATTCACGTGCAAATGTTGAAAGATGTCGTCGTCGATTCGAGTAGAGTTATCTGTGTTTCCTTAAGGACACTTGTGTGTTTTATTGCAAGTACTCGATGTATGAGCAGTTGTCCTTCGACAAGTTGCTAATATGTGGGTTTAGCAATCTAGATTAGTCTATTAGAGCTTAACACTGAAATCCATGTCTTGAGAATCTAGTGACTTTACCTTTGTGGTAAATGTTGCAAACTTTCTATTTGTACATGCTGATTCTGAAGTATGATCCCACCAAACCAGATCTGAATCTCAATCAGATATGATGGTTGGTGTTTCACAAGGAATTGACATAGGTTTGTTTGTAAATCCGACATGATTGGTATAACCATTTGACACAATTAGCTGGAAATCCTATTGTCTTATTCTCTTGAATCAACAATAACAACCATTCTTCATGAGGCTTCTTCTGTGATTTATTATAGGAGTTGTGTTTATGGTTTCCTTTGTATCCAAAGTCCGACCTTCACTTGATGTCCGTTTTCTCGAACATCAAGGAGAACGTTGAAAGTAGAGTTGCTAAATGTCTCTCGATTGATCCTCTAGACACTTCTATGTTGGTAAGCATCTTTATGTGCCAAGTAACTAAAGTCTGATAATGAAGTTTCTTTTTCCTTGTGTCATCAGGAATCTTCTTACTTAATCATCCTGGTGGTGTAAAGTGATATCACGATCTTTGGCAAAGATTTTGATAGACCTGGATGAATAAAGAGTCTCCTTCGATCCCCTAACATGTTCGAAGAGCGACTATGATTTTGATAATCAGCAGTTCCTCTTGATACATGTTCCTTGTGACTCTTACGAGTCCTCGCCACAAACAACCTTCTGTCTTGACCTTCTGTTGAACGAAGAGTGATCCTTCTATATCAAAAGTAGTTCAATAGCTTAGTTATCTGTATCTCTGTATCCCTCGAAGCTCTACTTACGCCACCCAGTAGAGTTTCGTATCTCGAAGTCTGTGGTCATGTTCTTCTCATTGTATGATTTCCTTTTCAGAAGCCTAAACCATTCTAAAACTCCATGGTCTCAATCCTTATGAAGACCAGCTATCTAACAACTTGAAACCTATCTCATTTTGTTTCCTCCGTTATCTTGACGTGTTTCATGTTCGTCACCTCAGAGTTGTTCTGAACACTCCTTCATGAGTTGACCATGAGATACTCGATGTGTTGTTTAGTGTGTTTCCCTCTTATCCTTAGAGTGGCCATGTTCTCCTTCTTTCTTCCTACCTTTGGAATCTCAGGTCGAGATTCTCGTAAGGGGGATAGAGTTATAACACCCTAGTTTTAGCTAATGTTTAATTAGGGTTTGTTTGTGCATTCATGAGCATCATCCCTTAAAATGCATGCAAAGAAAATAATGCAAAACCACTAACACCCTAGTTTTACCTCCCTCTTTGAAATCAGTTCAAAAGGTTTTGAATATTTAGAAAAACTAAAAAAATGTTGGAGCCCAAATGGACTAACAGGGCCCCTACAATATTTCAATACTTTTACAAATGCTCTGGTATTTTGTAGCATCCCAATTGTCTAACAATTGCAATGCTACTAGCCTAGTCTACATAGATGCTACTTCAAATATATAATTGTTGCATCATCATTATACCATGCTCATGTCATCATGCCACCTTGCATTTGAGCATCATATTAAACCTTCTTTGTTTTGGTTCTTATCTCATATGCATCATTAATTGTATTTGCCTCTTGATATTGTATTTGGTTCTTGATATATTGTTTAAATTCCCAAGTTGAGTTGGGGGCATATCTCTTATTAACTCCACCACCTTTTCTTTCACCACCTTATAATTCCACCATCCAACTAAATATGAGCTTTGCACTTATTGGTTTTACCTCTAGCTCATGTGGGTTGGGATGGATCCAATTCTTTTACCACATGCTCTCATCTCAGTATCATGTTGTTTTCACATCATGGATATATAGAACCACTTGGCCACCTTTGCATGCCTTGTGAGTGGACCCCTCTTCCCTAGCTTCCATATGGATTAATAAGGAATGAAACTCATGTTGGGATATTGTTTGGACTATTAATCATCTAGTGGCATATACACACTAGCCAGTCCTAAATATAATCCAATGTGATCATTCCCATATACTCCACTTGGAATTCTTTCAATTCCTATGCTTGGGCCTTACTCCAATTTTGGGTTGCATAATAATAATGCCATGAAATAATATTGTTTTCACAAGAATTATCATGGCATTAAATATTTTGCATGGGCCATGCAAGTACCCCCTTTAAGCTTGTCATTTGGATTTTAGTTGGTTTTTGGGAATCCTCTCACTCTCTCATCTCTCTCTTTTAGCTTGAACTTATTTGATCATGCTTACACCACCTCCCCCCTCCTTTCTTGTTTTGTTTGGTTTGATCTTAGTTGATCTTGGCTTGACCTTGTCCTAGCAAAACCACTCCATCTCTCTCTCTTTAGTCCCTAGACCATCATCTACCCTTCATCACCATACCCATACCCCCTCTCCTAAACCCTAATCTACACCTAAGCTAAACCACACCCTAAGTACACCCCCTTCTTTCCCTCCTTCCTCTAGCCGAGCCACCCCACCATGTCCTACACGTGTTGGCCCCACTTGGCCACCCTGCCACCTAGCTACCCCACCCAAACCCTAGTCCAGCCCTACCCGAGCCATACCCCCTCTACTCCCAACCCTAGCTATCCAACCGAGGCCACCCCAACCCGAGCCTCTCCCTCTCTTGCTCTCTCTCTCTGCCCTAGGGGCCCCCCAGCCCGAGCCTGCCCCTGCCCTTGGCCTCGCCCTCTGGACCCGCCTGGAAGTCCCCCACCTGCCCTGCCTGGTCCTGCCCTGCCGAGCACGTGAGCGAGGGGGGAGGATAAAGGTGGCCGAAGCCACCTTTTCCCATCTACCTGCCTCCCCACGGCATCTCCCCCTCTCTGCTACCTACCACCACCCCACACCTCTCTGCCTCGCCCCTGCTACCCCCAGATCCAGCCCCAGCGCCCTGCCTCTCCCCCTCTTCTCCACCGCATCCGGCAACGCCACCGTCGGTCTCCACCGCCCCCGCCGTTCCAGACACGCAGGCCGTCCGTGGAGGAGTTGGAGAGTACCAGGAGGTTCCCCTGCATCGCCTAGGACACGCCCGCGAGAAGGAGGAGCACCGGAGCCGAGGATCACCGCCGAGGCCGAGCCCAAACCCTAGTTCCAGGACGTCTGCCTCACCGCCGACCCGCTGCTCGCCGACCCGATCCAGCACCACCGTCACACTCCCGGTGAGCCCACGAACCCCCCTGACATCCTCGTCGTCGCATCCTTGCGCTGGTCGCGCCGGACCATCCGACGAACGGCCTCTGTGCGCCGGCGTCGCGTGCGTCTGCTCGCTCCCCGCGTCGCGCTAAACCCTAGCTAGTCCTCGCCTACCTCCCTAGCACCAACCCCCGCCCCACCGCACTGGTTCCGGCCCTCCGCGCGCACCCTCGCGACCCGCGTTCGATCCCCGCCTCGCGCCGCGCACCGATCGGTCGCCAGCGAGAAGAAAACGATGGCGAAGCTCTTTTGCGCATAGCCCCCCACGTTTGTTTTGCTCAACCCGCGCCCCTTCCGGCCCACCAGACAGCGTCTGCTCCCCTTTTTGCAGAAACCACCCCGCGGTTTTAAGCGCTTAACCCGCGCTCCCGAGCTCTCCCACGTGGCCAACCCCCTGAGCCCGGCTCTGACGCGTGGACCCGCGCCTGCTCTGGCCCACTCGTCATTCTCTGGAGCTAACCTAGATCGCGGTGAGAAAAACACGTCTGCGCGCGGGTGTCCCAGTCAGCAGAGAGGCCCACCCGATGGATCGGGTCTATGTCTGCCTGAGTGAGAAAAGTCTCTGTCCAATTCGGTTTTAATTCAAATCTTTACAAATTAAATCAAATTCAAATTTAAATTCTGTTTTTAAATAACTTTTCAAATATTAATCCAAATAATACAAATAATATATTTTTCAAATCAGAAAAATATGAGGAATTCAAATATGCTATCCAAAATATATTTTGAACACTTAAATTTCCAAGTTTATTTAAATTCCAATAAAATGCCCCTTTTCTTTAATTAATTAATAACTTTTGATTTATAACTCCCAATTTAACAAATAATATGTCTAAAATGATTAGCTCGACGAGACCTTTCTGTTTATGCATTCCATGGTTTGTTTTGAAGCATGCATCATATAAATATAAAGAGTACAGCAACTTAATTGAGAATAAAATGGGGCCAAAACTTAATAAAATGTTTATCTCTTGTATACCACACCTCACCCATGCCATGCTACCTTATTGCCATGCAAATTGTGCATCATTCATCATGGCATGATTGTTTGCTTGTCGCATTTATTCATATGCTTGTGCACTTTATTTATGTTGGCCCTTGTTTGTTTGGTTCTTCTTGAATAGGCTATTGGGGATATATCGAGAGAACCAGGAGCACTACCCAGATCCATCCTTTGCTTCAACTGAGCTGCCAGGCAAGCACTACCACATGCTTGCATACATATAGTACCTATTGCCTCTTTATCTTATTCTTGCATCATTGAGTCGCAATTGCATTAAATTGAATCCCAAGTATTGCATAGCCTTTACTTTTGAACCCCACCGAAGCTTGTACCTCCATCCCATGAGCCATTACTACAGGAGTTGTTTGAGCCATGCGAGTCGTAGAACAGCATGTGTAGGGTATGTGGGTGTCTGCTGGATAATGAGGTACCTAAACAACTTAACCTGAGTAGTAATGGGATAACTAATGAAAGTGGCATCGGTGAGCCATATTCGCTATTTGGTTTTTCAGGCTCACTTGTGTCCGTCGACCCAGTACTTGATTCTGTTCCAAGAATATTCGCTATCCACATCCGGGAGGCTTATGGACCCCCCCACAGGCGAGCTTGATTCATTCTTATTTCTTGGGGCCACAAACTAGTTCGAGGTTTTATTTACGATCCTGTACCTATGCCATGCTTTACTGCTTTATTTAAGATTGTGCGAGGTACCGCACCTTTGTCTTGTTTAGGATCGTGGCCCGATTTATTTGTCGACAAGCCCAGCCACACTTCGGGTTCCCGATCGTTCTGACGCCTCCACAACCTTAAGCCCGTTTGAAGCCGGCTTCGTTGCGGATCTACTTAAAGGGTGGCCCCAAATATTTCTGAATCCTGTAATTGCTTTGTCGTGTGTCTCGTTGGGTTTTGATTTGGTTTTTCCGAGGCATATCGAGTGTGTGTTGCTATTTGTGCACCCTGCAGGTAAAACTTCTGAAAGCCGTGTCGCGGTTATGGACGACTTGGAGCACAGTTTCGATCATAGACAAGCATAACTAAAGTACCGGCATTAATCGACTAGACTAGGTACACTAGTAAATAGTGTAATACTCACGTAAGGATAATAAAACTGCCAACGGATGGGGTTGTTCGTCCGCTTCCTCGTCGGTAAGCGGGGAGGAGGATGGATCTGTTAAGATTACCTCTATAACTGTTATAGCTGTTGTTATTAATTCACGGACATCCGTCTATCTCTGGTTAGGCGGATGGTTAGCGAGTATCTATAGAACTGTTAGGGTTTATCTTTCGCTGCAATTGCGTCACCCCAGGTTGTGTCCCCTTTAGAGGCATAAAGACTTGCTGAGTACCCCTAGGGTCTCACACGATAAATTATTGGTTCAGATGAACAGGTACACTCGCAAGATGGATACTGGGTGGAAGAGACGGACGATGTGGGCAACGATCATTCGGTGTAGAGATTCCGGGAACGGGGATCCGTGAGATCTGTGGGCGGGATGTGCTTATTTATGGGGCATCTTATGCCGATTTGCCTCTTATCCGTACTCGGATTTTGTCTTCCGCTTCCGCTTGATACTCTGTTGATTGATGTATGAGGAGATATCCTAAACTATTATATCTATCTAGGATATTTGGATCTTGCCGTATGGCGTTGCTATATTTCCTTTCTTTTTAGATGGAATGGCTCTGATGTACTGTTGTATGGTGGCTTGCATACATACTCATTTGTGTATGTAGTTGATCCCTTCGCCTGCCGATTACGCCGCCCGTTCTTGTCCCGATGTTTGGAAATGGTTGGGACGGCCGAAAGGTCTACTTGTGAGTGGCATTTGGGCCCCACCGTACTATTTCAACCATTTCTGAACATCCAGGCTTGTACTAGGAGCGTAATTCACCGAGGTAGTTACATATTTTGAAATGGTTCAAAACAGTTTTGATATTCAAATACAAATGAGAATATTGAAAACAGAAAAAGGAAAAAGGTTTTGTTAAAAAAAGTACGCAGCAGAGCTCCCTAGGCCGCAACCCAACTCTCCTCTTCCCTCTGCTTGCCGCCCGCATGCAGCTTGTGGCAGCCCAGCTGGCCCAGCCGCAGCCCACCCGCCGCCCATACCGCTCCGTCCTCCTCTTTTCACCTTCGTCTTCTTCAACGACGATGCGAAGCAGCTCGCTGTCTATAGCGCCGCCGTCGATCCCTGCCAACCGCTGCAATGCCGCGGCCGAAGCCCTCGATAAGGATAAGACCAAGAAGCGCCGTGTCAATCTTCCCTTGTGCCTCTTTCTCCCTCTCCAGCTCACCCTCTCTCGTTCCCCATTGGAGCCAAAACCCAAGCCTCCCAGGTGTCGCTCGTCGCCGTCGTTCCCGGCCACCCCGAGCCCACCCGGGTTACCCAGGAGCCCCTCCATGAACTCCTATGTCTAATTGTAAGAGGAATCAAGCCCGCGCATCCCCAATCGCCGAAATTGGAGCCGTCTCCCTCAACTCTGGCCGGAGATCCACCGCTTTGATTCGTCGGATATGCGCCTCTTCAATCATCTCCGACCCAAGCATCAACACCAGGGTGCATTCCTGGTCCCCGAGGGCCTCTCCCACTTCCTCCCCATGCCCTGTGTTGTCATGCCTGCGTCCGCCGCCGAGCGCCATCGCAGGTCACCATTGAGCAGCTTGCTCCAGCAATCAAAAAAGGGTGGCGCCGCCCCCAAATGGCCTCTTGTGCACTCCTACGTCGAATAACGCCATCCCTGCTTTCCCGCACGTGCTTAGTCGCCGCCCGGCCATCGACCTGGGAGGTGCCCGCCGGGATGATGTCATGCTGATGTCACCTGGGCGTCAGCAGCGCCCTGATCAGCGTGGTCAACCAGCCGTGGGCCTCTACCCTGCTCAGGTGGATACTAAGGTGGCATGGGCCCCTCTACCAGCCACTGTAGCTAGGTGAAGCCTCGGTGTAAAAATGTTTTCCCAGTTTTGTTTAAACTTTTTAGAAATGGTTTAAATAATTCCATAAATTGAATAAACGATAGAAAATTCATATCTAATTATTTATAACTCAGAAAAATATGTATAATATATCAAAATGTTCAGAAAAACAAGATCTACACTTTAGCATAAAATTCATGCATTGTTCAACAACTTTAATCACAAGTTTAATTAGAAGAAAAAAATCAACCCCCGTAGGTGACTCCGAGGTTTCCCCTGTTCTAGGGTTTGCGACCCTCGGACCCTGTTTAAAATGGTCAAGCATGCCCTAGGGTTTCATTTCAATACTATTTAACTTGTAATTATCATCATCCTTGCTTGAGAATTGCATCAATGCCATGTGTTTATTATTTCTCTTTCTTTCCGGTGTTTGTTTCTTCCTAATAGAATACGATATCGAGTTCATGATCGAAGATCGAGATCAACACCATCGAAGATCGACGAACAATACTTGACCAAATATAATAATGTCCAGTACAACAGGTCCAAAGCTCTGCTCATTGGTTATCAACAGGCAAAGGAAAGCATAGCCCCACCATTATACAATCCTATGATTTTGAAAGTATTTCATTCTTGCCATGTTGCATACGATTCTACTATGGTATTTTATCGATAGATAGAGTATCCTATCTATTGCATTACTCCCTTGAGCTTATATTACCTGATCCACTGCTCCTAGCATAACTAGGGTTGGCTTGTGTGCACTGCTAGAGCTATTGTCTATGTCTCGCTTAGCCATGCTTAGCTGCCAGTGCTGGTTATCTAGATGATGTATCAGATGCAAAGAATCTAGTATGACAGGAGAACATGGTATACTGATGAGGTAAGATCAGTGGTAAAGGTTAAACATGCTAAGGCTTGTATGGGAGGCCACGGTGGGATGTGGTTTTTGTAGTCCCATGCTCGCCACCACTAGGACCCGAGTTCTTGCCTTTGGCACCGAGATGAGCGTACAACCACATGGGGCCTAGAAAACCTCACGAGTAACTAACTTGCCTAGTAGATTCCATGATTCACATAGTTCGGCTTCCATTCGACATATGCATAGAAAACATTTTGAAAGATTTGGCGAGTGAAGGTGCATCATAACAGGTAGGTAAGCATGGTCGAAATTGCTTGGGGTAGATGGCGCCCCTGGTAAACCAACCCTGACTCACATCTCTAGGGACCAGCTTTGGGATTTGACCCATTACAGCGGAACCCTCCTTAGGGCGTGACTCATGGTTTCGGTGAACGCAAGGTAAAGGTCGTGTCCAACCACCCTCTGTCGGCCTGCCAAGGAAGAGGGATAATCATGTGGAATTAAGAGTCAGTTGATACGTGTGGGTAAAGTTGTACACCCCTACAGGGTTAAATCTTTTCAAAAAGCCGTGTTCACGGTTATGAACGCTTGGTGACCAAATTCTAAGACCATAGAAAACATTAACCTAATCGTAAAACTTGGTAGGTCAACATGTGCTTAAGGATGCTTCCTCATGGGTACGAGAGGGTAATCCTAGTTGTGAGATGAGGATGACGCTTTGGTGGATATCAAAAGATAATGATCAATTCTTTGAAGATATCGCTCTCTTATCCCTTTAAAAATATTCTAATTAGACGAGTTTCTTCCCCCTCTTGTTTTATAAACAAAACTGGCTTTATGCAAAATAACCCCACCAGCCATAAGTCTTGCGGAGTACACCCTGTACTCACCCTTGCTTTGTTGATACTTTTGTAGCAGAGTAAGTGTTCCTTTGAAGACGAGTTTCGTACGACATCGACACCGATGAGTAGCTTGGGGTTCCCGGACGTCAGCCTGGAATCTATGGGCTAGGACGTCATCATTATGCTTCAGGACTCTTAGGCCATTTGCTAAGTTTGCTATACTTAATAGCGTAATTTGCCTTCCGTTTTGATGTTTGTGGTTAGTGAACTCCACTTGTAATATTTTGGTTCTTTGCTCAGCTATGAGCTTGATATAATATTTTTGTGTCGTAGGGTTACTGTTTTGTTAACGATTCCTCACTGAATATCCTCGAGCTCTAGGTTAAGCTTATGCCAGGCTAAGGTCTGAGATTTGTTTAACCCTGATCCCTGGGGTGTTACAAAAGATGATACATTAAATTCTCTATTGTCCAAAAAAGCATCCAATTCAGATGATGGTGCATAATGGGAAGATTATGTTTCCTCTTCCGAGGGTACTCCATATTGCAAAAGACCAAGTCAATGTAAAAATAAATAATATATCTCAAGTCCTATAATGCTTCAACTTTTCAAAAAAGATATCTTGTGATGTTGAAAATAAATAAATGCACATACAAAATATTCAGACGAAGTACATGGAAACTCAAAAACACTAAGTGTAGAATACTGAATTAGAAAGACATTGGCACCATCAGAAGCAAATGGCCATTTAAGATCTTGAGATGGTGTTCTTACTCTAGAACTAAAAGTAAAAAAGATGAATCACAGCTAGCATAAAAACTGCACATATACACCACACCAAAATCACTTCTCCCGCTATGAGAAAAGTATATCTCATACTAACCGTTGTAGGCATCGAAAGAAATTCACCATAACCATTGGCTAATTCTTAAGCAATAGCAACAACTTCCAGGCTAGAATTAGCAAGATAAATTATTCAAGAGTATGATCAGCTCAACTACATGATAGATCAGAAGCTGATTACAACTAAAGTTGCTATACATAGTGAAGTTCACGGTTAGGCCTATATGTCAGTTATAGTTATTGAATATCAAAATTAATTGTTACAACTATTTCGACCCAGAGGAACATGCTAAAACCACCGCCCAAAACATATAACATGGCAGAGCTGACGTATAAGAGAAATCATTATAGAATCTTGCCATTGAATATCTCAGTCCCTACAAATAATTGAAAATCAAGAGGATGTTTTCATGCAATAATGTTAATCATAATTTACATACATAAAAGATATGTCCATCTACCATACCTTGCAATGGACTGCAAATGAGAGTGGTCAAGTTGTTCTTTTATGCGAGTTCTTACTTACAGTTGAACAAAGTTAGGAAAACACTTGGGTACTTGATCAAGCGAGATTGAAGCTGCAACTTGCGAGCCACGTTGCTGGAAATGCAACTATCAACTGCTAGGCAGGGTAGTGCGCCTAACAACATGTGGTATCTTCTTTCAACTTAATTTAAGAAAACAAAAGTTTCAATGGAATACATAGTGATATTCGATGTTAAAGGACAAAAGGAAAATGACAATGTAGACCTTATTAAAGATTGACACTGCATGTTGTCGGCTGTTTTATTAAAGAAAAGGTATTATGTTTTCGTTTTCATGGAGATGGATTTGCATGTGGCCCAGAGACGGCTTGCCTATGGCCAGCATCCCACGATTCTGTAACTTTTTCTAAAGCTCGTGATTTTCTTCGACATATGATCGATGTTCTGAAATCGTAATCGATGCCCTCAGTGGCCCCACAAAGCAAGCATAGGGTGTCTCTATGATATGGAGAAATAAATCAAGAACAGCCAACACACACGACAACAACAAGAAAGCAGCAAGAAAACGAACCGTGAGCGGCACAGATCGGCGCCTCCACCATGGATCCACTTCAGGTGATGTCAAAGCTCTCCACTCAGGTGGCACCACCACCATGCTTGACTCCCACCTTGGGGAATCACGTTCGTCCTCCCAGCGTGGCCCTGCCCCCGAGCCACGATCTGAGCCACGAGAGGGCACCGCACGATCCAGAATCCTCCCTGCCCAGATCCTGCAGGGGAGGAGCTGAGCCCTCCGTTTTGTGCGCGGTGGGATAGGCCGCGCTCTCCGATCGTCCCTCCTTCGTCTCCCCGCGAGCCTCAGTGCGGCGCAGGCCTCCTCCGACGCGGGCATCAACTTTGTCTATACTGGGAATGGTGGTTTGGGGGCGCGACGGTCGATTGGGTGCTGCGACGGTGTCGATCCACGATGTGGCTTGTAGGTACGGTTCAGATAAAGTCCCATTTTGGAGGGTGAAAGTGAAAAACCTCCAATGAGCCCTCAAAGCAGTGACCCGGCGCACGCAGATGGCCTCAGCGCAGCCGCCGACGACCATGCTGAAGCTATAGTTAAATATGGGCCGAACTGGATGAGGCATTCTCATGGCCAATAGCATGATAGCGAGATATATTTTTTGGTTAATGTTTTAAATAAGTGAGCACTATTCTAGAATTCCCAGTGAATTCAAATCAGTATAATTTAGTATGTAAAGAAACAAAGGAATCATTGTTCATAAAAAGAGGAAAAAGTGTACTTGCAAACTTGGCCCTAAAGTGCAACAAAATAGTTTGTTAGACCTTCTTGAATAATAGAATACCAATGTATCAGATTTTCATTTGATAATTTTAGTCCTAGGTATTGCCGAATATTACTCATTCAACTATAGAACATGAGGGCACATCTCAACATCTCGACATTTAGATATCAATAATACAAAGAATAAACCTGGGTGTTTCGGTTGCAATGTAATAAACAATAAACAACAGTGCACATGTTGCATTTACCTTGGGCGAGCAAAGCTAGCTGCTGAAGTAGCCGAGCTTGTCCAACTTTTTTTTTAAACACAGTACAAAAGCAGACGCTCACAATGTATACATACACTCACCCCTATGAACACACATACGCACACCCTACCCTATGAGCACCTCCGAGAGACTGAGCCGGCGGGTCTTGAAATTGACGAAGTCACCACAGGAGCTTCGCTATCGACGGGAACGTCGCCTCCCAATGAAAGGATATTCCGCCTTTATGAGACACCAAAGCGTCAATCATGGGGTTTGAACTCTGGTGGGCTGGGGATACCACTGCTCTCCTAACCATTCAACCATTCTCGTCCAACTTCTCATTTTTGGTGTCTCCATCTGAACAATCATTTCAGCTTTCCATGGATAGAACCAAGATTCTAGGCTTTTGAGAGTACATAATTATGATATAAACATGAATGCAACGATCTCGTATATTTGTACAGATAGGTCATCCGATTAATCTAATCCCATACTCACCAAGAAAATCCCAGAGAATGCTAGGGAAAAATAACAACAATCTTTTATAATTAGGATTCCTAGTAGTAAGTAGTCCAACAGTAGAACATTAAAAACAATAATAATTTCCACTTAGGTGGATTGGTCAAAAAATAGCCAGTACACCTAATAAGTAGAGAGAACACTTCAGTACCTTGATAAGAAGCACACGCCAAGTTCATAGCGACATCCACGCCTGTCAGTCCAGTCAACAAGAGGGAGAGATTGGAAGTTATAGAGCAACAAATCATCTCACGGTCTTGATTGATTTGAGATTACATTTTTATGGCAGCCATTAACTATACAGATTGAAGGATATCTGGCAATCAATGATAAGCATGGGTGCACTGATCTGATTGAAGGGGAACTACAGCAAAAGAGCGAATAATCCATGACAAGGCAGGAGAGCAAGAGAGAGAAGAGATAGATCCATGGAAGATTGCTTCCAGCAAAAGGGATCTGAGGTGATGCATTATCTGATTTCTTTGAGGGGATCCGGAATAACGTATTACCTCACATAGGTATCCCCGCAAGCGCTGTGTACATTTGCGTTGGCTGCTGCCTGTGAACACGGACGGTTACCTTTGGATCTTTGAGCGGTGCCTTCTTTCCCATTGCCTTCCTCGATCTGTGCAACGCCATGGAGAAGCCGACGGTGGACATAACCCCAGTTCACAAAATTTAGAGAAGAAAAGCAACGCCCCACGGCGAGGCAGACCCGCCTAGGCGTCGAAAGGAACGGGACCATAACAGAGAAGCACCAACCAAGAACACCACCGCCGTCACCAAGAAACTCTCCATCGCACTAAACCACCACAAGAAAAAGAAACACTCGAGTGGGTCAAAGCGCCGGAGATAACTAGATGAAACGATCCCCTACCCCTACGAAAGAACACACAAAAACCAACCCACCAAAACAACAACGTAAATGACAGACCGGGTCCTAAAATAGCGGCCCACCCGTCAGCCATAAAGAAAACAGACGCCCCACACACACATGTTCCTGAACCAATGCGTGTTGAAGCCCACGGTGGACGGCAGCAAGAAGCAACACAATAGCGCAACGACGCGTCCACAGGCCCACAATCCAGCGGCAACACAAAGAGAGGCCCATAAGCAGAGACGAAAGACTGCATGGCACACCACAGGAGCCCTGGGAATGCTTCCTGCCGCTCACGCTTAAGAAATTGAGTAATTACAATAAATCTCAAAGAATAAGTAACATTCCAATGATGAGCACAATAACACTTATTTTGTTCTCAACGTGTATCACCACATCCTTTCGCTAGTTACTTAGGTCATTGTAGTTTTTGCATTGTGTTGTTTTGTATGAAATTTTGTACCAACCCATCTGGTATCCAATACCCAAGAATTACATTGTTTAACTAGGACAAAACTTTTATGTCTTTTATATACTCCCGAGCCAGATCTTTCCGGACTTTCTTTTCTGCCATACAATTTTTGCAATTTCCCTCTCGGTTTCTCCCCTCTTTGCAGGGGAATCTCACAACATCAATAGTGGCATCATCTTGACTGCCACATAATCCTACATGTGTTAGTCATGTACTAGCATCGTTCTAATTACACTTTTAAAGTTGATCATCACATGGCTAGTGTTCTTATGGATTCTATCCTTAGTATCTTTAAGTATAGAAAACAACATGCCCACCATCCCATCATGACTACATCATGATAAAGGTACTTTAGCTCAAAGGAGGGATATGCGAATAAGATCATTGTCCAACAATTTGGATGGTTGAGGCGCCTAGCATCTCCATTCCTTGCATACACTCATACAATATAAGAGTATATTGTCACATCGAATAATTCTTAATTTGGATGGTTGAGGCGCCTAGCATCTCTATTCCTTGCACCCTAACAAGGATTTAGATATCAACATATATTTCACACTTTTCATGTTTTTAAAATAATCTTTTAGCTCCTAGAGATCTTTGATCCCCCAAACAACCTTTGAAGATCAAGTTTTATGGAGGCAAGTACGAGATAAGATATTAGTTTTGAATCATTGCTCTTGAATCAATACAACTTATTAAAGAATATGGAACATATGAGCTTTGCCAAAAGTTTGCAATGCGACTTAATCTTTAACTATCACTCTAACAGTCCATAAAGTAATTACAGATATTTAAAAATTTATTTTTCTGTCTCAAGTAACTATGCAAATTCACTTAGACTTGTTTCATAACGAACTACTCAAATTCATATCTTAATCATTGTGTATCTCCCACTAAAATCAATATCCCTCATAATTGATACCTAGTGATTTAAGATCCACATCTTACTTTCCCAACACCAATGTTACATTGAGGAGTAAAACCAGTAGGTTATCAAACCAATCACATCACTATATGGATCTTTTTAATCGTTCGATTCTTGTGTTCCATACTCTAGATGTTCTAGAGAGTATGTCAATGGAACCTTAGTATACCAGTTGTGCGACATTTTTGCACCCACATTATGAACGTCGCTAGGTGCACCCATGTTACACGACCCACGACAATTCGAAGTCCATGTATATGTGGAGCCTAACTTAGGGGGCCACTTTTAACTTGATGAATTTAAGTGAGGGATCACCCAATTTATTATGACTACCACACAACAAATAAAGTGCATCAAAGGACTAACAACACATCCAATTCAAATAGTGATATTGTATAGAATGGACAACGATCTTCATTATCAACGTCTTCCGGTGCCGGGGACTCCCTCCACATGCCATGGGCATAGCATCGACGTCCATCGTTGTTTGATCATCACCACCACACCTTGCTCTTACAACTATTGCTACATTAACTAATAATGTAAAAACAACTATGGTTATTACAATAAGATTATGACAAGAATCATAGCTCCTGCCACTCATGTTCAACAAGATTACAACATAACACATCACATTGCAAACTTCAGCTATACACATAAATTCCCTACAAAAACAAGTTAGGCGCTTCTAACACACTTTTCCAGATTATGGGGATCTATGGTTGCGAGAGACTCGTTCTTTAACTTACTAGGTAAGTAAGCACCATAATCATTGTTTGCTATTTAACTTTCTTAAGGTGTGTCACCCAAGAGCTATGAATAGATCGAAGCCTACACTAAACTTCATCTATACGTGTGACACCCTATGTGGACTTCAACAAAATCGGCATAAGCCCAATGTGCAAAATATCTTTCTTTAAATATTGGGAAAAAATGACACCGGCGAAGTTGTGTGGTGCACATGAAGTAAATTTCACAAACCAGTATCGATCCGAAGATCATAAAGTTGGATTGGGCTGCTAATCAAGCAATACTACAAATATCAAAATTGCAAAATTTGGGAATCATAACAAGATCAATAATGTTGGAATTATCTGATTCCTCTATTTGGACCTGTGCCTATGAATAGACTGCCCTAATATCACTGTTGGGGAACGCTCTATGCAAAACAAAAAAAATCTAGTGCATAAACCGGATCAAGTTATGCTATAAGGGCACGCAATAGATCATACCCTCGATGATCGATCTAACGGAAGTTGTCGATGACGAGGTTGATGAAGACGTGCATCGATCCCTGCAACGATACTATTCAGGTTGCAAGGAGATGTTTTATCCCATGGACAACTCCACGACCATCAATTCTCGTAGCTAGTCGATTAGCCGCGAGAAGATTCTCCTTGTCAAAGATTCTCACGACAAAGTTCTCCAAGTGTATCACCTCCACCGGTATCCACATGTACGAGATCAGTAGCACCACGTCGAGGTGTGATCAAGCACATGGTCCAAGCAGGACTGTGTTGTCAGTATCAGGAGAACTCCCGATCGACTAGGACATGGACTAGTGAACCGCAAGGCGGTCAAGTGGGCCCGGAACTAAGTAAGACATATGTACCAGGGGAGCCCAGGAAGGACTCAGGGTCACTGAAGACTCAACATCTGCTCGTCCCAGTGGGTGCGGCAAGGGTTAGCCCCGGGATGAGGATGCTAGGATTCACGTTGTACCCTTGGGGCACACCACAACAAGGTGGTACTCGGTCAAAGGCAGGATAATGACTGGGTGTACCATGGAGAAAGTATGAAGGGGGCCTACTATTTAGGCCACCAAGGGGTAAAGGCTACGCCAGTACCCAGCTACACAAGGATCCAAGATGCGGGATTGGATATGCGCAAGGAGCCAAGATGGAGGATATAACCCATACGAGTAGAGAAGACACGGGATCAGTCCACAGGGAGAGGTAGAGCCTCAATAGCACCAAATGGATGCAAGGTGGAGTAAAGTGGACAGGGGAAGGCATGTGCCTCTATCTCTAGCTAGAGGTGGTTCCTTCCCAATGATGGAAGCATAGCAAGAATCCTAGGCCACCATGGTGGCCCCTTGCCGTATAAAAGGAAGGCCAAGACCTTAGTATAAAAGGGGGCGCTCTGAGAGAGTTCCAGGGGAGAGAGATCCCTTAGAGACATCTAAGGAGATGTTGGATCAGATCTAGGAGAAGAAAGAAGAGAAGAGAGATCAAAGGATAAGGTAGATGATCTCTAATAGAGAATAGAGAAGGAGGAAGAAGGGTAGCAACAATGCCCTCTCCATTGCTGGTGATAGGCTAGATCTCCCATCATGGAATAACCACCATTGTAATCATGTACACCATATGAGCAATACCACAAAACAAGTAGGAAGTAGGGTTGTTAGCCATCATAGCAAACTGAACCTAGGTAAAACCCTGTGTCATTATGTCTCCTTGTTCTATCCGGTCATCTCTTTGGTCTCCGACAACCACCATGGGAAGAAACGTGTGAGAGCACTAGGTAGGGGGCTAAGGCATATCCCTTCATCGACATGGCTAACCAGGTGACACCCATAGCGACCATGCTCGCTACCGCATGGCCCTAAGCCAGGAACGAATAGAGCCCACGCCGAACACCAACAACCACCGTTCTCCCTTTGTTCCTCCTCATCAGGAGCACGCGGGAGAGGATGAGGCAAACTCCTCCCTCCCACCCTTCAGCCAATCACAATGCTCCACCAGGGGTTTATCAGTTTTTGAGGCCATTGAAGATATTAAGGGGAAATTGCAATTACCCTTTGCTATGGAAATCATCATTCTAGCGGCTTGGGGGATTTGGATTATCAGAAATAACAAGATTTTCAATAATCAAAGGCCAAATTTCAACAGTTGGAAGGAAATTTATATAGAAGAGCTAAGATGGATTAGCTTTAGAATTAAAAGCAACCTTGCTGAAAACTTCAAAGCTTGGCTTCAATCTCAGACTTAGATGTCTTCCTGTTTTCTTTTTTAGTTAGATCTTTGTAAATAATATTGTTTACTCATTATAAATATAAAAATTGCAGTGGGCTTTTGCTCACTGTTCATCCTCAAAAAAAAAAATGCTCCACCAGCTCCACCGCGTCTGCCTCTAGGAGCAGGCGCCAATGCTAAAGGCCGTCCTACTCATGACACAAGAGCTACTGTGTTATCACCCCACCAAGGGAGGTCATGATGCTTGGTGTCGTCGGATTGAAGACATGTACACCGAGAGGGGATCCTTGAGGTGTGTTGTGAAAGGGGGTGTGAGGCGACGGTATTCTCGGGCGGTGAGCACACAAGATTTACCTAGGTTTGAATCCGCCGGCTTTGGACGGATCCTACTCCTGCTAGCATTCCAGTAATATGGCAGAGCCGGAAGTACAGTTACAACAGAGGTTCACTTGTGCAAGTTGAGGTTGTAGATTGTGGGTTCCGTAAAGGCTAGTCCCTAGGACAGCTTATATAGATATCCGGCCTAGGGTTATAGGAGAGACCTATCTGGCTACGATACAGAGTCGGTTACAGAGTACATCTTGGACTACAAGTAACTAAACAGGCCTAAGTCGATAGGTCTTTAGGGCCATCTTGTGGCCGGATGGACCTCCGTCTTCTCACCCTGACTGGGTCGCCCGTGAAGCAAAGCTCTAACACCAAGTGAGCCACCCTGGTCAGCGAGTCACATTGGGTATACCCAGAAAGTATATCCACAACAGTAGCCTCCTGAAGCCTCCAAGATCCAAAGTCGGATTCCATCATCTGGCTTGATCTTTCTTTGGCTCTAGAGTCTTGAAGGATTCCTGAAACTCCAAAAGAAAAGTAGGATCCGGGTCACAAATTGAGTCGGACCTATGAGTATGTCACATGGTTTTCCAACTTGGAATTCAATCTAAGTCGTAAATTGGTCTTTGTCGTAACCTGACATCAGTCAAGGTCAAGTCTCGTCACTAACAGCCATTCATGTCAGTGTGACCGTTGGTGGGTCTGCCTATCACCGAACCGAGGCGTCATTTAATGCACGCATGGAGAACGAGGAGGCATAATCTTCTCGAGGTAGTTTCCCGGTTCTCTCCGTGGCGCGTGGCATTTTTTACTGTTTGTTCACACGAATCTTGATGCGGGTGAGTCTTATAAGGTCACCCATACAAGGTCACCCATACAAGGTCACTGCCTCCACCCAAATGGCAGACACATCCTCATCTAGTGCGGCGGCGACGATAGCGGCAATGACTGCGGCAATGGAAAAGGAGAATTTTCGCGGAGTCTAGATCTCATGTGTCCTTGATGACGAGAAATTACATGGCATCGTGAAGGAAGGTATACTCCATGTCGGTGACTGGCAAATCGGCTTCGACGAGGTCGTCCCCACCCCTCGCATCGGCGAGAGGGTTCACTTCGGCACTCACCTAGATAGAGGTTTGAGTTTCCCCCCTCAAAGTTCTTCTCTAAGGTCGTAGATTATTACGGAGTTCAACTCCTCAACTCCCCCAAACACGATTCTATAGCTTAGCACTTATGCTTTCTTGTGTGAGTATCTCAGGATAATACCGAGTCTTGTTTTCTTCCATTACTACTTCTGTACCCGGAGAAATTCCATCACCGCTGGTAATCCCTATATTACTAGAACACTGAGCCTGGCCCTTAGGAGAGACCGAGTCTACGCCAAGGTTATATCCAGTGACTCAGTGAAGAAGTGTTTGTCCACGTTCTTTTATCATAAGGACAAGCCGACTCCTGGCAAAGAAGAAGCTTTGCCGACTTCTGTCGATGGTGCCGCCACACCCCAAAAGTCTAGGGATGCAGATGCTCTAGCTCTTACTAAAGATTTGATCTGCGCCAAGAGGCGGATTGAATATTTGATGAAGCATAAGGGTCTGAAGGGATCCAACTTAGTGCACTGTTGGCTGGTGTGTCGGATTCAACCCCTCCAATACATGGTGATTGGCTCATGCACACAATAACTAAGACCAAGAATGATAGCCTGGGGATCAGCCCGCTCCCAATCCCGGACAAGGAATATGAGACCCAGATCAAATGGTTGATCAGGGAGCAGGTTGAGAAGAAGATTCCAAACATCTCTCTAGATATGTATACTACTGACAAACCTTTTACGCTAGTAAGTTTTCCTGTTGATTCTTTCATACTCAATGATTTCCTCATCTATACTTTGTTATTTATTTGCAATACTGAGATATTATGTCTTTCAGCTTCCTGACCTCCCCGAGTTGGAGCTTGCTCCTCTTGAGGTATATCCACCTAAGGATCCGGTTCCTTAGGAGGATGAAGATCTTGAACTACTGTCGGAGGCGCTTACCCGGAAGCACAAAATTTTGAATGTCTTCGTGGGCACCCAAAAGGTGCCCATTGTAAAGAGGTAAACTTCTTCACAAGGTTTCGAGTATTAACTTGTATTCTTTCTAAATTGTAACGATCTTACTCTATTACCATCTAGGTCTAGAATAATTGCCAAGGGCAAGGGAAAAGGAAAACCGGTGAAGACTTTGCGCCAACAGAATTTGACTCTGGTTTCACCTGCTGACCCACCTCCGACCCTACCCCAAGGCCATCATCAGCACCGGAGGTTACTTCCTCTCCGCATGTTGAATATGTTTCGGCTGATTCTTCAGAGCCAGTGAACCTTGGTTCATAGACCAACGTCACCATGAGTGACTCGGGACGTGATAAGGGTGAACCCGCAAAGGGTAATGATCCCTCTGATGAGACCTTCGCAGAGAATTTTCTGCAGAATCTGGGTATTGCCGAACTTGGCCTTACTCGGAAGAGTGCAAAAGAGATCCATAAGTTGGCTCTCCATTTCCTAGAGCCTAGAATATCACAGTAGAGGAGGAGGCGCAAGAAGCCGAGGACATCAAACTCGTCGAGCTTCTTGACCTAGTTCGTCTTCGCGACAATAAGTTGAAGGCTGGTGTGGCCCTACCACAACTAGTGTACTCTCACCGAGAAGGTTTTTCTAAGTTGAACATGAGCCTCAACAAATTGACTCATGAACATTATGTAAGTCATAATACAACTCTTTTTATTGTATTTAATATCATATTCTCTAGCCCCCAAGCATGATGTTGGATAGGAATCCAGATTTATGCTTTTATAGGATGTCAAAGAATGAACTAGTATAGCCCCCAAGGCTCGTGCTGATATTTAAATTAGTTTAACTATTAGCTCGAGTCTTAGTAGACTTCTGACTCTGGTTACCATTCTGACTTACAGAAAGTTAATGCTTCTAACCAGGATTTGTTGAAGAATATCTGCAACAAGCGGAGAGAGATCAGATCTCTCTGACTTGAAAATGCGCAACTTAAAGTTGCAAAGGATGAAGATGAAGGTAAGCATTTCATACTTTGTTTTCCTCGTATATTGTTTGAGTTGTAGCTGAATATTTATTCGACTTCATTACTTGCCACTTCAAAACTTGTGAAACAGTCCTGTAAAATGATAGAGCAAGCTGAAGATTATAAAGTCTTGGATGTGGAAAATGTTGACCTGCGTGCTGAGCTAGAAAAACTCAAAGTATATCACGAGACCAGCATCGCCAGTGTTCTTGAATCCAGCAATCACGCTACCGAGGAGCATGATCGCACCATAGCCAAACAAGACAAAACTATCTATAACTTGCAAAATGCCTTGGACAGGGAGAAGGATACCTCTGAAGCTCTTCGGAATAACTCTAAAGTCTTCATTAAGAAAAGACCAAAGTAGATGATACTATCTTTGGTAAGTTTACTGTCCCTGAATTATCATTTTTTCGAATTTTTAGACTTGGATATATTGTTGACCTTGCTTTCTTATTCATAGGTCCTCTCAACCTTCTTGATGCCTCTTCCTCCGAGTATCTTACCAGCCGGCTTGTCGCCGTTGGGGACCTGATTCACCATTTCCACCAGTCCTTGGAAGAAATTGGTGAATCTGTCCAGCTCTCTGACTTAGACTCAATGTCAGCCTTTGAGCTATGATACAAGGTGAAGGATATGCCCAAGATTGTCAAGGATTGGAACATGTCGTATGCATGCACAACCGCACATAATGCCCTGACAATGGTAATGAGCCACCATGGAAGCATGGAAATATGGAAAGTTACCAAGCGCTATTCGACCGTCGATGAAGACGGCAAGCCACATAACATCAAGGAGATCTTGGATTCTTGTGTCAGATACGCCTCTCGCGTGGCCAAGATGACCAACTATGATGAGCCTTTCTTCACGCCTGTCGAAGTTCCACCTCCCCCAGGGAAGAAATTGCAAAAGCTACCGAAGACGACGAGCAGACTGAGTCTGACATACTCGTCTCGGAAAGATAACAGGGTGATATGAGTGAGGTTTCCAATGAGCCAGTGACTACTTCGTCTCCACCTGCATTGTAGAATGTACCAGAAGAACAATGTGTTATTCTAAAAAACAAACTGGTTGTAATAAGTAGGATATTATTTTGTTGGTGCTAAGATTGTAAGAACTTATGTTTTACTCTTTTAGCACTTTTGGCTTTTTTGTTTGCTGTGATCAAAAAATATTTAAGAACTTGTTTTGTTTATATTTATCGTTTATCTAGCTTTCCGCCTTGTCCCTTTTGTGAGCCAGCAAACCTTTAACACGGAAACTTTGTTGAGCAACGAAGCTCAATTGCTAAACCAGTTTAAACTTGGAATTAAAGTCGGCTTCTAGTACCAACAATTCACTACTCGAAAAATACCCGCATCCAGCAATCGGACAAAACCCCAAGTATAAACTATAAAATATAGACTTATACCCGAAGGTAGAATTTTTAGAATCCGAAATCTAACTAGAATAAAACATGAGCATAAAGTACTTCCAAGTATTTTAGGATTTTCGACTATGACATGATCATTCGGAAATAAGATGGTACATAAAAAACATCTAAAAAAACATTGAGGAGACCAATACTTTATTTCACTTTGAACATGTACATGGATATGATTACAAAGAAAGAAATTTAAGAATAAAAGGGACGTAGCTGAGAAATATTCCATGGACGGTTTATTTCATCCGGATTTGTACATCCTCCAGCTCTCTTTCTCTTCTTAGTAGCATGTTTTTTTCTGGCCTCATATCAGTTAGGTAATAAGAACCATTGTGCAATACTCGACCAACTATAAAGGACCCTTCCTATATAGGGGAAAGTTTGTGCTCTTCTTTTTGCACTAACCGGAGAACCAGGTCGCCTTTTCTGAAAAACCGGTTTCTAAATCTCTGACTATGATACTTGTGTAACTTCTGCTGATAGGCTGTAGATCTCTGTTTAGTAACGATGCGGACTTCCTCGAGCATATCAAGGTCATCTTGTCGAGCAACTTCGGCATACTCTTCGACATATGTAGCGACTCGGGGATAAGTATTAATACGATCACTCAGAAGAACAGCTTCTACACTATGGACCAAGAAAAAAGGGGGCTTGTTGGTTTGCGGCCCGAAAGTTCCTGGGCGAGTGCATCCCGGTACCCGAGTTGGCTGAAATCTCGCGGAGGGGCCGTAGTAGAATCACCAATTGTCCAGAGAGGCCAAATGGGGGTGAATACAAATCTAACAGCCAAACGGTCGTTTGAACCAGACAAAAAACGGTTGAACTCAAATACCACCATTAGGTCAACTCTTCTTGGCCCGTCCTATTAGTATTCCCCGTTATATTTTGCGGTCATGGACTAGTTTACCCCTACGTGGACCAGATCTATTTATTTGCTCTACTCTGCTCTACTCTTTTCCCCTGCTCCCCTCCCGATAACAGTTGCTCAGCTCCGGCTGCTCATCTCAGATCGAAGCTTGCACTTGCTCTAATTTGCATCCCCGCCATGTCTGGTCAACCTCCCACACCCCTAATCAAAGCTCGCAGTCGTTGCTGTCGCATCGTCTACCGTATCGGAGCTTCGCGTCCCCAGACTAGTATCTCGCCTCTGGCTAGTCCTTGCACGGCGGAGCGCGTCCGGTCGGGCGATCCTGGCCGGTGACCAGCCTCGGGTAGTTGCATACTACTGCACACCCCAGGCATGGTAGCCCTGGCATAGCAGTTCGACAACCACGCTCTCATGGCCACCGTGCTAGGCATTCCTCCCGCCATGTCACCGATAGAGTTGCTCTCGCTTTTAGGTCTCGTTTTGGGATCAGACGAAATGAGGTCAAGGTTGAGGTATGCGCGCTACCATTCGATTTTTTTGTCTGGTTTGAGCATAGCTCAGACACCGAGCGTGTTCTGCATTCTTCCTGTTCTTTCGAGTGCTGCGGGGAGAAAATGAGCTTCATGCATTGGCATCGCGCCTTTGGGTGGGACAATCGATTGGGGCAGCTTTGTTTCTTCTCCAAACTCGGATTTGATGGCCTCCCATTGGATGCTTCGGAGCCGGAGGCCCTCAAGAAGTTCGTCAGTAGCCTTGGCGGTGAGCTAGTGGAGATCGTGCCACCGAACAACAGATGGGTCATTGAGTTAAAGGTGTGGCTGAAAGATCCTGATGCCGGTCCTAAGATGTACGAGGTGTAGATTCGAAGCAGGGCAGGGCGACAGCTTTGCTGGAAGCACCCGGTCATCATCCACCTGGAAGAGGTTCTGGAATCGGTACATGGCATTCAGGACCCCGAAGAGGCGGCCAGAAAGCGTCCTCGTCGCCTGCAGTGTTGGTCTGGAAGGATCCCTGGCACAGGACCACCACCGTTTTGCGACGGCACACACAGTTTCGGTGGGGGAACTGGGCTTGGACAAGCTAGTGGTTGTGATTTCCCTCGAGTGAAGACAGAGCTCTAGTGAATTGATGTAGTATGTGTGGCTAATGAATTTGTAGTATGGAGAGCGTAGCAGGAAGTTAGCATCGACTAAAAATATGTAATAGTTTGAATCGATGTAGTATGTGTGGATAATGGATTTGAAGTATGTGTGTCTAATGCATCTGTGTTGAGAGACCGTGCTTTATAATTTCTGTGAATAACCAAGGACAACCTCATGAAAAGAGGATATACTGGCAATGAACAATGTCAATTCTGTAGATGCCATGAAAATGTAGTCCATCTCCTCTTCAAGTACAAGGTAGCAAGATTATTGTGCCAAATGATGAGCTATCCGGAAGACAATAAATGGTTCTTGTTTCAAACGAAGATTACCCGATGATCCTTATAACACTATCTACTGGTTTTGTAACACGTTGAACTACAGGACCATTTTGCAGACAACACAAGACAAATTAAAAATGGTTTACAACACAGACAGCAGACGCAAAATCTGTACATAAACTGTCGTCTGAATTTTATCTGTCTGGGATAAAAATGGCAGTTAACTGGATTTAACCACGAGTAGTAATTGAAGGAAATAGATACATGATAGTATTTGTTTACAATAGTAGTACTTCTATACAAAAGGATCTTATATCTGCAGAAAAGTGGGCTAAACTTCCTACTAGTTTATAGAATAATCCGTCAGCATTTGATCTACAAAAGCCATTCTTTAGTCTGAACTTAACTATTCTACACTGAAGAAACTACAGATCTCCACCATAAAAGTTGGCAAACCAATTTCCTTGAGAGGACGTAAGATCTTTGATCATTTAACCGAAACTAATCTATTTCCTTCCCGCCAAACTACAAGAAATCTGCATCATTTATGCACGACCGCTTTGTGTGCACCAGTCCAGGTTCAGTAGGACCATCCACGCCGCCGCAACAATTTTTTCGAAACTGAAATTCAACATCTTCTTTTTGGGATCGTAGGTCTATGTGAACTGGAACCTGAATTCCGGCGCTGAGCTGATGCCCGCCGCTGACTCCGGCTATCGAAGAATCCAACACGCTGAGTGTAGACGCTTGGTCGCCGCCGCGGTATAGCCTACAACAGTGTGTTGGATGAAGCGTCTTTGCCGCAGACGGCGTGTTCCCAGCCTCACTGTAACATCCCAAAACTTTAATCCAAGTGATCAAGATCCAAATCATCAAATTTAGAGTTAACAAAAACTTTTCCAATTAAAAATATTAAAGCATTCATATGTGTGTGCATATAGTTTAGGAGTTGATTTGAATTGCCATGTTTAAGTGATCCATTGATTGTAAAATGATTCTTAGGTGAAATAAACATCATCTAGATCATTCCCAAACAAATCCCAAAGAAAAACAAATCAACATGCCTACTTTGGCTATTCCTAGAACTCAAATCCTAACAGAAACAAATGTGGATCTTTGCACCCCTTGCTAGTACATGTAGTGATGTCCCAAGGCCTACTTTGTGATCTACCAAAAACTCAAACATTAATTTTAAATGGCAATTGAAAATTGAATGTAGTTCATATGAGAAGATCCCACTTATTCAAAAACCACTCAAATGAGCTCCATTTTCAAAACCCAAGCACACCTAGAAGATCATGTGATCAACCACTCCACCAAAAATCAGCCCAAAATTCAAATAAAACTTTCATGCAGCCATTGTGTCGAACAGGTGGAAGGCAAGATTTCTCTGCCTAACTTATATTGTTTGTAGATCAATGCATTGTCGAGTTTTAAGCCCTCATTTGGTTCCCCTATTCCCCCTGAGTCCAACCAAGTCCTCACCGGCCTACCCTTAGCAGCAAGTGAGCGCCACATTTTGGTCACCGCTGCCAAACATGGGGAAAACGCCATGAACAAATGCCGCCATTGCTCCAGCACCACCACTAGCTCCGCCTAACCCTACCGCACCTCCCTGCCCCTTCCCCAAGCCCAGCCAGGCCCTGGACAACACCCCAGCACCGCCGCCCATTCTCTCTACGAGCTCGCCGGAGCACGTTAGCCGCCAACATGCCTGCATCGCCGACCCAATACTGCACGCCACTCCGCCGACCCCCAGACTTCGCCAGACACGGCCGTGCGGCCAGATGACCCATACGCCATGCGCTGCCGAGCACCGCCTGTCTCCGAGCTGGACACTCCGACCAAACGCCACCGCCCCTAGCCGCGCATTGAAGCCGTAGAGCACCACCAGGAGGCAGGCCATCGTCCGCCTACACCGCCCATGCCTCTAGCCGCCTGTATCAACGTCACCGACGAGCTCACCGCCGTGCCATTCGGTCCCCTCGTCGCCCTATAAAAGGAGGCCTCCCCAGCACAAACTACTCACACCATCTCACTCCCCTCTCTCCACTGATCCTTCCACCCCATTCCCGGAGAAAGGCGAGCCACCGTTCGCCGGAATTTAGCCGGAGCTTGCCGCGGTAGAGGAGGAGAGGCGCCGTCGATTTCGTCCACCCTAGGAGCTGCCGCGACCACGCCGGAGTCCGCCGTCGACAGCACTTTCGATCGCCCCCATCACAACGCTAGCTGGAGCCCTGGTATGCCCCCATTGCACCCCCACCGAGCCACTAGGGTTAGCTCTCGCCGGCGACCTTTTCGCCAGGGACGACGATCCTCAGCCGTAGGTCTTCTTTTTAATCACACGGTCCACGTTGCCCCGTACCGCTTCGCGTTTGATGTGCCGCTGACCTGCGGGACCCCCTTGTCAGTTGTCATTCGCACCGCGGAGCGCCACTGGGCCGGCCCATTAGTTTTCCCGTGCTAGCCCATGAATTCAAATGTGGATTTTTCTATTTTAGTTTGAACTCACTTCTGGCCCATAGTTTAAAAATCAATTCCAGAAGATCTACTAAACCAAATTGAGTGATTAAAATTTTGTTAGAAAGCTACTGAAAAGATCTATCCAAGCCCGTTGGATTTAATTCATTTAGAGTTAGAGATCTCTCCTAGTAAAAATAACAAGACATAAGCTTTTGCACATTCAAACATTTTTATAAAATCAACCATAATAGCTTTTGGGTTGATTCCAACTCTCAAAAATCACATTTAACCATACCTATCTGAATATGTAATAATATTAGGGTTTACATGCAGTGACCTTAGACTAGTACCAAAATAATTTTATATATGCATTTCTAGTCACTTTAAATCATTAAATATTAAACTTAAACCAAAGTAAATATGATCCAACCCTTAAATAACATTCCCTTATGTTAGAATATGTGGTGATGACATGTGTCCATATGATCCCATATTTTAATGGGAGAATATTAAATCTTAGATTTTTTTCAATGAGTAGAAATTACTTTTCTTAAATAAAAAGAATGAAACTAGTTAGTAAAACCTTGTGATGCTTGTGATGATATTATATCATCCAATGTGTGCCTTAGAATGCTAAGTAGACTAGTTAAGCATTGTTTGGTGATTGTGTACTCCGTATGTATTTATAGACGATAATGCCGACCAAGGTTTCGAGGAGGAGGAGTTCTACCAAGATGAGGAGGAAGAAAACTTCAACCACTGCACCAACCAAGGCAAGCTAACACTTGCAAGTATAATACTTAGCAAGCTAGGATTAAGCTAGATAACCCAAGCAAAGACATTAGACATACTCTGGTTATACCACCTTGACTATTACCTACCACAAGTTTTATTTCCAAGTTTTACTTTCCTTACTTTACCAAGTCCTTTACTTGTTTTGAAGGTAGCATAAAGAGTATAAAACTTGACCTATCTAGATAACCTTAGATGTCATTCTATGTCATGAGAATAATCTTAGCATCCCACATTAGTGAACACTCTTAACTTAGTAGTTTAGAGCTAAACTAAAACTTGAGACACTTTAGATGGAGAAGACTTGGTGAAAATGAATTGTGAAAACCTTGGAATGACGAGTCATTCTATTGAGATGTTTTGACATGTGTTGATAAACACAAATGGTTATGATGATGAAAATGTTGAGGCATGAGCCTTAGCCCTTTTTAAAAAAAACTGATGGTTGGATTCGGATGCGATACCATTCCAAATTTACCGTACAACCACAATACCTGAATTGGGTAAGGCTTAGCCGGAAGTTTATATGCATTAGTATTAGTTCCCTCGCGGGAGAGGTTTGAGCTGAGGCTACCTCTCAATGTTGTCCACCTATGCAGTGCCCAAGATGACAGATGGTCATGGTTGGGAGGCCATGCTCATAGGATAGGTGCTTATACTAGGGTATGTAAAGGAAAGGTTATGTTTGATTATCTGCATACTAAATATGATAATTCAGGGTTATCCCTGACAGATGTATCGAATCTTGTGGTGAAAGTGTACCACCTCTGCAGAGTGTCAAACTATTCGAATAGCCGCGTCCGCGGTTATGGATAGTTGGAGTGGCCATACTGTTTTGTTGTCAGATATTTTCGAAATGACTTATGAAATGAATGATGAATCTTGACTTGACCACAACAGGGTTGTGGTTATGACACTAGCTTCCCAACTTAAGTGATTCTAGAACTTTATTTTATCTTTCTTTGTTTCAGAACTCAGCTTAGGTTTCAAACTTAACTTTATAGTAAACTTAGAGTTAGCATTTACACTAGAACTATACTAATTGTTAGTGGTAGTTTGCGAGTACTTAAAGAGTACTCATGGCTTTTGTCCCTGGCTATTCTCATGGCCAGACTATGAAGGAGACTATCAAGATGATGGCCAGCAGGACGGCTATGATAACTAGAACTATCTGCCTTCGTCAACATTGCATGTGCCCCTGAAGATGGACCTCACCGCTACGCTTATTATTTATTCTGCTGCTTGTTGTATTAAGACTGGATCATGAGATCCTTATTTGTGTAAGACCTTATTTATGGTTTGTAATGGATGATGTACTGTGATATCTAATCTGTTATATCTCGCAAAAATGGTAATCCTGGGATTGCGATGTATGACATAACAGGCATCTGGGATTAAAAATCCGGGTGTTGACACTTACACACTGTAGTAAGGTAGCCCACACCAAAGCATGGACGCGAGAGCTCCTAGACCTTGGCGCTGCCTTGTTCGAGGGTGTGTACCCTCGGCGGCATGCTCTCATGAACGATTTGATATGTACCTTGTCCCCCTGCCTAGAGCACGCCGTAATGCCATCGCGCGATTTCTCCACAGCGCTCTTGAAAGGGCATGTATGCCCCATGTGTGGTTTTGGTAATTAATGACAATCCCTATGGACTAATGTGCAAATTGAGTTTCACTTGTAGGTTTGTCCATTGGCATCGCTTGGACCATGTGTTGGTTTCAAGGATGAAAAAGAAGAAGCATCGTCCAAGGGCTTTGTGCCTATTGGAATCAAGTAGAAGAAGAAGAAAAAGATCAAGTTTGTCTTGAAGAAGAAGAAGATGCAGTTCCTCATGGATACCTTCAAGACATCATCAAGAATTGAAGTGCAAGCTCAAGATGCACCATCTCTAGAAGATCTCATGCTTGGATCTTGCCATCCTCGGCGTTCATGGAGTGATGAAGACAAGGTCAATGAAGTGGTTTCCCCATGGAGTATGGGGGAGCCATTCGCAAGTCTTCAACAAGCAAGAGCAAGCAAGAGCAATCAAGAAAGGTGTTCCATCTTGAAGGTGACAAGATCGTCTACATCAAGCTCAAGTGGGATGCTCAAGACAAAGGTATGATCTTGATAGGGTTTCTATTTTACCGGTCTCGTGTAGTGTTGGGAGACCGGGTTTAGGATAGATAGCCGTACTATCAAGAGGGGCTCTCGAGTGGGTGACTCGTTCGTATCTTTCGAAGAGAGCTCAAACCTTTGCATACATAGAATCATATTTCTTGGTTGTTGTTTGGTTCTTGTCCATGTGAGGATCTAGAGCTTGTGGTTATCTTCATAACAAGCTCTAGTTCATCAAAAACGGATTTCCCTTGCATATCTTATTGCGTTTTTGATCTTGCGGGTTTTTCGGCTCCACACCTTGGGAGGTATCTCACATATATATTCATGGTATTTTCTCCCTTGGTGATACCCAATATTTCGAACCCGTCGTTATCTTTCCAACAAAATTGGTTTCATCTCGTTTGGAGTTCGGATGCAAAAGTTGTGGCGAAGGTTGGTTCGAAGTTTTGCTGACGAGTTTTCCGGCCACCGGTAGTACCGCCAGGGCAGTTTGCCGCCGGTAGTACCGGTGTTAATTTCGGACCAACTTCTGGTAAACCCAATTTCGGTTCAGTACTCTCTCTGCCTGGTTTGTGCTATTTGACGGTACTTGATCGAGATTTTAGGCGATGTACAGCTAGGACATTCTTGCAGTAGTTCCAAGCGTGATAATACCGGCCTGGCTCGCGTGTTTGTTCTTTCTCTCGCAGTTTTCTAACCGTTGGCTATGTTCCATCGGTAGTACCGGCCACCCACCGATACTACCCGCCGTGCGCGGTTCTGTGGGTAATGGGCAGATCGGGGAGCCCTTTAAAAGGAGCTCCCCTTTCCCCTTCGGCCCCAACTAGTTCTTCTTGGTTTTTGGCTTTCTCTCTCCTCCATTGTTGACCTTGAAGATCTTGCCCTCTCCCCTTCTCCCTCCTATGATTCTTGCATCTTTTTAAAGGATTTGAGAGAGGATATCGAGATCTACAAGCCCCACCAAGCCAAATCCCTTCTTTGTGAAGGAATCCTTGGGATCTAGATCTTGGAGAGTTTTGTGTTCTCCTCTTGTGTTCTTCCTCCCTTATTCCCCCAATAGCTTTTGTAGCTTTGGTGGAATTTGAGAGTGAAGGACTTGCCTATTGCATTTGGTGCATAGGTTTGAGTTCTCCTTGGAGATTCGGCGAGTTCAAGCCCTTGGGCTTGTTTCTCTTGGGTTCTTGGAACCCTAGATGGTTGTCTGGTTGGATAGTTGACCTTTTGTGGTCTTGTAGCCTTTTGTGGCCTTGTTGCCTTTTGTGGCTTTGTAGCCTTTGCGACATTGTTCTAGGGCTCCAATTGAGTTGTGGAGGTTCCCCAAGCTTGTTGGCCTTTTGTGGCATTGTGGAGCCTTTGTGGCGTTTCTTGGGAGCCCTCCAATTGAGTTGTGGAGATTACCCCAAGCCTTGTATGGGTTCGGTGACCGCCCTCAAGTGTCCCTTAGTGGAACGTGAGTAGGCCTTTGTGGCGAGCTCACGGGAGAATAGGGTGAGCCTTTTGTGGCATCGGTGAGTTGAATGGCTTTGCATCCTTGGTGAGGCCTTGTGTGGCGTTGGGTGAGCATCGAGCCACCACACCTCGAGGTGAGCCATTTGTGGCGTTCGAAGTACATTGCACCCCCGCACCTCTCCAATAAAGACGTAGCTTCTTTGGAAGTGAACTTCAGGAAACAAATCATCGTCTCCGTGTCCATCGGTTATCTCTCAACCGAGCCCTTTATCTATGCAATTTACATTGTGATAGCCTTCGTGCTTGAAGTACTATATCTTGCTATCACCTTGTTGCTTGTCTTGCTTAGCATAGGTTGTTGGTGCACTTAGTAAAACTAGTGGATATGGTTTTGGCTTGATAAATTAAACGTTAAGTTTTATTCCGCATTTATTTGAGCCTAGACCGTAATAATTTTGAAATGCCTATTCACCCCCTCTAGGCGACGTCCATTTCCCTTTTAGCTCTCTTGGCCCTGCTCGCCGCATCCGGGTCCAACAACGCTGGCACCACCGCCGTAGCTGATTCAGCACATTCGGCGAAATCATCCGCCTGGCAGGGAAATGGGAGACCAGCCTTGAAGTGGAGCTTCATGGCCTGCCTTAGAGGGGATAAATACCCTAGTTTCAGCGGCTGTCGTGGCGGCGACGGCTTCTTAGGCGGGGCCATGTTAATCTAGGTGGTGCGGCATGGCGGAGCTGCGCAAGGTGAACTGTGGTTTGTCCGAGAAGGGGAGTGACAGACTAACAGTAGATTTGGACTCCGGGCACACGTGAAAATAATCATCTCCCATTTTCTGAGAGGGTAATAATTCGACACTCGTTGCATTATCCGCTTAATCTTTATTTCTCTTCTCAACATAAGAGTGTGAACGCATTAAAAAGATCGGTAATGGCTATCCACCTCATCAGGAAATGTGCCAGGACAGGTAGGAGACTGGGTTCCATTTTAGAAATGTTGACGACTGTGCCCTTATGTTTATACAATATTATTTCTATGCCACTATATACCATCGAATTGTAGCAACACCATCAGAAACAAGGGATGATGACGTGGCATGTTTTCTTTTTTTAAAGGGCATGAGAAACAGGGGATGACAAACTGGCATGTTTTCTGACTGGCAGGCTTGCCTCCTCCACCTTTGACGGTGCGCATCCTAGTTTCAAGGACTAGTGCCTCCCACCAACACATTATTGTGCAATTTTCCATGTTTTGTTGCAACCAGCTCCGCTCCGCTCCTCTGCTCCTACCGCCGCCACTCTGTTCAGTCGTGCACCGCTCTCGTCCTCCCCTTGGGTCGTCGTCCTCCCACCCTCCCCTCCCTGCCATCCCCTCACGTCTCCCTCCTCCCCTCCATGCCCTGTCTCCTTGCTGACGTACACCGCCCAGGCGCGTCTAGAAACGAAAACCGAGAGTCGACAGTTGGGTTAGGCACCCAACAATGCTGGTGATCCAGATCCTGCTCGAAGATGGATCCTGCGCGGCTTGAGAACACAGAGATGGGTCCTGCACGGCTGGAGAGCACATAATCTCCTTCAAGTTTGGAATGCACGGAGGGGAACGAAACAGGGGAAGAGGAAGCAGGGTACAGAGCTTTTGAGGTATGGAGCCCGGAGAAGGTGTCGTACATCGTCATTGAAGGATAAGAACTGTGATTCCTTTTTTGCATACCCCAATTAGTGTTTCTAGTCCTGTGGTGATGGCAAGGATATGTGTTGGTAACCGCAGGACATCTGTATAGCTTGTCCTTGAGCATGATGCTTTGTCAAGCGAGCATGAAGACGCGAAAATGTGTGGTGGTGCGGATGATGATGAGAAAGCATATCCAGACGTGGCTGCTGACCCTGATAGGATGGAGACTAGGGAATATTTGGTTGATTCAAACTTTGATCATGACTATGGGACTAATGAGGAAGAGGAATGTGAAGATGTTGAAATGGGATGTAGATACGATGACGAAGATGAGGATATGCCAGTGATACACTTTGACAGGGACAATCCAACAATTGATGAGGGGACTATCTTTGAGAATGTGGAGGACTGCAGATATGCAGTTGCAACCTATGCAATTAGAGTTGGGTTTGAATTTATCATTGAAAAGAGCAACCAAAAGATATTTAGGGTGCATTGTAGGGAAAGTAATGTGTGTAAATGGAGATTACATGCATCTCCAATGCGGGATGGACACCCATTTCAGGTTGCAATAGCTACATTTAGTTTCGGTCTTTCTCATATTTATTCTGCTGATAATTTGCACTGATTTATTTGGATTCTTACCGAATGCATATCAAAGTAAACACGAAGAAACACAACTGCCCTAATACTTCTTTAAGTGATAAAATTAGACCGGTGACTACCAAGTGGATTGCTACTACTATACTTGACTGGATGAGGTAGGATCATAACAATGGACCTGCTGAACTCAGAGCAAAGATTAGCAAAAAGTTTAACGTTCTGATTCCTTACCACAAAGTCTTTGATGGGAAGGAGATGGCTCTATACTTCATTCAAGGCAAGTGGAATGACAGTTTTCACATGTTGTATAGTTTCAAAGCTGAGGTAGAGAAAACATCACCTGGTAGTGTTCTTGACATATATTACAAGGTCGTGAAAGGAAGAGAATAGGTCTCAAGGGGGTCAGGTATAAGCAGGCAGATAAGAAATGCTTCAGGAGATGTTTTGTCTGCCTAAAGGCATGCTGGAAGGGGTTCCTAGATGGCTGCAGGCCATACTTGGAAATATGCGCAACTTCTTTAATAGGGATGTTCAGGGGACATGTTGCTTCTGCTTGTGCTTTGGACGCGCATAATTGGCTTCTACCTGTAGCTTATGCTGTTCTTGAGGGTGAATCAAATGAATGCTGGACATGGTTCATGAAGAGACTACGGACAGTAATTGGTCACCCTGAAGGCTTGGTGATACACACTGGTGCATGCAAGGGTCTTGAGAAGGCAAAGAATTTGTGCAAGAAAATTTAAGGCAAAGAATTTGTGCAAGAAAATTTTTAGGCCATAAAATAGTTCCAACTGTGGTTATGTTACTGAATGCAAGAACCAGGGCAATGAAAACGATAAAGATGAGGATGGTCAGAAGTTCCAGAACATTGGCTAAGGTTTATGTAGAATACAAGCGTGGAACTGAATGGAGGTACACTGTGGACATTGGAAACAAGACTTGTTCATGCAGGCAGTGGTAGATTACTGGTCTTCCATGTCACCATGCATTGTACTTCATCTTAAAGCTTAGAGATAGCGGAGATGAAATAGAGAACTATGTTGACAACTATTTCTCCGTGGACAAGTTTGCTGCAACTTATGCAGAAAACATACCACCTATGGTTTATGAAAATGATTAGGAGATTGTCGATCTAGGGTTCAAACTTCAACCACCAGTTCTAATGAGGCCACCTGGGAGGCCTAGAAAGCTAATGATCAAAGCCTCCACCGATAAAGGTTCAAGGCTAGGAGCTAGGAAAAGGAAATGCAAACATTGTCGAGGATTCGGCCATATCAAGAGGTTGTGCAAAAACCTTGTTACACATGATCTTGTCCCTGTTCACACCTCGGTGGTAGAAAATGAGGCTTCTTAGGCAGAACTGGAGGAAGAGCAACACGAAGACGAAGAACTTGAGGAAGTGCAGAAGGTGGAGGAAAATGGTGATGAGAACTCGGACGAAAACATAGGTAAGCAGCAAATTTATGAAGTGGAGGTGCCGGCAAGAAAAGGGTGTGAAAAGAAACAAAAGGGTAAGCGGAATGGGGAGGAAAAGGAAAATAATGGAGGTGTATTAGAATATGAAGAAGTTGCAGGGGTGATTGAGGATGTTCTTGAGGATCTTTTGGCTAACTAAAGGAGAAGTAATAAATCCCTGCCAATTTCATCTTTGTATGATTCTCCAGATGAAAGGCAAGCTTAAAAGTTGTTTTATTTGCCAGTTTATCAATTTTTTCATCCTCATCAACTATTGCTTAATGCAGCATGGGCTAGCAGAGTAATAAGAGGAGCAGAAAGAAGCGGGCATAGTAACATCGTATGTTGAATTATTACTGAAACTAAACTAGTCGTGTCAGCTTTACTTATATCTGGCACGTGCAACGTGTATATGATGGGATCATATGGACCATATTACAATTTTTTCAATATTATTACATTATTTGTTACCTGCGTATGCACGCAGGTACTAGTTCCCATCTCCCTTGGATTCCCATCTCCTCTGGTGCACTCCAGAATTATGGCTGTTCCATCAAGTGCTGGTAGCAGAGTCAGCGTATTGTCCTATCTGATGTGAACGCAATGACTTTGTTTGTTCAGAATTGGATGACTTTTGATTAGTTTGAAAGACAGATAAACCTAAAAAATGGCCAATATATGCCATCAGAAACTATTCCTCAAAAAATATTATTACTCCCTCCGTCTAGAACTAAGTTACTTGAATTTATGTAGATTCGTATGTATCTAGACATATTTTGGGTATAGATACATTTAAATATCTAAAAAAAGCTAAGTCAGCTATATCTGGACAGAAGTAGTACACTATTACAACACGCTCGACCCCTTCTCCTCTGGCACACTCCAAATTATGGCTGTGCCATCAAGTGCTGGGAGAAGAGTCAGCGTATTGTCCCATCCGATATGCCAGGAATGTGCGAACTTTATTTTCAGGATCGGACGAGTTTCGACTAGTTTCAAAGACAAAGATACCTAAAACATGGCCAACATATATATATATATTATGACGCTAATCAACTATGACTCAAGAGACCTAATCCAAAGAGGGCATTAAGATACCGTACATAGATTCAATTTAGGCTAAAGTGCCCCTAATCGACTATGATGCTCCCGCAGTCTCCATCATCGACGATGTTGTCCGCATCGTTGTCAGCCTCCTCCATGTTGGAATCGATGTAGATATTCCCAGCAATGTTCCTCCTCCTCCTCATGGATTCTTCACGGCACGCCGCATCGATAACGGTGGAGGACGTACGCCCAGGCACTGCCTAGAAGCGCTGCCTCCCTTCGGGGTTGCGCAGATCCGGGTGGATCTCCCATCGGTGGATTCCACACAGCTCAATCAATGCCATCCGCTCCTTCTTGAATAGCTTTTGCTAGTACTCGCTCGTGCGCGAGTACCGTGCCATTGCCCTCTTCCGTTCCGGCTGCCGGCGACGGTGCTCCTCGATCTGCCTTGCCAACACATTGTCGCGCAAGAGCAGCACGACAGGCACCCCGACATAGCTGAGCTCAAAGCCGGCCGGAAGCCTCGCGAATAGCGGCGCGAGTATGTCATAGTGGGCGAACATGTGAGCCTCGTCAAGCTGAGTTTGGGCCTCTCCCTCTCCATGGCGATGAAGGAACACGATCTGAGCTTTGGGCCCGAGGTTAAGGGGATAAGGGCAAGGACTGTAACATCCCAAAACTTTCCTACTTTTGGAATGTTAAAGATAATTAAATAAGTTGATTGAATTGTTTAATCTTTTTAAAATTTCTGAGTGGAAAGAAACTTTTAATGTTTGTTTGAAATTTTACCAAGCCACATTAAAATAAGTGGATTAATATAATTATCACATTGGTTGAGAAGTTTTGAACAAATCCAACGTATTTGTGTTTTCTTTGCATTCATGATCCTTGGATCATTGCATTCATACATGTTTTTTAATTAAAAACCCCAATTGCAAAACCCTATTTTGATTTACCAAAGTATTCCTACAAGTGTAGAAACAAGGATTTAAAAAATCCATTACTTTTTAATTAGAAAGTATTATAAATATTATCCTACAATGATCTAATGAACATTAGAAAATTTTAGAAACAATTTTCAGCTCATTTGGAGTTATAGCAAAAAAGTTATGAGAAAAATAGAAAAAGAAAAATTAATAAAAGAATAAACAAAAAATATATACTAACTACCCTATCACGTGGACCATTCTGGCCTAGCCCAGGCTGCTTAACCCGCCCTAACGACCTCCCGCTACCCTCCCACGCGTAGTAGCTAGCAGCAGCGCATCGCCGTAGGCAGACTGGGCTGGCCCAAACACAGCAGCCCGCGCCTCACTTTCTCTCCCTGACGACCGGGGCCCACCCGTCATCTTCCTCCTGTTGAAGGAATCTCAAACGAACACGAGTTCGTTTCCTACCGAACCAAATCCCAGGATTTCTCGTTGTTCCGTTCGAATCCATGACCCCTACTCCAAGATTTCACCCCCTTTTAAACATCTTCCTCGGCCTTCCTCATATTTTTGAAATTCCCGAACCCTAGCCTCTTTCTTCGAAGCTTCCAATCTCACTGTCAGAGTACCGCCACAGTAACCTCGGGAAGGTTGATATTTCCATTGATTCCGAGCTCCTCTCGCTTGTTTTCTTCCACTAATGTGTCCTCCTTGAACTACCTCACCACCCCCTATGTTTTCCCCTCTCAAACACAGCTATTCACCGGGAATCGATCATCGGAGCACCGTCAGAGACAGAGGACTGCAACTGAGCTTCCCCGCCATCTCGCTGAAGAGGAGCTGATGCCAAGGGCACAAAGTGAACCGCGGAAGTCGTCCGCACCCTGTCATCTGCTTACCCACGTCGGGAACCCACCAGAACCCTGCCAACCGTCGCCATCTGTGCCATTCGCCGCCGCTCGCCGTCAACCAGGCCGGTGAGCCAGGAAGCTCTTGTTCCCGTCCGTCGGATCCGCTCTCGACGCTCGGGATTAGATCAGCACGCGAAGGGGTATCGAGCAATCGGTGTGTGCCGCCTGTCCCATCGCGTTAGCCTCGCCTCGTCACTGCCCCGTCACCTGCACGTCAGCGCTAGGTCAGCGACACGTCGTAGTCAATGCACAGTCAACGTCGGTTAATTGTTTTTAATATTTAAAATAGACAGAAAATTGTCAAATATTGTAAAATTCATATAAAATCAAATATAGTTCCAAATTTAATAAATAATATATCTACGAATTCAGAAAATTGTGTAGAATATTATTATGTTAATATATCTGACTTGTGCGGTATATATTTACTGAAATAATTTAAATGGTTTAATAGCCCTTTTGTACTAAATAAATTATAGTAAATTATCTGTAGATTAGAGAAATACAAATAAGGTACCTATGGATTCATAATTTAATATACGATATTAATATGCTGTTAGATCTAATTTTCGTAGTGTATAATTATTGTAGTAGTTTAATTAGTTTTAATGGCCATTTAGCAACAGTCATAAGCATCAATACACGAATGGAGGAAATTTCACCAATGGTGGAAAAATGACATGAGTAAAGTCCTTTGTTTCAACTGTCGCAAACCTGGACACTATGCCGTTGATTGCCTGGAACCGAAGAACGGGAATGGGAATGGAAGATTCATCCTCCTGTTAATGCCAATGAGATCCATGACTCTACGAATGAAGCAAACGAATCTCCACATCAAGATAATTGACGATAAACCACAAATCACTCAATCGGGAGTATTCAACAAAGACAATCTTTTAAGGGTGGTAGCACCCTAGTGTACCCTGAGCCTATTTCTTGCTAGCCTTTTTGAATCTCGAGGACGAGATTCCTTTTAAGAGTGGTAGTCTGTAACATCCCAAAACTTTCCTACTTTTGGAATGTTAAAGATAATTAAATAAGTTGATTGAATTGTTTGGTCTTTTTGAAATTTTTGAGTGAAAAAAACTTTTAATGTTTGTTTGAAATTTTACCAGGCCACATTAAAATAAGTGGATTAATATAACTATCACATTGGTTGACAAGTTTTGAACAAATCCAAGGCATTTGTGTTTTCTTTGCATTAATGATCCTTGGATCATTGCATTCATACATGTTTTTTAATTAAAAACCCCAATTACAAAACCCTATTTTGATTTACCAAAGTATTCCTACAAGTGTGGAAACAAGGATTTAAAAAATCCATTGCTTTTAAATTAAAAAGTATTATAAATATTATCCTACAATGATCTAATGAACATTAGAAAATTTTAGAACCAATATTCATCTCATTTGGAGTTATAGAAAAAAAGTTATGAGAAAAATAGTAAAAGGAAAATTAATAAAAGAATAAACAAAAAAATATACTAACTGCCATATCACGTGGACCATTCTGGTCTAGCCTAGGCCGCTTAACCCGCCCTAACTACCGCCCGCTACCCTCCCACGCATAGTAGCTAGCAACAGCGCATCACTGCAGGCAGACTGAGCCGGCCCAAACATAGCAGCCCATGCCTAACCTTGTCTCCTTGACGATAGGGGCCCACCCATCATCTTCCTCTTGTCGAAGGAATCTCAAACGAACACGAGTTTGTTGCCTACCAAACCAAATCCCACGATTTCTTGTTGTTCCGTTCGAATCCGTGACCGCTACTCCAAGATTTCACACCCTTTTAAACCTCCTCCTCGGCCTTCCTCATATTTTTGAAATTCCTGAACCCTAGCCTCTATTTTTGAAGCTTCCGATCTCGCCATCGGAGTACCTTCGCAGTAACCTCGGGAAGGTTGATATTGCCAATGATTCCGAGCTCCCCTCGCTTGTTTTCTTCCACTAATGTGTACTCCTTGAACTGCCTCACCACCCCCTATGTTTTTCCTCGTCTCAAATGCAGCCATTCACCGGGAATCGATCAACGGAGAACCGCCGGAGACAAATGACTGTAGCTGAGCTTCCCCGCCATCCCGCTGAAAAGGAGCTGACGCCAAGGGCACGAAGTGAACCGCGGAAGTCATCTGCACCCTGTTGTCTGCTTACCCACATCGGGAACCCACCGGAACGCTGCCAACCGCTACCATCTGTGCCACTCACCATCGCTCGCTATCAACCAGGCCGATGAACCAGGAAGCTCTTGTTCCTGTCCGTCGGATCCGCTCTCGACGCTCGGGATTAGATTGGCACGCGAAGGGGTATCGACCAATCGGTGCATGCCGCGTGTCCCATCGCGTCAGCCTCATCTCGTCATTGTCCCGTCACCTGCACATCACTGCCAGGTCAGCGACACGTCGTAGTCAATGCACAGTCGGCATCGGTTAATTGTTTTTAATATTTAAAATAGACAGAAAATTGTCAAATATTGTAAAATTCATATAAAATCAAATATAGTTCCAAATTTAGCAAATAATATATCTACGGATTCAGAAAATTGTGCAGAATATTATTATGATAATATATCTGACTTGTGCAGTATATATTTACTGAAATAATTTAAATGGTTTAATAGCCCTTTTGTACTAAATAAATTATAGTAAATTATCTGTAGATCATAAAAATACAAATAAGGTACCTATGGATTCATAACTTAATATACGATGTTAATATGTTGTTAGATCTAATTTTCGTAGTGTATAATTACTGTAGTAGTTTAATTAGTTTTAATGGCCATTTAGACTATTAAAATTCATAATAAATTATTTATAGATCAGAAAAATATAAATAATATGTCTCTGGATTCAAAATTTCACGTAGAATACAGATACGGTCTTAGATACAATTTTTTAAGAAATAAATATTTTAAATGATTTAACCTCTATTAAATAGTAAATAAATCATAGAAAAAGATCTGTATCTTCGATTAGGGTGAATCCAATTCCTACTGATTCGTGTTAATGTCCTCTATCTAGTAAAACTTAGAACCAAATTTTATTAATTAGGACATAAGTTGTAGCAGAACTATTAAAAACCCCTTTAATGGCAATTAAGAATTAATAATAAAAGTCCTACCGCGTCGAAAACTTCTATGCATGCATCATGTGATCTAATACTGATCAGAGAACTAAATATAACCATTGTATCATTATATCATCATGCATGGTTGTGATAATTATTGTTGGGTTTTCTATGGTTGCAATTGTTTTGATTGGAACTACTTGTCCTTGCGTTAGATTGTGCGGAGAGTGCGGTTGCTGCAAAGGAATTCAATCGTCATCCATAGTTTCAACATAAGGCAAGCTACACCACTTGTTCATGTTTTGGTCCCGTTTTTAACTATGCATGTTTTGACCTTCAAATTATGTAGTATGCATGTGTAGGATTTTGGTAGATTTTCTTAGTATTATTTTGCAAGTGCGGTTTTGTAGTATGTCATGAGTAGCTCTATACTTAGGATTTTTCCATCCCAATAGGTTATCCTATTCTTGCTAAGTTTTCCTTGCTATGCTCTATATAGAAAGTACCTTTGGGGGTTCAAAAGACTCAAAATTTTCTAAGTATAAAAGCTCTCTCGAGCGAACCTTTTCCTCTCAAAACCTCCTTCAAAATAAAACTAAGTTTTCTTTTGGGCGGAATGGTTGTCGGGTCAACAAGTGGAATTTGGTGGGGGATGGCCGCCCAGGAATCAAAGAAGTCTGCCATGTTTCAGAATTCAGAAGCTTTCAGTGCAACCACAATACATATGGGCTCTGTCTTGGCCTAGTACTTAGTGGGAAACCTCACCAGGGTACCAACATTTGGAGGTTCTAGGCACAATTGGATCTAGCTAGTAGAGGGGATACTAAGGGAAAGCCTCGGCATGGTCTTGTCTATAAAAGGACTTGATCATAGATTGTGGGTAAAGTGCACAAACTCTCGAGAGTATTGCAATATGATCGATCAGCCGTGTTCACGGAGAAAGAACTATTTTGAGCATCTGAAGGATGGAGCCTCTGAAGGATTTCCTTATCTTTTTCAAAAAAAAATGAACCTAAGTTTGTGATTTGCATCCTGAGGGCTCTATGAACTTGGAGTTTGTGTTATTTGGGTTCAAAGACAAATGTTTGCAAACCTAAGTTCGTGAGTTGCATCCCGAGGGCTCTGTGAACTCTGACTTAGTGGGATTTTCGTGCCTTGAGTTTGGTTCAGAGTTGGTAGCCTGGAGGACCCATTGCAAGCCACTCGACCTTATTTTACTGACTAAAAGTTTGCAAAGTAGGAGTTAGTCTTGTTCTTTCCTTGGTTTAATTTTCCAATACATTCAAAGTATTAACCAACACGTTTGGCTGCACGTTTTATGTGCAGAAATTGGAGATCATCGTTGAAAGGTGCGCTAGGATCAGGTCTTCACTCAACTAGCCTGTGGCATTGATGGGACTCCGAGTTGTATTATTTCGCTTCTGTTGTAATAATGTAAACTCTGGATTATTCGATTCATGTAATAAAAGTGTTGTGTTTTACATGCTATTTCATCGACTGTGAGTGCTAGATAATGATCTAGGGACTAGCATGTTAATCACAGGGACTTAGGATCTTTATCGATCCAAGGACACCACAAGGACGTAGGCCCAGTCGTGGATGCCACTGCCAATTAGTTCGCTGAACAGACTTCTCACGGATCGCCCTTACGAAGGCCATCCTTATCGTCCACGTACCCTGATCCAACGACTCCTAACAATCGGGGATTGGGTCTTCTAGAAGCCTGGAGCGATTGCTAGTTAGTTCCGCGTCCCAATTATTTGTGGCCAACGGCTTTCATTGAAAAGAACACACATGCAAATGACTGGTGGATCCACGTGGTTTATGGAAAGAACACCACATGCAATGACACTAGTGGTGGTTTAAGAAAAGAACACACATGCAAAGACATGCAGTGCCATCTAGTGGATCCATGTGGTTTATGAGAAGAACACACATGCAATGACATCTAGTGGATCCATGTGTTTTATGAGAAGAACACCACATGCTAGAGTGGCATCAGTGTATCCATGTGTTTTCTATGAAGAACACACATGCAATGACATCTAGTGCATCAATGTGGTTTATGAAAAGAACACCACATGCAGGAGTGGCATCAGTGGATCCATGTGGTTTATGAAAAGGACACACATGCAATGACAACTGGTGGATCCATGTGGTTTATGAAAAGAACACCACATGCTGAAGTGGCATCATTGCATGTGTTCTTTTCCAAAACCACAGTGATGCACAAACATTCAATGAACTCTAGTGGATCAATGTGGTTTATGAGAAGAACACCACATGAAATGACATCTAGTGGATCCATGTGGTTTATGAAAAAGACACACATGCAATGTCAACTAGTGGATCCATGTGGTTTATGAAAAGAACACCAGATGCTGGAGTGGCATCATTGCATGTGTTCTTTTCCAACACCACGGTGATGCACACTGACACACACACACACACACATGCAATGAACTCTAGTGGATCAATATGGTTTATGAGAAGAACACCACATGCAATGACATCTAGTGGATCTATGTGGTTTATGAAAAGGACACACATGCAATGACAACTGGTGGATCCATGTGGTTTATGAAAAGAACAACACATGCTGGAGTGGCCTGAGTGGATCCATGTGTTTTCTATGAAGAATACACATACAATGACATCTAGTGGATCAATGTGGTTTATGAAAAGAACACCACATGCAGGAGTGGCATTAGTGGATCCATGTGGTTTATGAAAAGGACACGCATGCAATGACAACTGGTGGATCCATGTGGTTTATGAAAAGAACACCACATGCTAGAGAGGCATCATTGCATGTGTTCTTTTCCAAAACCACAGTGATGCACACTGACACACACACACACATGCAATGAACTCTAGTGGATCAATGTGGTTTATGAAAAGAACACCACATGCAATGACATCTAGTGGATCCATGTGGTTTATGAAAAGGACACACATGCAATGACAATTGGTGGATCCATGTGGTTTATTGAAAAGAACACCACATGCTAGATTGGAATCATTGCATCTGTTCTTTTCGAAAACCACAGTGATGCACACTGACACTTTCACATGAAATGAACTCTAGTGGATCAATGTGGTTTATGAGAAGAACGCCACATGCAATGACACTTAGTGGATCCATGTGGTTTATGAAAAGGACACACATGCAATCACAATTGGTGGATCCATGTGGTTTATGAAAAGAACACCACATGCTAGAGTGGCATCATTGCATGTGTTCTTTTCCAAAACCACAGTGATGCACAAAAACACACACACATGCAATGAAATCTAGTGGATCAATGTGGTTTATGAGAAGAACACCACATGCAATGACATATAGTTGATCCATGTGGTTTATGAAAAGGACACACATGCAATGACAACTGGTGGATCCATGTGGTTTATGAAAAGAACACCACATGCTGGAGTGGCATCATTGCATGTGTTCTTTTTAAAAACCATAGTGATGCACACTAACACACACACACACATGCAATGAACCCTAGTGGATCAATGTGGTTTATGAGAAGAACACCACATGCAATGACATCTAGTGGATCGATGTGGTTTATGAAAAGGACACACATGCAATGACAATTGGTGGATCCATGCGGTTTATGAAAAGAACACCCCATGCTGGAGTGGCATCATTTCATGTGTCCTTTTCCAAAACCAAAGTGACGCACACTGACACGCACACATGCAATGAACTCTAGTGGATCAATGTGGTTTATGAGAAGAACACCACATGCAATGACATCTAGTGGATACATGTGTTTTATGAAAAGGACACACATGCTATGACAACTGGTGGATCCATGTGGTTTATGAAAAGAACACCACTTGCTGGATTGGCACCATTGCATGTATTCTTTTCCAAAACCATAGTGATGCAGACTAACACACACATGCAATAAACTCTAGTGGATCAATGTGGTTTCTCAGAAGAACACCACATGCAATGACATCTAGTGGATCCATGTGGTTTATGAAAAGGACAAACATGCAAAGACAACTGGTGGATCCATGTGGTTTATGAAAAGAACACAACATGCTGGAGTGGTATCATTGCATGTGTTTTTTCCAAAAGCATAGTGATGCACACTTACACACACACATGCAATGAACTCTAGTGGATCAATGTGGTTTATGAAAAGAACACCACATGCAATGACATCTAGTGGATCCATGTGGTTTATGAAAAGGACACACATGCAATGACAATTGGTGGATCCATGTGGTTTATGAAAAGAACACCACAGGCTGGAGTGGTATCATTGCATGTGTTCTTTTCCAAAACCACAGTGATGCACACTGACACACACACACATGCAATGAACTCTAGTGGATAAATGTGGTTTATGAGAAGAACACTACATGCAATGACATCTATTGGATCCATGTAGTTTGTGAAAAGGACGCACATGCAATGACAGCTGGTGGATCCATGTGGTTTATGAAAAGAACACCACATGCTGGATTAGCATCATTGCATGTGTTCTTTTCCAAAACCACAGTGACGCACACTGACAGGCACACATGCAATGAAATCTAGTGGATCAATGTGGTTTATTATAAGAACAACACATGCAATGACATCTAGTGGATCCATGTGGTTAATGAAAAGGACAAACATGCAATGACAACTGGTGGATCCATGTGGTTATGAATAGAACACGACATGCTGGAGTGGCATCATTGCATGTGTTCTTTTCCAAAACCATAGTGATGCACACTGACACACACACACATGCAATAAACTCTAGTGGATCAATGTGGTTTATGAAAAGAACACCACATGCAATGACATCTAGTGGATCCATGTGGTTTATGAAAAGGACACACATGCAATGACAATTGGTGGATCCGTGTGGTTTATGAAAAGAACACCACATGCTGGATTGGAATCATTGCATGTGTTCTTTTTGAAAACCACAGTGATGACACTGACACTTTCACATGAAATGAACTCTAGTGGATCAATGTGGTTTATGAGAAGAACGCCACATGCAATGACATTTAGTGGATCCATGTGGTTTATGAGAAGGACACGCATGCAATGACAACTGGTGGATCCATGTGGTTTATGAAAAGAACACCACATGCTAGAGTGGCATCATTGCATGTGTTCTTTTCCAAAACCATAGTGATGCACACAGACACACACACATGCAATGAAATCTAGTGGATCAATGTGGTTTATGAGAAGAACACCACATGCAATGACATATAGTTGATCCATGTGGTTTATGAAAAGGACACACATACAATGACAACTGGTGGATCCATGTGGTTTATGAAAAGAATACCACATGCTGGAGTGGCATCATTGCATGTGTTCTTTTTAAAAACCATAGTGATGCACACTAACACACACACACACATGCAATGAACCCTAGTGGATCAATGTGGTTTATAAGAAGAACACCACATGCAATGACATCTAGTGGATCCATGTGGTTTATGGAAAGGACACACATGCAATGACAATTGGTGGATCCATGTGGTTTATGAAAAGAACACCCCATGCTGGAGTGGCATCATTTCATGTGTTCTTTTCCAAAACCACAGTGACGCACACTGACACGCACACATGCAATGAACTCTAGTGGATCAATGTGGTTTATGAGAAGAACACCACATGCAATGACATCTAGTGGATACATGTGGTTTATGAAAAGGACACACATGCAATGACAACTGGTGGATCCATGTGGTTTATGAAAAGAACACCACATGCTGGATTGGCACCATTGCATGTATTCTTTTCCAAAACCATAGTGATGCAGACTAACACACACATGCAATGAACTCTAGTGGATCAATGTGGTTTCTCAGAAGAACACCACATGGAATGACATCTAGTGGATCCATGTGGTTTATGAAAAGGACAAACATGCAATGACAACTGGTGGATCCATGTGGTTTATGAAAAGAACACAACATGCTGGAGTGGCATCATTGCATGTGTTTTTTCCAAAAGCATAGTGATGCACACTTACACACACACATTCAATGAACTCTAGTGGATCAATGTGGTTTATGAAAAGATCACCACATGCAATGACATCTAGTGGATCCATGTGGTTTATGAAAAGGACACACATGCAATGACAATTGGTGGATCCATGTGGTTTATGAAAAGAACACCATAGGCTGGAGTGGCATCATTGCATGTGTTCTTTTCCAAAACCACAGTGATGCACACTGACACACACACACATGCAATGAACTCTAGTGGATAAATGTGGTTTATGAGAAGAACACTACATGCAATGACATCTATTGGATCCATGTGGTTTGTGAAAAGGACGCACATGCAATGACAGCTGGTGGATCCATGTGGTTTATGAAAAGAACACCACATGCTGGATTAGCATCATTGCATGTGTTCTTTTCCAAAACCACAGTGACGCACACTGACACGCACACATGCAATGAAATCTAGTGGATCAATGTGGTTTATGAGAAGAACACCACGTGCAATGACATATAGTTGATCCATGTGGTTTACGAAAAGGACACACATGCAATGACAACTGGTGGATCCATGTGGTTTATGAAAAGTACACCACATGCTGGAGTGGCATCATTGCAAGTGTTGTTTTCCAAAACCACAGCGATGCACACGGACACACACACATATGCAATGAATTCTAGTGGATCAATGTGGTTTATGAAAAGAACACCACATGCAATGACATCTAGTGGATCCATGTGGTTTATGAAAAGGACACACATGCAATGACAATTGGTGGATCCATGTGGTTTATGAAAAGAACACCACAGGCCGGAGTGGCATCATTGCATGTGTTCTTTTCCAAAACCACAGTGATGCACACTGATACACACACACATGCAATGAACTCTAGTGGATAAATGTGGTTTATGAGAAGAACACTACATGCAATGACATCTATTAGATCCATGTGGTTTGTGAAAAGGACGCACATGCAATGACAACTGGTGGATGCATGTGGTTTATGAAAAGAACACCACATGCTGGATTGGCATCATTGCATGTGTTCTTTTCCAAAACCACAGTGACGCACACTGACACGCACACATGCAATGAAATCTAGTGGATCAATGTGGTTTATGAGAAGAACACCACGTGCAATGACATATAGTTGATCCATGTGGTTTATGTAAAGGACACACATGCAATGACAACTGGTGGATCCATGTGGTTTATGAAAAGAACACCACATGCTGGAGTGGCATCATTGCATGTGTTCTTTTCCAAAACCACAATGATGCACACTGACACACACATACATGCAATGAACTCTAGTGGATCAATGTGGTTTATGGAAAGAACACCACATGCAATGACATCTAGTGGATCCATGTGGTTTATGAAAAGGACACACATGCAATGATTAATGGTGGATCCATGTGGTTTAAGAAAAGAACACCACAGGCTGGAGTGGCATCATTGCATGTGTTCTTTTCCAAAACCACAGTGATGCACACTGACACACACACACATACAATGAACTCTAGTGGATCCATGTGTTTTCTATGAAGAATACACATACAATGACATCTAGTGGATCAATGTGGTTTATGAAAAGAACACCACATGCAGGAGTGGCATTAGTGGATCCATGTGGTTTATGAAAAGGACACGCATGCAATGACAACTGGTGGATCCATGTGGTTTATGAAAAGAACACCACATGCTAGAGAGGCATCATTGCATGTGTTCTTTTCCAAAACCACAGTGATGCACACTGACACACACACACACATGCAATGAACTATAGTGGATCAATGTGGTTTATGAAAAGAACACCACATGCAATGACATCTAGTGGATCCATGTGGTTTATGAAAAGGACACACATGCAATGACAATTGGTGGATCCATGTGGTTTATTGAAAAGAACACCACATGCTAGATTGGAATCATTGCATCTGTTCTTTTCGAAAACCACAGTGATGCACACTGACACTTTCACATGAAATGAACTCTAGTGGATCAATGTGGTTTATGAGAAGAACGCCACATGCAATGACACTTAGTGGATCCATGTGGTTTATGAAAAGGACACACATGCAATCACAATTGGTGGATCCATGTGGTTTATGAAAAGAACACCACATGCTAGAATGGCATCATTGCATGTGTTCTTTTCCAAAACCACAGTGATGCACAAAAACACACACACATGCAATGAAATCTAGTGGATCAATGTGGTTTATGAGAAGAACACCACATGCAATGACATATAGTTGATCCATGTGGTTTATGAAAAGGACACACATGCAATGACAATTGGTGGATCCATGTGGTTTATGAAAAGAACACCACATGCTGGAGTGGCATCATTGCATGTGTTCTTTTTAAAAACCATAGTGATGCACACTAACACACACACACATGCAATGAACCCTAGTGGATCAATGTGGTTTATGAGAAGAACACCACATGCAATGACATCTAGTGGATCGATGTGGTTTATGAAAAGGACACACATGCAATGACAATTGGTGGATCCATGCGGTTTATGAAAAGAACACCCCATGCTGGAGAGGCATCATTTCATGTGTCCTTTTCCAAAACCAAAGTGACGCACACTGACACGCACACATGCAATGAACTCTAGTGGATCAATGTGGTTTATGAGAAGAACACCACATGCAATGTCATCTAGTGGATACATGTGTTTTATGAAAAGGACACACATGCTATGACAACTGGTGGATCCATGTGGTTTATGAAAAGAACACCACTTGCTGGATTGGCACCATTGCATGTATTCTTTTCCAAAACCATAGTGATGCAGACTAACACACACATGCAATGAACTCTAGTGGATCAATGTGGTTTCTCAGAAGAACACCACATGCAATGACATCTAGTGGATCCATGTGGTTTATGAAAAGGACAAACATGCAAAGACAACTGGTGGATCCATGTGGTTTATGAAAAGAACACAACATGCTGGAGTGGTATCATTGCATGTGTTTTTTCCAAAAGCATAGTGATGCACACTTACACACACACATGCAATGAACTCTAGTGGATCAATGTGGTTTATGAAAAGAACACCACATGCAATGACATCTAGTGGATCCATGTGGTTTATGAAAAGGACACACATGCAATGACAATTGGTGGATCCATGTGGTTTATGAAAAGAACACCATAGGCTGGAGTGGTATCATTGCATGTGTTCTTTTCCAAAACCACAGTGATGCACACTGACACACACACACATGCAATGAACTCTAGTGGATAAATGTGGTTTATGAGAAGAACACTACATGCAATGACATCTATTGGATCCATGTAGTTTGTGAAAAGGACGCACATGCAATGACAGCTGGTGGATCCATGTGGTTTATGAAAAGAACACCACATGCTGGATTAGCATCATTACATGTGTTCTTTTCCAAAACCACAGTGACGCACACTGACAGGCACACATGCAATGAAATCTAGTGGATCAATGTGGTTTATTATAAGAACAACACATGCAATGACATCTAGTGGATCCATGTGGTTAATGAAAAGGACAAACATGCAATGACAACTGGTGGATCCATGTGGTTATGAATAGAACACGACATGCTGGAGTGGCATCATTGCATGTGTTCTTTTCCAAAACCATAGTGATGCACACTGACACACACACACATGCAATAAACTCTAGTGGATCAATGTGGTTTATGAAAAGAACACCACATGCAATGACATCTAGTGGATCCATGTGGTTTATGAAAAGGACACACATGCAATGAAAATTGGTGGATCCGTGTGGTTTATGAAAAGAACACCACATGCTGGATTGGAATCATTGCATGTGTTCTTTTCGAAAACAACAGTGATGACACTGACACTTTCACATGAAATGAACTCTAGTGGATCAATGTGGTTTATGAGAAGAACGCCACATGCAATGACATTTAGTGGATCCATGTGGTTTATGAGAAGGACACGCATGCAATGACAACTGGTGGATCCATGTCGTTTATGAAAAGAACACCACATGCTAGAGTGGCATCATTGCATGTGTTCTTTTCCAAAACCATAGTGATGCACACAGACACACACACATGCAATGAAATCTAGTGGATCAATGTGGTTTATGAGAAGAACACCACATGCAATGACATATAGTTGATCCATGTGGTTTATGAAAAGGACACACATACAATGACAACTGGTGGATCCATGTGGTTTATGAAAAGAATACCACATGCTGGAGTGGCATCATTGCATGTGTTCTTTTTAAAAACCATAGTGATGCACACTAACACACACACACATGCAATGAACCCTAGTGGATCAATGTGGTTTATAAGAAGAACACCACATGCAATGACATCTAGTGGATCCATGTGGTTTATGGAAAGGACACACATGCAATGACAATTGGTGGATCCATGTGGTTTATGAAAAGAACACCCCATGCTGGAGTGGCATCATTTCATGTGTTCTTTTCCAAAACCACAGTGACGCACACTGACACGCACACATGCAATGAACTCTAGTGGATCAATGTGGTTTATGAGAAGAACACCACATGCAATGACATCTAGTGGATACATGTGGTTTATGAAAAGGACACACATGCAATGACAACTGGTGGATCCATGTGGTTTATGAAAAGAACACCACATGCTGGATTGGCACCATTGCATGTATTCTTTTCCAAAACCATAGTGATGCAGACTAACACACACATGCAATGAACTCTAGTGGATCAATGTGGTTTCTCAGAAGAACACCACATGCAATGACATCTAGTGGATCCATGTGGTTTATGAAAAGGACAAACATGCAATGACAACTGGTGGATCCATGTGGTTTATGAAAAGAACACAACATGCTGGAGTGGCATCATTGCATGTGTTTTTTCCAAAAGCATAGTGATGCACACTTACACACACACATTCAATGAACTCTAGTGGATCAATGTGGTTTATGAAAAGATCACCACATGCAATGACATCTAGTGGATCCATGTGGTTTATGAAAAGGACACACATGCAATGACAATTGGTGGATCCATGTGGTTTATGAAAAGAACACCATAGGCTGGAGTGGCATCATTGCATGTGTTCTTTTCCAAAACCACAGTGATGCACACTGACACACACACACATGCAATGAACTCTAGTGGATAAATGTGGTTTATGAGAAGAACACTACATGCAATGACATCTATTGGATCCATGTGGTTTGTGAAAAGGACGCACATGCAATGACAGCTGGTGGATCCATGTGGTTTATGAAAAGAACACCACATGCTGGATTAGCATCATTGCATGTGTTCTTTTCCAAAACCACAGTGACGCACACTGACACGCACACATGCAATGAAATCTAGTGGATCAATGTGGTTTATGAGAAGAACACCACGTGCAATGACATATAGTTGATCCATGTGGTTTACGAAAAGGACACACATGCAATGACAACTGGTGGATCCATGTGGTTTATGAAAAGTACACCACATGCTGGAGTGGCATCATTGCATGTGTTGTTTTCCAAAACCACAGCGATGCACACGGACACACACACATATGCAATGAACTCTAGTGGATCAATATGGTTTATGAAAAGAACACCACATGCAATGACATCTAGTGGATCCATGTGGTTTATGAAAAGGACACACATGCAATGACAATTGGTGGATCCATGTGGTTTATGAAAAGAACACCACAGGCCGGAGTGGCATCATTGCATGTGTTCTTTTCCAAAACCACAGTGATGCACACTGATACACACACACATGCAATGAACTCTAGTGGATAAATGTGGTTTATGAGAAGAACACTACATGCAATGACATCTATTAGATCCATGTGGTTTGTGAAAAGGACGCACATGCAATGACAACTGGTGTATTCATGTGGTTTATGAAAAGAACACCACATGCTGGATTGGCATCATTGCATGTGTTCTTTTCCAAAACCACAGTGACGCACACTGACACGCACACATGCAATGAAATCTAGTGGATCAATATGGTTTATGAGAAGAACACCACGTGCAATGACATATAGTTGATCCATGTGGTTTATGTAAAGGACACACATGCAATGACAACTGGTGGATCCATGTGGTTTATGAAAAGAACACCACATGCTGGAGTGGCATCATTGCATGTGTTCTTTTCCAAAACCACAGTGATGCACACTGACACACACATACATGCAATGAACTCTAGTGGATCAATGTGGTTTATGGAAAGAACACCACATGCAATGACATCTAGTGGATCCATGTGGTTTATGAAAAGGACACACATGCAATGATTAATGGTGGATCCATGTGGTTTATGAAAAGAACACCATAGGCTGGAGTGGCATCATTGCATGTGTTCTTTTCCAAAACCACAGTGATGCACACTGACACACACACACATACAATGAACTCTAGTGGATCAATGTGGTTCATGAGAAGAACACCACATGCAATGACATCTAGTGGATCCATGTGGTTTATGAAAAGGACACACATGCAATGACAATTGGTGGATCCATGTGGTTTATGAAAAGAACACCACAGGCTGGAGTGGCATCATTGCATGTGTTCTTTTACAAAACCACAGTGATGCACACTGATACACACACACATGCAATGAACTCTAATGGATAAATGTGGTTTATGAGAAGAACACTACATGCAATGACATCTATTAGATCCATGTGGTTTGTGAAAAGGACGCACATGCAATGACAACTGGTGGATCCATGTGGTTTATGAAAAGAACACCACATGCTGGATTGGCATCATTGCATGTGTTCTTTTCCAAAACCACAGTGACGCACACTGACACGCACACATGCAATGAAATCTAGTGGATCAATGTGGTTTATGAGAAGAACACCACGTGCAATGACATATAGTTGATCCATGTGGTTTATGTAAAGGACACACATGCAATGACAACTGGTGGATCCATGAGGTTTATGAAAAGAACACCACATGCTGGAGTGGCATCATTGCATGTGTTCTTTTCCAAAACCACAGTGATGCACACAGACACACACATACATGCAATGAACTCTAGTGGATCAATGTGGTTTATGGAAAGAACACCACATGCAATGACATCTAGTGGATCCATGTGGTTTATGAAAAGGACACACATGCAATGATAATTGGTGGATCCATGTGGTTCATGAAAAGAACACCACAGGCTGGAGTGGCATCATTGCATGTGTTCTTTTCCAAAACCACAGTGATGCACACTGACACACACACACACACATACAATGAACTCTAGTGGATCAATGTGGTTCATGAGAAGAACACCACATGCAATGACATCTAGTGGATCCATGTGGTTTATGAAAAGGACACACATGCAATGACAATTGGTGGATCCATGTGGTTTATGAAAAGAACACCACAGGCTGGAGTGGCATCATTGCATGTGTTCTTTTACAAAACCACAGTGATGCACACTGATACACACACATGCAATGAACTCTAATGGATAAATGTGGTTTATGAGAAGAACACTACATGCAATGACATCTATTAGATCCATGTGGTTTGTGAAAAGGACGCACATGCAATGACAACTGGTGGATCCATGTGGTTTATGAAAAGAACACCACATGCTGGATTGGCATCATTGCATGTGTTCTTTTCCAAAACCACAGTGACGCACACTGACACACACACATGCAATGAAATCTAGTGGATCAATGTGGTTTATGAGAAGAACACCACGTGCAATGACATATAGTTGATCCATGTGGTTTATGTAAAGGACACACATGCAATGACAACTGGTGGATCCATGAGGTTTATGAAAAGAACACCACATGCTGGAGTGGCATCATTGCATGTGTTCTTTTCCAAAACCACAGTGATGCACACTGACACACACATACATGCAATGAACTCTAGTGGATCAATGTGGTTTATGGAAAGAACACCACATGCAATGACATCTAGTGGATCCATGTAGTTTATGAAAAGGACACACATGCAATGATAATTGGTGGATCCATGTGGTTCATGAAAAGAACACCACAGGCTGGAGTGGCATCATTGCATGTGTTCTTTTCCAAAACCACAGTGATGCACACTGACACACACACAGACATACAACAAACTCAAGTGGATCAATGTGGTTCATGAGAAGAACACCACATGCAATGACATCTAGTGGATCCATGTTGTTTATGAGAAGGACACACATGCAATGACAACCGGTGGATCCATGTGGTTTATGAGAAGAACACCACTTGCTGGAGTGGCATCAGTGGATCCATGTGTTTCCTGCCAAGAACATACATGCAATGACATCTAGTGGATCAATGTGGTTTATGAAAAGAACACCACATGAAGGAGTGGCATCAGTGGATCCATGTGGTTTTTGAAAAGGGCACACATGCAATGACAACTGGTGGATCCATGTGGTTTATGAAAAGAACACCACGTGCTGGATTGGCATCATTGCATGTGTTCTTTTCGAAAACCACAGTGATGCACACTGACACACACACATGAAATGAACTTTAGTGGATCAATGTGGTTTATGAGAAGAACGCCACATGCAATGACATTTAGTGGATCCATGTGGTTTATGAAAAGGACACACATGCAATGACAATTGGTGGATCCATGTGGTTTATGAAAAGAACACCACATGCTAGAGTGGCATCATCGCATGTGTTCTTTTCCAAAACCACAGTGATGCACACAGACACACACACATGCAATGAAATCTAGTGGATCAATGTGGTTTATGAGAAGAACACCACATGCAATGACATACAGTTGATCCATGTGGTTTATGAAAAGGACACACATGCAATGACAACTGGTGGATCCATGTGGTTTATGAAAAGAACACCACCTGCTAGAGTGGTATCATTGCTTGTGTTCTTTTTAAAAACCATAGTGATTCACACTAACACACACACACACATGCAATGAGCCCTAGTGGATCAATGTGGTTTATGAGAAGAACACCACATGCAATGACATCTAGTGGATCCATGTGGTTTATGAAAAGGACACACATGCAATGACACCTAGTGGATCCATGTGGTTTATGAAAAGAACACCACATGCTGGATTGGCACCATTGCATGTATTCTTTTCCAAAACCATAGTGATGCACACTAACACACACATGCAATGAACTCCAGTGGATCAATGTGGTTTATCAGAAGAACACCACATGCAATGACATCTAGTGGATCCATGTGGTTTATGAAAAGGACACACATGCAATGAGAATTGGTGGATCCATCTGGTTTATGAAAAGAACACGACATGCTGGAGTGGCATCATTGCATGTGTTCTTTTCCAAAACCATAGTGATGCACACTGACACACACATGCAATGAACTCCAGTGGATCAATGTGGTTTATCAGAAGAACACCACATGCAATGACATCTAGTGGATCCATGTGGTTTATGAAAAGGACACACATGCAATGAGAATTGGTGGATCCATCTGGTTTATGAAAAGAACACGACATGCTGGAGTGGCATCATTGCATGTGTTCTTTTCCAAAACCATAGTGATGCACACTGACACACACACATACAATGAACTCTAGTGGATCAATGTGGTTTATGAAAAGAACACCACATGCAATGACATCTAGTGGATCCATGTGGTTTATGAAAAGGACGAACATGCAATGACAACTGGTGGATCCATGTGGTTTATGAAAAGAACACGACAGGCTAGAGTGGCATCATTGCATGTGTTCTTTTCCAAAACCATAGTGATGCACACTGACACACACACATGCAATGAATCTAGTGGATCAATGTGGTTTATGAAAAGAACACCACATGCAATGACATCTAGTGGATCCATGTGGTTTATGAAAAGGACACACATGCAATGACAATTCGTGGATCCATGTGGTTTAGGAAAAGAACACCACAGGCTGGAGTGGCATCATTGCATCTGTTCTTTTCCAAAACCATAGTGATGCACACTGACACACACACATGCAATAAACTCTTTCGATCAATGTGGTTTATGAAAAGAACACCACATGCAATGACATCTAGTGGATCCATGTGGTTTATGAAAAGGACAGACATGCAATGACAAGTGGTGGATCCATGTGGTTTGTGAAAAGAACACCACAGGCTGGAGTGGCATCATTGCATGTGTTCTTTTCCAAAACCATAGTGATGCACACTTACACACATACATCCAATGAACTCTAGTGGATCAATGTGGTTTATGAGAAGAACACCACATGCAATGACATCTAGTGGATCCATGTGGTTTGTGAAAAGGACGCACATGCAATGACAACTGGTGGATCCATGTGGTTTATGAAAAGAACACCACATGATGGATTGGCATCATTGCATGTGTTCTTTTCCAAAACCACAGTGATGCACATGGACACACACACACACATGTAATGAACTCTAGTGGATCAATGTGGTTTATGAAAAGAACACCACATGCAATGAAATCTAGTGGATCCATGTGGTTTATGAAAAGGACACACATGCAATGACAATTGGTGGATCCATGTGGTTTATGAAAAGAACACCACATGCTGGATTGGCATCATTGCATGTGTTCTTTTCCAAAACCACAGTGATGCACACTTGCACACACACACATACAACAAACTCAAGTGGATCAATGTGGTTCATGAGAAGAACACCACATGCAATGACATCTAGTGGATCCATGTTGTTTATGAGAAGGACACGCATGCAATGACAACTGGTGGATCCATGTGGTTTATGAGATGAACAGCACTTGCTGGAGTGGCATCAGTGGATCCATGTCTTTTCTGCCAAGAACATACATGCAATGACATCTAGTGGATCAATGTGGTTTATGAAAAGAACACCACATGAAGGAGTGGCATCAGTGGATCCATGTGGTTTATGTAAAGGGCACACATGCAGTGACAACTGGTGGATCCATGTGATTTATGAAAAGAACACCACGTGCTGGATTGGCATCATTGCATGTGTTCTTTTCAAAAACTATAGTGATGCACACTAACACACACATGAAATGAACTCTAGTGGATCAATGTGGTTTATGAGAAGAACGCCACATGCAATGACATTTAGTGGATCCATGTGGTTTATGAAAAGGACACACATGCAATGACAATTGGTGGATCCATGTGGTTTATGAAAAGAACACCACATGCTAGAGTGGCATCATTGCATGTGTTCTTTTACAAAACCAAAGTGATGCACACAGACACACACACACATGCAATGAAATCCAGTGGATCAATGTGGTTGATGAGAAGAACACCACATGCAATGACATATAGTTGATCCATGTGGTTTATGAAAAGGACACACATGCAATGACAACTGGTGTATCCATGTGGTTTATGAAAAGAACACCACATGCTGGAGTGGCATCATTGCATGTGTTCTTTTTAAAAACCATAGTGATGCACACTAACACACACACACATGCAATGAACCCTAGTGGATCCATGTGGTTTATGAGAAGAACACCACATGCAATGACATCTAGTGGATCCATGTGATTCATGAAAAGGACACACATGCAATGACAATTGGTGGAGCCATGTGGTTTATGAAAAGAACACCCCATGCAGGAGTGGCATCATTGCATGTGTTCTTTTCCAAAACCACAGTGACGCACACTAACACGCACACATGCAATGAACTCTAGTGGATCAATGTGGTTTATGAGAAGAACACCACATGCAATGACATCTAGTGGATACATGTGGTTTATGAAAAGGACACACATGCAATGACAACTAGTGGATCCATGTGGTTTATGAAAAGAACACCACATGCTGGATTGGCACCATTGCATGTATTCTTTTCCAAAACCATAGTGATGCACACTAACACACACATGCAATGAACTCCAGGGATCAATGTGGTTTATCAGAATAACACCACATGCAATGACATCTAGTAGATCCATGTGGTTTATGAAAAGGACAAACATGCAATGACAACTGGTGGATCCATGTGGTTTATGAAAAGAACACGACATGCTAGAGTGGGCATCATTGCATGTGTTCTTTTCCAAAACCATAGTGATGCACACTGACACACACACATGCAATGAACTCAAGTGGATTAATGTGGTTCATGAGAAGAACACCGTGTGCAATGACATCTAGTGGATACATGTTGTTTACGAGAAGGACACACATGCAATGACAGCTGGTGGATGCATGTGGTTTATGAGAAGAACATGACATGCTGGAGTGGCATCAGTGGATACATGTGTTTTCTGGAAAGAACATACATGCAATGACATCTAGTGGATCAATGTGGTTTATGAAAAGAACACCACATGAAGGAGTGGCATAAGTGGATCCATGTGGTTAATGAAAAGGACACACGTGCAATGACAACTGGTGGATCCATGTGGTTTATGAAAAGAACACCACATGCTGGAGTGGCATCATTGCATGTGTTCTTTTCCAAAACCACAGTGATGCACACTGGCACACACACACATGCAATGAACTCTAGTGGATCAATGTGGTTTATGAGAGTAACACCACATGCAATGACATCTAGTGGATCCATGTGGTTTATTAAAAGGACACACATGCAATAACAATTGGGTGATCCATGTGGTTTATGAAAAGAACACGACATGCTAGAGTGGCATCATTGCATGTGTTCTTTTCCAAAACCACAGTGATGCACACAGACACACACACACATGCAATGAAATCTAGTGGATCAATGTGGTTTATGAGAAGAACACCACGTGCAATGACATATAGTTGATCCATGTGGTTTACCAAAAGGACACACATGCAATGACAGCTGGTGGATCCATGTGGTTTATGAAAAGAACACCACATGCTGGAGTGGCATCATTGCATGCGTTCTTTTTAAAAACCATAGTGATGCACACTAACACACACACACATGCAATGAACCCTAGTGGATCAATGTGGTTTATGAGAAGAATACCACATGCAATGACATATAGTTGATCCATGTGGTTTATGAAAAGGAGACACATGCAATGACAATTGGTGGATCCATGTGGTTTATGAAAAGAACACCACATGCTGGAATGGCATCATTGCATGTGTTCTTTTTCAAAACCATAGTGATGCACACTAACACACACACATGCAATGAACCCTAGTGGATCAATGTGGTTTATGAGAAGAACACCACATGCAATGACATCTAGTGGATCCATGTGGTTTATGAAAAGGATACACATGCAATGAGAATTGGTGGATCCATGTGGTTTATGAAAAGAACACCCCATGCTGGAGTGGCATCATTGCATGTGTTATTTTCCAAAAGCACAGTGACGCACACTGACACACACACATGCAATGAACTCTAGTCGATCAATGTGGTTTATCAGAAGAACACCACATGCAATGACATCTAGTGGATACATGTGGTTTATGAAAAGGACACACATGCAATGACAACTGGTAGATCCATGTGGTTTATCAAAAGAACACCACATGCTGGATTGGCACCATTGCATATATTCTTTTCCAAAACCATAGTGATGCACACTAACACACACACATGCAATGAACTCTAGTGGATCAATGTGGTTTATCAGAAGAACACCACATGCAATGACATCTAGTGGATCCATGTGGTTTATGAAAAGGACATACATGCAATGACAATTGGTGGATCCATGTGGTTTATGAAAAGAACACCACAGGCTGGAGTGGGCATCATTGCATGTGTTCTTTTCCAAAACCATAGTGATGCACACTAACACACACACATGCAATGAACTCAAGTGGATTAATGTGGTTCATGAGAAGAACACCACATGCAATGACATCTAGTGGATACATGTTGTTTAAGAGAAGGACACACATGCAATGACAGCTGGTGGATCCATGTGGTTTATGAGAAGAACACCACATGCTGGAGTGGCATCAGTGGATCCATGTGTTTTCTGGAAAGAACATACATGCAATGACATCTAGTGGATCAATGTGGTTTATGAAAAGAACACCACATGAAGGAGTGGCATAAGTTGATCCATGTGGTTAATGAAAAGGACACACGTGCAATGACAACTGGTGGATCCATGTGGTTTATGAAAAGAACACCACATGCTAGAGTGGCATCATTGCATGTGTTCTTTTCCAAAACCACAGTGATGCACACTGACACACACACATGCAATGAACTCTAGTGGATCAATGTGGTTTATGAGAAGAGCACAACATGCAATGACACTGGTGGATCCATGTGGTTTATGAAAAGGATAGACATGTAATGACAACTGGTGGATCCATGTGGTTTATGAAAAGAATCCCACATGCTAGAGTGGCATCAATGTATGTGTTCTTTTCCAAAACCATAGTGATGCACACAGACACACACATGCAATGAAATCTAGTGGATCAATGTGGTTTATGAGAAGAACACCACATGCAATGACATATAGTTGATCCATGTGGTTTATGAAAAGGATAGACATGCAATGATAATTGGTGGATCCATGTGGTTTATGAGAAGAACACCACAGGATGGAGTGGGCATCATTGCATGTGTTCTTTTCGAAAACCACAGTGATGCACAATGACACACACACATGCAATGAACTCAAGTGGATTAATGTGGTTCATGAGAAGAACACCACATGCAATGACATCTAGTCGATACATGTTGTTTACAAGAAGGACACACATGCAATGACAGCTGGTGGATCCATGTGGTTTATGAGAAGAACACTACATGCTGGAGTGGCATCACTGGATCCATGTGTTTTCGGGAAAGAACATACATGCAATGACATCTAGTGGATCAATGTGGTTTATGAAAAGAACACACATGAAGGAGTGGCATAAGTGGATCCATGTGGTTAATAAAAAGGACACACGTGCAATGACAACTGGTGGATCCACGTGGTTTATGAAAAGAACACCACATGCTGGAGTGGCAACATTTCATGTGTTCTTTTCCAAAACCACAGTGATGCACACTGACACACACACATGCAATGAACTCTAGTGGATCAATGTGGTTTATGAGAAGAACACCACATGCAATGGCATCTAGTGGATCCATGTGGTTTACGAAAAGGACACACATGCAATGACAATTGGTGGATCCATGTGGTTTATGAAAAGAATCCCACATGCTAGAGTGGCATCATTGCATGTGTTCTTTTCCAAAACCATAGTGATGCACACAGACACACACACACACATGCAATGAAATCTAGTGGAGCAATGTGGTTTATGAGAAGAAAACCACGTGCAATGACATATAGTTGATCCATGTGGTTTATGAAAAGGACACACATGCAATGATAATTGGTGGATCCATGTCGTTTATGAGAAGAACAAACATGCAATGCTAACTGGTTGATCCATGTGGTTTATGAAAAGAACACGACATGCTGGAGTGGCATCATTGCATGTGTTCTTATCCAAAACCATAGTGATGCACACTGACACACACACACATGCAATGAACTCTAGTGGATCAATGTGGTTTAAGAAAAGAACACCGCATGCAATGACATCTAGTGGATCCATGTGGTTTATGAAAAGGACACACATGCAATGACAATTGGTGGATCCATGTGGTTTATGAAAAGAACACCACAGGCTGGAGTGGCATCATTGCATGTGTTCTTTTCCAAAACCACAGTGATGCACACTGACACACACATGTAATGCACTCTAGTGGATCAATGTGGTTTATGAGAAGAACACCACATGCAATGACATCTAGAGGATCCTTGTGGTTTATGAAAAGGACGCACATGCAACGACAACTGGTGGATCCATGTGGTTTATGAAAAGAACACCACATGCTGGATTGACATCATTGCATTTATTCTTTTCCAAAATCACAGTGATGCACAACAACACACACACATGCAATGAACTCAAGTGGATCAATGTGGTTCATGAGAACAACACCACATGCAATGACATCTAGTGGATACATGTTGTTTATGAGAAGGACACACATGCGATGACAGCTGGTGGATCCATGTGGATTATGAGAAGAACACCACATGCTAGAGTGGCATCAGTGGATCCATGTGTTTACTGGAAAGAACATACATGCAATGACTTCTAGTGGATCAATGTGGTTTATGAAAAGAACACCACATGAAGGATTGGCATCAGTGGATCCATGTGGTTAATGAAAAGGACACACGTGCAATGACCACTGGTGGATCCATGTGGTTTATGAAAAGAACACGACATACTGGAGTGGCATCATTGCATGTGTTCATTTCCAAAAGTATAGTGATGCACACTGACACACACACACACATGCAATGAACTCTAGTGGATCAATGTGGTTTATGAAAAGAACACCACATGCAATGACATATAGTGGATCCATGTGGTTTATGAAAAGGACACACATGCAATGAAAATTGGTGGATCCATGTGGTTTATGAAAACAACACCACATGCTGGAGTGGCATCATTGCATGTGTTCTTTTCCAAAACCACAGTGATGCACACAGACACACACACACACATGCAATGAAATCTAGTGGATCAATGTGGTTTATGATAAGAACAACACGTGCAATGACATATAGTTGATCCATGTGGTTTATGAAAAGGACACACATGCAATGACAACTGGTGGATCCATGTGGTTTATGAGAAGAACACCACATGCTGGAGTGGCATCATTGCATGCGTTCTTTTTAAAAACCATAGTGATGCACACTAACACACACATACACATGCAATGAACCCTAGTGGATCAATGTGGTTTATGACAAGAACACCACATGCAATGACATATAGTTGATCCATGTGGTTTATGAAAAGGACACACATGCAATGACAACTGGTGGATCCATGTGGTTTATGAAAAGAACACCACATGCTGGAGTGGCATCATTGCATGTGTTCTTTTTAAAAACCATAGTGATGCACACTAACACACACATACACATGCAATGAACCCTAGTGGATCAATGTGGTTTATGAGAAGAACACCACATGCAATGACATTAGTGGATCCATGTGGTTTATGAAAAGGACACAAATGCAATGAGAATTGGTGGATCCATGTGGTTTATGAAAAGAACACCCCCGTCTGGAGTGGCATCATTGCATGTGTTATTTTCCAAAACCATAGTGACGCACACTGACACACACACACATGCAATGAACTCTAGTGGATCAATGTGGTTTATGAGAAGAACACCACATGCAATGACATCTAGTGGATACATGTGGTTTATGAAAAGGACACACATGCAATGACAACTGGTGGATCCATGTGGTTTATGAAAAGAACACCACATGCTGGATTGGCACCATTGCATGTATTATTTTCCAAAACCACAGTGATGCACACTAACACACACACATGCAATGAACTCTAGTCGATCAATGTGGTTTATCATAAGAACACCACATGCAATGAAATTTAGTGTATCCATGTGGTTTATGAAAAGGACAAACGTGCAATGACAACTGGTGGATCCATGTAGTTTATGAAAAGAACACGACATACTGGAGTGGCATCATTGCATGTGTTCTTTTCCAAAAGTATAGTGATGCACACTGACACACACACATGCAATGAACTCTAGTGGATCAATGTGGTTTATGAAAAGAACACCACATGCAATGACATCTAGTGGATCCATGTGGTTTATGAAAAGGACACACATGCAATGACAACTGGTGGATCCATGTGGTTTATGAAAAGAACACCACATGCTGGATTGGCATCATTGCATGTATTCTTTTCCAAAACCACGGTGATGCACATTGACACACACATGCAATGAACTCAAGTGGATCAATGTGGTTCATGAGAAGAACACCACATGCAATGACATCTAGTGGATACATGTTGTTTATGAGAAGGACACACATGCAATGACAGCTGGTGGATCCATTTGGTTTATGAGAAGAACACCACATGCTGGAGTGGCATCAGTGGATCCATGTGTTTTCTGCAAAGAAACATGCAATGACATGTAGTGGATCAATGTAGTTTATGAAAAGAACACCACATGAAGGAGTGGCATCAGTGGATACATGTGGTTTATGAAAAGGACACACGTGCAATGACAACTGGTGGATCCATGTGGTTTATGAAAAGAACACCACTTGCTGGAGTGGCATCATTGCCTCTGTTCTTTTCCAAAACCATAGTGATGCACACTGACACACACACACATGCAATGAACTCTAGTGGATAAATGTGGTTTATGAGAAGAACACCAAATGCAATGACATCTAGTGGATCCATGTGGTTTATGAAAAGGACACACATGCAATGACAATTGGTGGATCCATGTGGTTTATGAAAACAACACCACATGCTGGAGTGGCATGATTGCATGTGTTCTTTTCCAAAACCAAAGTGATGTACACAGACACACACACATGAAATGAAATCTAGTGGATCAATGTGGTTTATGATAAGAACACCACGTGCAATGACATATAGTTGATCCATGTGGTTTATGAAAAGGACACACATGCAATGACAACTGGTGGATCCATGTGGTTTATGAAAAGAACACCACATGCTGGAGTGGCATCATTGCATGCGTTCTTTTTAAAAACCATAGTGACGCACACTAACACATACACATGCAATGAACTCAAGTGGATCAATGTGGTTCATGAGAACAACACCACATGCAATGACATCTAGTGGATACATGTTGTTTATGAGAAGGACACACATGCAATAACAGCTGGTGGATCCACGTGGATTATGAGAAGAACCCCACATGCTAGAGTGGCATCAGTAGATCCATGTGTTTTCTGGAAAGAACATACATGCAATGACATCTAGTGGATCAATGTGGTTTATGAAAAGAACACCACATGAAGGAGTGGCATCAGTGGATCCATGTGGTTAATGAAAAGGACACACGTGCAATGACCACTGGTGGATCCATGTGGTTTATGAAAAGAACACCACATGGTGGAGTGGCATCATTGCATGTGTTCTTTTCCAAAACCTGATGATGCACACTGACACACACACATGCAATGAACTCTAGTGGATCAGTGTGGTTTATGATAAGAACACCACGTGCAATGACATATAGTTGATCCATGTGGTTTATGAAAAGGACACATATGCAATGACAACTAGTGGATCCATGTGGTTTATGAGAAGAACACCACATGCTGGAGTGGCATCATTGCATGCGTTCTTTTTAAAAACCATAGTGATGCACACTAACACACACACACATGCAATGAACCCTAGTGGATCAATGTGGTTTATGACAAGAACACCACATGCAATGACATATAATTGATCCATGTGGTTTATGAAAAGGATACACATGCAATGACAACTGGTGGATCCATGTGGTTTATGAAAAGAACACCACATGCTGGAGTGGCATCATTGCATGTGTTCTTTTTAAAAACCATAGTGATGCACACTAACACACACATACACATGCAATTAACCCTAGTGGATCAATGTGGTTTATGAGAAGAACACCACATGCAATGACATTAGTGGATCCATGTGGTTTATGAAAAGGACACACCTGCAATGAGAATTGGTGGATCCATGTGGTTTATGAAAAGAACACCCCCGTCTGGAGTGGCATCATTGCATGTTTTATTTTCCAAAACCATAGTGACTCTCTCTGACACACACACATGCAATGAACACTAGTGGATCAATGTGGTTTATGAGAAGAACACCACATGCAATGACATCTAGTGGATACATGTGGTTTATGAAAAGGACACACATGCAATGACAACTGGTGGATCCATGTGGTTTATGAAAAGAACACCACATGCTGGATTGGCACCATTGCATGTATTATTTTCCAAAACCACATTGATGCACACTAACACACACACATGCAATGAACTCTAGTCGATCAATGTGGTTTAACAGAAAAACACCACATGCAATGAAATTTAGTGTATCCATGTGGTTTATGAAAAGGACAAACGTGCAATGACAACTGGTGGATCCATGTAGTTTATGAAAAGAACACGACATACTGGAGTGGCATCATTGCATGTGTTCATTTCCAAAAGTATAGTGATGCACACTGACACACACACACACATGCAATGAACTCTAGTGGATCAATGTGGTTTATGAAAAGAACACCACATGCAATGACATATAGTGGATCCATGTGGTTTATGAAAAGGACACACATGCAATGACAACTAGTGGATCCATGTGGTTTATGTAAAGAACACGACATGCTGGATTGGCATCATCGCATGTATTTTCCAAAACCACGGTGATGCACATTGACACACATGCAATGAAATCTAGTGGATCAATGTGGTTTATGAGAAGAACACCACATGCAATGACATCTAGTGGATACATGTGGTTTATAAAAAGGACACACATGCAATGACAACTGGTGGATCCATGTGGTTTATGAAAAGAACACCACATGCTGGAGTGGCATCATTGCATGTGTTCTTTTTAAAAACCATAGTGATGCAACTAACACACATACACATGCAAGGAACTCTAGTGGATCAATGTGGTTTATGAGAAGAACACCACATGCAATGACATGTAGTGGATCCATGTGGTTTATGAAAAGGACACACATGCAATGAGAAGTGGTGGATCCATGTGGTTTATGAAAAGAACACCCCATGCTGGAGTGGCATCATTGCATGTATTATTTTCCAAAACCACAGTGGCCTTGACACACACACACATGCAACGAACTCTAGTGGATCAATGTGGTTTATGAGAAGAACACCACATGCAATGACATCTAGTGTATACATGTGGTTTATGAAAAGGACACACATGCAATGATAACTGGTGGATCCATGTGGTTTATGAAAACAACACCACATGGATTGGCACCATTGCATGTATTTTCCAAAACCACTGATGCACACTAACACACACACATGCAATGAACTCTAGTCGATCAATGTGGTTTATCAGAAGAACACCACATGCAATGAAATTTAGTGGATCCATGTGGTTTATGAAAAGGACAAACATGCAATGACAACTGATGGATCCATGTCATTTATGAAAAGAACACGACATACTAGAGTGGCATCATTGCATGTGTTCTTTTCCAAAACTATAGTGATGCACACTGACACACACACATGCAATTAACTCTAGTGGATCAATGTGGTTTATAAAAAGAACACCACATTCAATGACATCTAGTGGATCCATGTGGTTTATGAAAAGGACACACATGCAATGACAACTGGTGGATCCATGTGGTTTATGAAAAGGACACCACATGCTAGATTTGCATCATTGCATGTATTCTTTTCCAAAACCACAGTGATGCACACTGACACACACACATGCAATGAACTCAAGTGGATCAATGTGGTTCATGAGAAGAACACCACATGCAATGACATGTAGTGGATACATGTTGTTTATGAGAAGGACACACATGCAATGACAGCTGGTGGATCCATTTGGTTTATGAGAAGAACACCACATGCTGGAGTGGCATCAGTGGATCAATGTGTTTTCTGGAAAGAAACATGCAATGACATCTAGTGGATCAATGTAGTTTATGAAAAGAACACCACATGAAGGAGTGGCATCAGTGGATCCATGTGGTTTATGAAAAGGACACACGTGCAATTACAACTGGTGGATCCATGTGGTTTATGAAAAGAACACCACTTGCTGGAGTGGCATCATTGCATGTGTTCTTTTCCAAAACCATAGTGATGCACACTGACACACACATGCAATGAACTCTAGTGGATAAATGTGGTTTATGAGAAGAACACCACATGCAATGACATCTAGTGGATCCATGTGGTTTATGAAAAGGACACACATGCAATGACAATTGGTGGATCCATGTGGTTTATGAAAACAACACCACATGAAAAGGACACACATGCAATGACAACTGGTGGATCCATGTGGTTTATGAAAAGAACACGACATGCTAGAGTGGCATCATTGCATGTGTTCTTTTCGAAAACCATAGTGATGCATGCTGACACACACACACATGCAATGAACTCTATTTGATCAATGTGTTTATGAGAAGAACACCACATGCAATGACATCTATTGGATCCATGTGGTTTATGAAAAGAACACCATAGGCTGGAGTGGCATCATTGCATGTGTTCTTTTCCAAAACCATAGTGGTGCACACTGACACACACAAATGCAATGAACTCTAGTGGATCAATGTGGTTTATGAGAAGAACACCACAGGCAATGACATCTAGTGGATCCATGTGGTTTATGAAAAGGACGCACAGGCAATGACAACTCGTGGATCCGTGTGGTTTATGAAAAGAACACCACATGGTGGAGTGGCCCCATTGCATGTGTTCTTTTCCAAAACAACCGTGATGCACACTAACACACACACATTCAATGACCTCTAGTGGATAAATGTGGTTTATGAGAAGAACACCACATGCAATGACATCTAGTGGATCCATGTGGTTTATTAAAAGGACACACATTTAATGAAAATTGGTGGATCCATGTGGTTTATGAAAAGAACACCACATGCCGGAGTGGCATCATTGCATGTGTTCTTTTCCAAAACCACTGTGATGCACACAGACACACACACATGCAATGAAATCTAGTGGATCAATGTGGTTTATGAGAAGAACACCACATGCAATGACATCTAGTGGATACATGTGGTTTATAAAAAGGACACACATGCAATGACAACAGGTGGATCCATGTGGTTTATGAAAAGAACACCACATGCTGGATTACATGTATTATTTTCCAAAACCACAGTGATGCACACTAACACACACACATGCAATGAACTCTAGGTGATCAATGTGGTTTATCAGAAGAACACCACATGCAATGAAATTTAGTGGATCCATGTGGTTTATGAAAAGGACAAACGTGCAATGACAACTGGTGGATCCATGTAGTTTATGAAAAGAACACAACATACTGGGGTGGCATCATTACATGTGTTCTTTTCCAAAACTATAGTGATGCACACTGACACACACACATGCAATGAACTCTAGTGGATCAATGTGGTTTATGAAAAGAACACCACATGCAATGACATCTAGTGGATCCATGTAGTTTATGAAAGGGACACACATCCAATGACAACTGGTGGATCCATGTGGTTTATGAAAAGAACACCACATGCTGGATTGGCATCATTGCATGTATTCTTTTCCAAAACCACAGTGATGCACACTAACACACACACATGCAATGAACTCAAGTGGATCAATGTGGTTCATGAGAAGAACACCACATGCAATGACATCTAGTGGATACATGTTGTTTATGAGAAGGACACACATGCGATGACAGCTGGTGGATCCATTTGGTTTATGAGAAGAACACCACATGCTGGAGTGGCATCAGTGGATCCATGTGTTTTCTGCAAAGAAACATGCAATGACATGTAGTGGATCAATGTAGTTTATGAAAAGAACACCACATGAAGGAGTGGCATCAGTGGATACATGTGGTTTATGAAAAGGACACACGTGCAATGACAACTGGTGGATCCATGTGGTTTATGAAAAGAACACCACTTGCTGGAGTGGCATCATTGCCTCTGTTCTTTTCCAAAACCATAGTGATGCACACTGACACACACACACATGCAATGAACTCTAGTGGATAAATGTGGTTTATGAGAAGAACACCAAATGCAATGACATCTAGTGGATCCATGTGGTTTATGAAAAGGACACACATGCAATGACAATTGGTGGATCCATGTGGTTTATGAAAACAACACCACATGCTGGAGTGGCATGATTGCATGTGTTCTTTTCCAAAACCAAAGTGATGTACACAGACACACACACATGAAATGAAATCTAGTGGATCAATGTGGTTTATGATAAGAACACCACGTGCAATGACATATAGTTGATCCATGTGGTTTATGAAAAGGACACACATGCAATGACAACTGGTGGATCCATGTGGTTTATGAAAAGAACACCACATGCTGGAGTGGCATCATTGCATGCGTTCTTTTTAAAAACCATAGTGACGCACACTAACACATACACATGCAATGAACTCAAGTGGATCAATGTGGTTCATGAGAACAACACCACATGCAATGACATCTAGTGGATACATGTTGTTTATGAGAAGGACACACATGCAATAACAGCTGGTGGATCCATGTGGATTATGAGAAGAACCCCACATGCTAGAGTGGCATCAGTAGATCCATGTGTTTTCTGGAAAGAACATACATGCAATGACATCTAGTGGATCAATGTGGTTTATGAAAAGAACACCACATGAAGGAGTGGCATCAGTGGATCCATGTGGTTAATGAAAAGGACACACGTGCAATGACCACTGGTGGATCCATGTGGTTTATGAAAAGAACACCACATGGTGGAGTGGCATCATTGCATGTGTTCTTTTCCAAAACCACAGTGATGCACACTGACACACACACATGCAATGAACTCTAGTGGATCAGTGTGGTTTATGATAAGAACACCACGTGCAATGACATATAGTTGATCCATGTGGTTTATGAAAAGGACACATATGCAATGACAACTAGTGGATCCATGTGGTTTATGAGAAGAACACCACATGCTGGAGTGGCATCATTGCATGCGTTCTTTTTAAAAACCATAGTGATGCACACTAACACACACACACATGCAATGAACCCTAGTGGATCAATGTGGTTTATGACAAGAACACCACATGCAATGACATATAATTGATCCATGTGGTTTATGAAAAGGATACACATGCAATGACAACTGGTGGATCCATGTGGTTTATGAAAAGAACACCACATGCTGGAGTGGCATCATTGCATGTGTTCTTTTTAAAAACCATAGTGATGCACACTAACACACACATACACATGCAATTAACCCTAGTGGATCAATGTGGTTTATGAGAAGAACACCACATGCAATGACATTAGTGGATCCATGTGGTTTATGAAAAGGACACACCTGCAATGAGAATTGGTGGATCCATGTGGTTTATGAAAAGAACACCCCCGTCTGGAGTGGCATCATTGCATGTGTTATTTTCCAAAACCATAGTGACGCACACTGACACACACACATGCAATGAACACTAGTGGATCAATGTGGTTTATGAGAAGAACACCACATGCAATGACATCTAGTGGATACATGTGGTTTATGAAAAGGACACACATGCAATGACAACTGGTGGATCCATGTGGTTTATGAAAAGAACACCACATGCTGGATTGGCACCATTGCATGTATTATTTTCCAAAACCACATTGATGCACACTAACACACACACACATGCAATGAACTCTAGTCGATCAATGTGGTTTAACAGAAAAACACCACATGCAATGAAATTTAGTGTATCCATGTGGTTTATGAAAAGGACAAACGTGCAATGACAACTGGTGGATCCATGTAGTTTATGAAAAGAACACGACATACTGGAGTGGCATCATTGCATGTGTTCTTTTCCAAAAGTATAGTGATGCACACTGACACACACACACACATGCAATGAACTCTAGTGGATCAATGTGGTTTATGAAAAGAACACCACATGCAATGACATATAGTGGATCCATGTGGTTTATGAAAAGGACACACATGCAATGACAACTAGTGGATCCATGTGGTTTATGTAAAGAACACGACATGCTGGATTGGCATCATCGCATGTATTCTTTTCCAAAACCACGGTGATGCACATTGACACACACACATGCAATGAAATCTAGTGGATCAATGTGGTTTATGAGAAGAACACCACATGCAATGACATCTAGTGGATACATGTGGTTTATAAAAAGGACACACATGCAATGACAACTGGTGGATCCATGTGGTTTATGAAAAGAACACCACATGCTGGAGTGGCATCATTGCATGTGTTCTTTTTAAAAACCATAGTGATGCAACTAACACACACATACACATGCAACGAACCCTAGTGGATCAATGTGGTTTATGAGAAGAACACCACATGCAATGACATGTAGTGGATCCATGTGGTTTATGAAAAGGACACACATGCAATGAGAAGTGGTGGATCCATGTGGTTTATGAAAAGAACACCCCATGCTGGAGTGGCATCATTGCATGTATTATTTTCCAAAACCACAGTGACGCACACTGACACACACACATGCAACGAACTCTAGTGGATCAATGTGGTTTATGAGAAGAACACCACATGCAATGACATCTAGTGTATACATGTGGTTTATGAAAAGGACACACATGCAATGATAACTGGTGGATCCATGTGGTTTATGAAAACAACACCACATGCTGGATTGGCACCATTGCATGTATTATTTTCCAAAACCACACTGATGCACACTAACACACACACATGCAATGAACTCTAGTCGATCAATGTGGTTTATCAGAAGAACACCACATGCAATGAAATTTAGTGGATCCATGTGGTTTATGAAAAGGACAAACATGCAATGACAACTGATGGATCCATGTCATTTATGAAAAGAACACGACATACTAGAGTGGCATCATTGCATGTGTTCTTTTCCAAAACTATAGTGATGCACACTGACACACACACATGCAATGAACTCTAGTGGATCAATGTGGTTTATAAAAAGAACACCACATTCAATGACATCTAGTGGATCCATGTGGTTTATGAAAAGGACACACATGCAATGACAACTGGTGGATCCATGTGGTTTATGAAAAGGACACCACATGCTAGATTTGCATCATTGCATGTATTCTTTTCCAAAACCACAGTGATGCACACTGACACACACATGCAATGAACTCAAGTGGATCAATGTGGTTCATGAGAAGAACACCACATGCAATGACATGTAGTGGATACATGTTGTTTATGAGAAGGACACACATGCAATGACAGCTGGTGGATCCATTTGGTTTATGAGAAGAACACCACATGCTGGAGTGGCATCAGTGGATCAATGTGTTTTCTGGAAAGAAACATGCAATGACATCTAGTGGATCAATGTAGTTTATGAAAAGAACACCACATGAAGGAGTGGCATCAGTGGATCCATGTGGTTTATGAAAAGGACACACGTGCAATTACAACTGGTGGATCCATGTGGTTTATGAAAAGAACACCACTTGCTGGAGTGGCATCATTGCATGTGTTCTTTTCCAAAACCATAGTGATGCACACTGACACACACATGCAATGAACTCTAGTGGATAAATGTGGTTTATGAGAAGAACACCACATGCAATGACATCTAGTGGATCCATGTGGTTTATGAAAAGGACACACATGCAATGACAATTGGTGGATCCATGTGGTTTATGAAAACAACACCACATGAAAAGGACACACATGCAATGACAACTGGTGGATCCATGTGGTTTATGAAAAGAACACGACATGCTAGAGTGGCATCATTGCATGTGTTCTTTTCGAAAACCATAGTGATGCATGCTGACACACACACACATGCAATGAACTCTATTTGATCAATGTGTTTATGAGAAGAACACCACATGCAATGACATCTATTGGATCCATGTGGTTTATGAAAAGAACACCATAGGCTGGAGTGGCATCATTGCATGTGTTCTTTTCCAAAACCATAGTGGTGCACACTGACACACACAAATGCAATGAACTCTAGTGGATCAATGTGGTTTATGAGAAGAACACCACAGGCAATGACATCTAGTGGATCCATGTGGTTTATGAAAAGGACGCACAGGCAATGACAACTGGTGGAAACATGTGGTTTATGAAAAGAACACCACATGCTGGATTGGCATCATTGCATGTATTCTTTTCCAAAACCACAGTGATGCACACTGACACACACACACATGCAATGAACTCAAGTGGATCAATGCGGTTCATGAGAAGAACACCACATGCAATGCCATCTAGTGGATCCATGTTTTTTATGAGAAGGACACACATGCAATGACAGCTGGTGGATCAATGTGGTTTATGAGAAGAACACCACATGCTGGAGTGGCATCAATGGATCCATGTGTTTTCTGGAAAGAACATACATGCAATGACATCTAGTGGATCAATGTGGTTTATGAAAAGAACACCACATGAAGGAGTGGCATCAGTGGATCCATGTGGTTTATGAAAAGGACACACATGCAATGACAACTAGTGGATCCATGTGGTTTATGAAAAGAACACCACATGCTAGAGTGGCATCATTGCATGTGTTATTTTCCAAAACCACAGTGATGCACACTGACACACACACATGTAATGAACTCTAGTGGATGAATGTGGTTTATGAGAAGAACACCACATGCAATGACATCTAGTGGATCCACGTGGTTTATGAAAAGGACACACATGCAATGACAACTGGTGGATCCATGACGTTTATGAGAAGAACACCACATGCTGGAGTGGCATCCGTGGATCCATGTGTTTTCTGTGAAGAACACACATGCAATGACATCTAGTGGATCAATGTGGTTTATGAAAAGAACACCACATGCAGGAGTGACATTAGTGGATCCATGTGGTTTATTAAAAGGACACACATGCAATGACAACTGGTGGATCCATGTGGTTTATGAAGAGAACACCACATGGTAGAGTGTTATCATTGCATGTGTTCTTTTCCAAAACCATAGTGATGCACACTGAGACAACCACACACATGCGATGAACTCTAGTGGATCAATGTGGTTTATGAGAAGAACACCACATGCAATGACATATAATGGATCCATGTGGTTTATGAGAAGGACACACATGCAATGACAATTGGTTGATCCACGTGGTTTATGAGAAGAACACCATATGCTGGAGTGGCATCAGTGGATCCATGTGTTTTCTATGAAGAACACACATGCAATGACATCTAGTGGATCAATGTGGCTTATGAAATGAACACCACATGCAGGAGTGGAATTAGTGGATCCATGTTGTTTATGGAAAGGACACACATGCAATGACAACTGGTGGATCCATGTGGTTTATGAAAATAACACCACATGCTGGAGTGGCATCATTGCATGTGTTTTTTTCCAAAACCACAGTGATGCACACTGACACTAGTGGATCCATGTGGTTTATGAAAAGAACACCACATGCAATGATTCTAGTTGTGGTTTATGAAAAGGACAAACATGCAATGACTCTAGTCATGGTTTATGAAAAGAAGATAACATGCAAATGACAATGGTCGATCCATGTGGTTTAGTACAAAGCATGCATTTTCCATTTCTTAAAGGAACACACATGCCTACTCTTTCTATTTTCTATTTGAATCCCTTATTCTGTCTTTCCCTTGGTTTTCTGATACTACTCAGTTTTGCCCTCTCTCTCGGTCACAAATCTCACAAAAGACCAAACGTGTGCTCACTCTGGCTGCTACGCCCTGATTGGATACACATATGTAACACGAATCGTGCCCACCAACCGTTGATCCTCCGTGATACAACGGGCAGGATAACCCCTCCCTCCTCCACTTTTTTTGCAGGGTCTATCCGTGCCACCGATACTTTACCTCCATAAACAAGTGAAAATCCATATCAAAAAATAAATAAAATAAATGATCATATTTCCAAAAAGCTATCATCTTTGTTTTCTGGTTCGTTGTCGTCTTCGTCAATGTCATGGTCCTTGCCATTGCCGCCGTCGGTGTCCTCCTCTAATGACTCGACACCACCCCCTTATTTGTATAACAGAGCTATCTCCTCGTCAGAGTCCTCCTCCTCCTCTTCATAGTCCCGTGGGTCCATGTCACTCTTCTCCGCTTCTGCTTCCAACTAATCGAAGAACGCCTCCTCGTTGGCCAAGTCGGACTCGTCCAAATAGTTGTCTCCTCTATTCATCCTAGTCTCCTAACAGTTCCTCTTCTTGTCCATACTCGTCGGTGCAACACGCACCCAGTCCTGGCTGCTGCTTTGTGCTCGTCTGTCGCTGCAGGTACCCCACGCTCCTCCTGCGCGGCCGATACGAGCTTCGATGTCGTGGTGTCCTCAAGTGTTGATGTTGATGGATCCTGGCATGGTCGGACACGACGTCCTACCTCAGTAGGTGACTCACGAGCACGAACGATGTAGCGAAGAGCAGGGGACACAGGACAGCAGTGGACAACTTGAACCTGCCATTGCCACGGCGAGGGGGCATCATGCTCGAGGAAGTTGTTCGAAATGAGCAATGGCGGGTACACAGAGTTGGGTGCCAATCTGATCAAGGGACGAGCAGCGGTTTCGTGCATCGTGTACACACATGCATTTGTCGATTATTAAAAAAATGTAATATCTCACGTACTGAACATAATTTGATCACAACAATAGTGGCATAGCATATTCTAGACTCGTAGATATCCCGTGCGTGCCTGTCGACATGGAGTTGAACGGAGTTCGACGTGCCGACGTGATCGTCTAATAGTTGTATGTGTCATTGCCCCATCAACACGTGACACACGCATGTGGGATGTGCATGCCGATGCCCGTGATTACCACCCGGCTCCACTCATTTTTAAGGGTAAGCTCACACTCCTCTTATTATATACTGGATTTTTGGCGGCGCTGAAGACCATTGAACTGTCCATTGCAATAAAGACAAGTCCCATCGATTCCCTATCCCTGCCTCCCTGGCTTCTTTGAGAAGGTAGACCGTACATGGTGGTCTTGTATAATAGTAGTAGTACTACTGGACCACGACCTGTACTCTTTGACTCTTCTCCCACACTAATCACTATCTTCTTCCTCCTACCGCCACCTCCCTCCCCCTGCAAGCCATGGCTCCCATGAGGAGAGGCCGGTCGACCATCCTCATGGAGAAAAAGGAGAGAGCTCGCCGCGAGGCAGTTCTTGCTCTACCAGCCCCTCAAGGCCCCCTCTCAATGAGGCCCAATCTCTCACGACAATGGCACCAAATGTTCTAGTAGGCGAGGGCTCCTCCCGGTACGGTCTTCTTGTTCTACTTCTTCTTGTTTTTCTTCTTCTTCTTGCTCTTCCTCTTCTACGTATTACATGAGTGTACTTATAGAATTTCTATTTCAATTAACATGAATGATGCATCGATCGAAGGCCGAGTACCGTGACAAGGTGGACGCAATCAGTGCCAAGATTGACAACCAACAAGAGCTTGCACGCTCCCTCACCCAAGATAATGAGAGCCCACGCAAGCAATTATCTGTGTAGAAGGAGATCTCGCTAGATTTTGCACGTGACGTCGTGAGGATGCAGAAAGTGCTCGACCGTAACTTGACCAGGCAAGAATAGTCCATCAAGATAATGAACGAGCTCATGGAGGAGAAGAAGAATCTTGAGAAAAGGTGCACCCTCCTGCAGGAGGAAGTCACCGAGGCACTCAGAGAACGCGTCGAGGAAACCAAGGCTGCATTCCGATCCTACCATGACAGGAACTGTTGCCTGGATGTAGTGAAAGAGATGAAGGAGGACATGAGCAGAGGGATCACCGTATTTGAGGGTGTTCGGAAAGAGAACAAGGAGCTACGGGGGTTTCCTAGAGGCGTATCAGAGCAATGCCCAAGTGTTGGAAATATGCCCTAGAGGCAATCATGTATGATGTTGTTCCCAATGTATTCATAAAGTTAATGTCTATGTATGAACTACTTATATGTATCATTGAATATGTGATTCGATTGTGGGAATATATATTCATGTTGTTCATACTAGTTGTCCTTGGTCGTTGAGGTTGTGCTGGACACACAACTTAGACTAATGTGAAAGTTGGCTGATGACTCGGTTCCACTTGTCATGGGAATGGAGATGCTAATCCGAATTACACTGATTTGGCTAAAGAGTTTAGCGAATCGGACTGACCCATAGTTGAGATGCAACGAGCATGTTGTCATTTGTATTCTCAAGTAATGGAATCCTTCGACCTGAGGTGATTGCATGCTCCGAGTTGTGGATCGCCAACTTAGGTCCTATCAAATGTTGTTCCGTAAATGGGCAGTTATAAAGGTAGGGTTCAGGTTGGTAATGAAGCAAGTTGTGTGTCGTGGATTACCAAGATGAGATTTGCCCCTCCGTAATGGAGAGATATTCTCTAGGCCCTCTCGTGTGATATGATTCAGAAGCATGGCCATGCGCGACTTTGTTAAGTGTTAACCAAGGAGTTGGACTAAGTGTTAGTCCAGTGAATCGTATATCACGGAATGAGAAGAGAGAGTCGAGCTATTAAAAGGATGGCAACTACTCGCCTATAGCTTGACAAGATATAACGTGAGGCAAAGGGAGTTGGACGAAAGTCACATTGATAAAGGTTTGTCTTCTGACTTTACGGCGCTTGGGAGTTGTCACGTCTTGCTAGAGGCTGCTACCAACTATCGACTCGGATTGGTTAATCACGTCGTGTCCAGGCGTACGTAAACCTACAGGGTCACACACTTAAGGGTAAGGAGCCCATGTGGATTAATCCATGTCGAGATTGGGGTACGGCCTAGATGGGCCTCAAGCGTTGAGCCCAGCTAGGAGTGTATATAAGTGGAATGACAAGGGATAGCCCCTGACCTAGCCATCACTTTCTCCACTCCCATTTCGGGCTAGACAGGATCTAGCAGTCCTCTGCCTGGAGCTCCTTCACATGCGTGTGGATGCAGGATACGTAGACGCACGTGCGGCGCTGGAGACAAGGAGGTCCGTGGGGATCTAGACATGCTGTACGGGAATCGTTCGGCACGGCATCAACTGACGCGCTTCATCAACAATCCACACATGCGCATCTAGTGATAAATCTCATGGCTTATTACCTGAACTGGATCTTAGGAGTACCGCGTAGGGTAAAAAGTTTTGTTTTTATCTCTATGTGACCCAACAGTGGTATTAGAGAGATAGCTTCTGGTTTTAGGCTCGAGATCGTGCATATGTGATATGCGGTTGGTGTTAGATTGGATCTAATTGCAGTTTTGGTGGTCGATCTATGAGATAGATCGGTTTTGTACGAAGTTGATTGGATCAACTGTACTCGAGGAATGGATGATCTGGTTTCCGTGATCTAACTGCTAAGGTCGTGGAACGACATACCCCTACCAGTCGTCTTCCGCCATCGGGGTAGACTGTGACACGTAAATCCGGATGCGGTGATCGAAGATCAAAGAGTTTGGTTGAATCGGAGTCCGGATTGGATTTGGATAAAATTGTTTTATCCGATGAACAAATCCATGTCCGGAATGTTGCCCCTTCGATCCTCGCCCGCTATCCGGCTAGCAGGACCACCGGCTTCACCCTGTCGTTGCGCCTTAGATGTCGTTGCAAGTTTCACAACGCCGATAGATATCGTATCTATGCATAACTTGTTCTTGCAGGATGATGTTGTGAATGGTATGGCTTATGTGCATGTGATGTGTGTAATCCATATGTTATCTGCATATCATGGTTTTGTCAGCCGGCTGGAGCCTAGGTGTGATACATTGCAAATGTATCTATAATTTTTGATGTTCCATGCTTCGTTTTATCTACTTTCTTGTGTTTTGTTCCAACTTTGGAGTACTTTTCATATTATTTCTTGGACTAACCTATTAACAAGATGCCATAGTGCCAGTTGCCTGTTTTTTGCTGTTTTTGGTTCCAGGAAGTCAGAAAATGAATATTCTCGGAATTGGATGGGACAAAAGCCAAAGTTACTATTTTCCCGAAAGACTCATGGAGCCATAAGGAGAGTCGGAGAGGGGCCACATGGTGGCCACACCATGTGGTGGCGCGGGCTAGCCCTGGCCGCCCACCGACCTTGCCTCCTTCGCCTATAAGAGGCCCTCGATGCAGAAACCCTAAATCGTTAATTAGAAATCCACGAAAAGTTCTGCAGCGCCGCTACCACCAAAGGGAGATTTGGGGGACAGAAAGTCTCTGTTCCGGCACCCTGCCGGGATGGGGAAGTGCCCCCGGAGCCATGTCCATCGATCTCCACCACCATCTCCATCACCATTGCTGATTCCCATGATGAGGAGGGAGTAGTTCTCTCTTGAGGCTAAGGGTTCTACCGGTAGCTATGTGTTCATCTCTCTCTCTATGCATGATCTTATTGAGATCATGAGCTTGTAATCTATAGATATACCATGCTACTCAAGTGCTTTAATAGATCGCTGCTCTCCCCATGTGTGTGAAAGTGACAGCGTGCACACCATGGTGGCACTTAGGCTAGAGATTACAAATACTTGTTATGAGTTATATTTGGAGTTGGATGTCTTTATGAAATTGTGGTGTTTGTTGGACTCATCTAGTGCTCAAGGTGACAGTGTGGGGTTATCTAGATGGGAAAAGCTTACTTTGAGGTGTGTTGTTATAGCCCTACCATGGATTAGAGTGTCCAACCGGAGAGTAGTTCAGCGTAGTATCGCAAAGAAGAATATATTTATATGAGAGTGTTCACTAGTGAAAGTATGATCCCTAGGCCTTGTTTCTAAGCACTGAAACACCATTTTCTATTTGATTTATTACATGTTTGCTTGCTTCTATCTTTATTCCACTTTTACTTTAGTCTTTTCCACGCCATCAAGCTCTTTTCTTGCACCGTTACCACTTATAATTATCCATACCACTTGTATTTCACTATCTCTTCGCCGAACTAGTGCACGTATACACCTGACAAGTGTATTGGGTGTGTTGGGGACACAAGAGACTTCTTGTATCTTGATTGCAGGGTTGCTTGAGAGGGGATACCTTTGACCACTTCCTCCCTGAGTTCGATAAACCTTGGGTGATCCACTTAAGGGAAAACTTGCTGCTATTCTACAAACCTCAGCACTTGGAGGCCCAACAACTGTCTACAAGAATAGAGTGCATAGACATCAAGATATTTTCTAGCGCCGTTGCCGGGGAGGTAAGGTAAAAGGTATTCACACCAGAGGATTAAAGAAGAAGAACTGCCACGGCAAACACCTATTTTCTGGCGCCGTTGCCAGGGAGGTAAGGTAAAAGGTACTCACATCCTCTGGTGTGATTGCTCGAAGTTATTTCCTTTAGATTCTGCAATTTTGTCTTTTTGTTTCTTGTTTTGACTAGTTAGGCTTAATGGAAAACAACAAAAAAAATTAGAGAGCTTTATAGTATTTACCTTGAGTTAGGACATGAAGTGTTTGAAGAGAAAATTAAAAACCTATGGAACTTTATTTGCATGCTAATTGCAATGTTATTAGTATGAATTCTTTGAATACCATTATTGCTAATTCTATGGAAAAGTCTAAGCTTGGGGAAGCTGGTTTTGATGAAAATGATCTTTTTAGTCCCCCAAGCATGGAGGAGAAAGTTTACTTTGATGATACTATGCCTCCAATATATGATGATTACAATGATGAATATGAAATTTTCAGTCCACCTACTATTGAGGACAAAATTAATTATGATTACAATATGCCTCCTATATTTGATGATTATGGTGATGAAAATAATAATGACAGCTATTTTGTTGAATTTGCTCCCACTACAATCAATAAGAATGACTATGTTTATGTGGGGAGTATTAATTCTTTCATGCATGTGGCTCATGATAAGAATGTTTCATGTGATAGTTATATTTTTAATTTTATTCATGATGCTACTGAAAGTTATTATGAGAGAGGGAAACATGGTTTTATGCATCTCAGCAATATTAAGTTTCCCCTCTTTATGTTGAAAGTCTTGAAGTTGCACTTGCTTTGCTTTACTATGCTTATTTCTTTGTGCTTTCATGACTTGTTTCTTCACAATATTCCTATGCATAGGAAGTGGGTTAGACTTAAATGTGCTTTGAATTTGCTTCTTGATGCTCTCTTTTACTTCAATTCATATTTCTTATGTGAGCATCTTCTCAAACTATCATGCCTAACTTAAAGGCGTTAAAGAAAAGTACTTATTGGGAGATAACCCAAAAGTTTTAGATGAGTCTTGGAAGTTATTACTTCAGTAATAACCACTCCTTATCCTTTTTATTTGCTTTTTGTGCCAAGAGTAACCTCTAATGAGAGAGAAGTAATGATTGGGAAAGTTGCTGTCCCGAAACAGATTTCTGTGCATCACCGTAAAAAAGTGTAAAATCTCTGTACGTCCTTTTGAGGTGTGAATTTTTTTGCTTCTGCCCCAGGTTGTTATCTAAATTTTGTTAGTTCAACACTTTTCGATTTGAGCAACAGAAGGTCTTCGAAAAAATTCGTATTTACCTGCTGGTCTGTGTTGACAGATTTCTGCCATTATTTGCATTTGCTTCTTGTTGGTTCCTTTTTGAGTTCTTTTGGGGAATTGAGCTTTTTGATGGAAGTGCTACAGTAGCTAGTGTTTAGTTGGAAGTTTATTTGGTGTTAGAACTGAACCTTAAGACTTATTTATCTTGAGTGCACTAATGTTGCTAATAAAGATTGTGTGAAGTTTTGTATGAAGGAAAAATTTCAGGTGTATGGAAGGAATGAGTAATGAGATGAAGGATGGACTAAAGCTCAAGCTTGGGGATGCCACGCGTGTCACCCCAAGAAATTTCCAAGAAGTACAAGCGTCAAAGCTTGGGGATGCCCAAGGCATCCCCTTCTTCATGAATAAAAATCCCAGGTTTCTTCCAAACACTTCATTTTTATTGTTTCATGCACAGTTGTGTTGTTTTTGGAGCGTCTTTGTTTTTCGTTTTTGGTTTTTGGTTTTCTATTTGCTTGGTTTTCTTAGTTTGCTTGAATAAATTGGTTGGACCCCCTCTTTCATACATTGGTTTTCAAATAGTTTGGATTGGAAAAGAGTAGGAAAGTTCATGCTTAAGTGGTAAAAAGAGCTTGTTTTTGACTGTGGCCTATGCTTTGTCATGCCATGCTTGATATTGTTTTGGCTTTATACTTAGTATTCTTTGTTGTAGCATGACTTGTTATAAACAATTGAGATTGCTTAATGTGCCTTGGATGAATCATGCGTTGTTTTAGCATATTAAAGCATAGTATAGTGATATTCTCCTTTGATGCTTTATTTGGGTTGACTTGGCACATGCTCACACCATGTTATGACTGTCACAAGTCACCATAGCCTTTATGATCCTTTAGTTTTAAACTTGTAGTATCACTTTATGCTTTGATCAATGATGTTTTGTCGCTCTGCATGATTATGGCCATTATTGCTCTCTTAGTTTGTCGCTCCCAGTCTTTTGCTAGCCTCCACAACAAAGTATGAGTTCCACTCATGCATCCAACTCCCTAAACCAAGTTATTCCAAAGAGTCCACCATACCTACCTACTAGCATATGCTATTCCAAGTATATTCATGTTTTTGTTTACCTTCCGAATTAAACTTGTTATGAGAAAACTAGTGATTAAAGCTCTCACGAACTTGATGGCACACTTTACTTTTCGTGCCCTTAATAAACTTGAACCATTGTGTCGTCTATGTTGTATATGCTTGCACTTATTTGTTGGGGATTAGCAGAACCATGCTGTCATGGGGAACGCTTTCAACATTGCACTTGGTACTTTGTACCTAGTTGATATCATGCTCTTTTGTATATGGATGTCGCTTGTGAAATGAAAGGGAGCTTGTAAGTCCATGAAGTTATGTATATGTGTTAGAGAAACGCCTGGGCCGCTGGTCTAATCCATGCTGACATGGTGGAAACCTGCAGCGTAACCATAATGAGCTGTCTATGAAGCATTCTTCTTATAAAAAAAGAGTCCTATATTGAGAAAAAAAGAGATTATGAAAAGAGGAAAGAGAGAAAAAAGCACCATATTCCCATGGTAAATAAGAAGATTGCTGAGATGCTCGTTGTCTGCTTGCTATGTCATTTTGATATGGGGATTCTTCCGTATCATCGGGCAAGGGGTACCCCATTGGCGGTTCTCTATGATACAAATGTACTTACGATGACAAGAACTTACCAGTGACTAAACTTGAGTAGCATGAGGAGCGGCCCTCGTATACAAGGGACATGAGATTTCTAACTTATACTTCGTCAAGCATGTACACCATAGTTTGTTCACTTTAACCTTAATCACTTCAAGATGCTTATGATAGGGGCAATGAGAGATGAAAGCTATAAGTACCATAATTTTTGGAAGCTCTTTATGAAACTTGAATCTCTGCTTCCTTCTATGAAGGCCTTTCTTCCACTTATATATTGAGTCTCCATCTTCTATCTTTATGCACCTACTTTGAGAGCATAGTGGCCATTCTTAGTTCTATGTGCATTGTCCCAAGACTTATTGATTGATGCATAGCTTTGATATTGCTTGTTTTAAACTATTTGTATCTAGTCACTCTTATGAACTTTGAAGGTGTCCTATGCATTTATGTTTGCTACTCTATGAGGGACAAGCTGAATGCCACTATGCTATGTTTTCTTTATGTGAAACAAACAAACATCTTGCAAAGCATTGTTATTCATGAATCTTTTGTTTGTGCCTTTTCATGTTGCAACACAGTTTCTTTGTCTTATTGCTAGAACTTTGTCTTTCATGCTATGATTGAAGTACTATGATCCTAGCTATGAATGTTTTACAAATACTTTGATCAAGTTTATGATGGTGCATGTCACCTCAAAAATTATTCTTTCTTTTTATCACTTACCTACCCGAGGACGAGCAGGAGTTAAGCTTGGGGATGCTGATACATTGCAAATGTATCTATAATTTTTGATGTTCCATGCTTGGTTTTATCTACTTTCTTGTGTTTTGTTCCAACTTTGGAGTACTTTTCATATGATTTCTTGGACTAACCTATTAACAAGATGCCACAGTGCTGGGGCTGTTTTTCATGCTGTTTTGGTTCGGAAGTCGAAATGAATATCCTCGGAATTGGATGGGACAAAAGCTAAAGTTACTATTTTCCCGGAAGACTCACGGAGCCAGAAGGAGAGTCGGATAGGGGACACATGGTGGCCACACCATGTGGTGGCGCGGGCTAGCCCTGGCCGCGCCACCAGGTGGTGTGGGCCCCCTGGCCGACCACCGACCTTGCCTCCTTCGCCTATAAGAGGCCCCTGATGCAGAAACCCTAAATCGTCAATCAGAAATCCACGAAAAGTTCCACAGCGCCATTGCCACCGAAGGGAGATTCGAGGGACAGAAAGTCTCTGTTCCGGCACCCTGCCGGGACGGGGAAGTGCCCCCAGAGCCATCTCCATCGATCTCCACCAACATCCCCATCACCATTGCTGATTCCCATGATGAGGAGGGAGTAGTTCTCTCTCGAGGCTAAGGGTTCTACCGGTATCTATGTGTTCATTTCTCTCTCTCTCTCTATGCATGATCTTATTGAGATCATGAGCTTGTAATCTATAGATCTACCTTGCTACTCAAGTGCTTTAATAGATCTCTGCTCTCCCCATGTGTGTGAAAGTGACAGCGTGCACACCATGGTGGCACTTGGGCTAGAGATTACAAATACTTGTTATGAGTTATATTTGGAGTTGGATGTCTTTATGAAATTGTGGTGTTTGTTGGACTCATCTAGTGCTCAAGGTGACAGTGTGGGGTTATCTAGATGGGAAAGGCTTACTTTCAGGTGTGCTGTTATAGCCCTACCATGTATTAGAGTGTCCAACCAGAGAGTAGTTCAACATAGTATCGCAAAGAAGAATATATTTATATGAGAGTGTTCACTAGTGAAAGTATGATCCCTAGGCCTTGTTTCTAAGCACTGAAACACCGTTTGCTATTAGATCTATTACATGTTTGCTTACTTCTATCTTTATTCCAGTTTTACTTTAGTCTTTTCCACGCCATCAAGCTCTTTTCTTGCACAGTTACCACTTATAATTATCCATACCACTTGTATTTCACTATCTCTTCGCCGAACTAGTGCACCTATACACCTGACAAGTGTATTGGGTGTGTTGGGGACACAAGAGACTTCTTGTATCTTGATTGCAGGGTTGCTTGAGAGGGGATACCTTTGACCACTTCCTCCCTGAGTTCGATAAACCTTGGGTGATCCACTTAAGGGAAAACTTGCTGCCGTTCTACAAACCTCTGCACTTGGAGGCCCAACAACTGTCTACAAGAATAGAAGTGCGTAGACATCAAGGTGCTGTCATTTTATTGTATAACAACCTGCATGTCGGATTCTCTATGTAATTTACTTTACCAGCTAGTGTAGCTGTTTGGAGAAACCAGATGGCATGGAAGTCGATGTACAAGTCGGCTACATGGTGTAAGGCGGCACGTGACAAGAGTTGACACGAGTAGAATTACAGGCTTTGTGGAGATGGAGATCGCCTTGAAGAGAGCCATAACGTTTCACATTATAATTGCTTTATTTTGTGTTATTGTTATGTCTTTGTTTTACCTCTATTAGATAGTTGGTAGAAAGTAATCCCTCAAAGAAGGTCTAGTCGTTTTCCTCGCCAGTGCTGCACCATCACAAGTCGGACATTTTTGGTAGTGGGCTCATAAAATTGAGGTGCTATCAATTATTTCCGACTAGGTGGGTTGGAGTCAGACTCTTATAGCGGAAGCACTCTGTAATCTAGACGGGTCTATCACAACGGTTGTGGGACTCGGGGAAAAGTCGGATGGGAGCCGGGGCATGTGATTCCACTCATCCAACATGAGTCGTATGATATGCGATTGACAAGGAGTTGTCTACCTAGATCACTTGACGGCTAGAGGTGATGCTACATCTCACTATTCGACTTGCTTATTTAGGATCCTAAATCACTAAGTAACCATCAGAGGGGTGTTGGTTCTAGTGGGAGCATCAGTATTAAAATGTTTAATATGCTTGCTCTTTTATGGATACATGTCTTAAGTGTTTTGCATATTTTTGTTGTTGTAGATCAATGGCACCTAGCAGTCTCCCTGAGATTTCTAGTTTTGCTTTGAGAACCATCTTAGAGAAAGATAAGCTAAATGGAACTAACTTCACCAACTGGTATTGTAATCTGAGAGTTGTTCTCAAGCAAGAAAAGAGGGACCATGTCCTAGACAACCCACTTCTAGATGAGCCAAATGAGAATGCGAGTGTCGCAGCCACCAATGCCTACCGTAGGACATGTGATGAGTCTACAGAGATTAGTTGTCTTATGCTTGCTCACATGGAACCGGACTTGCAGCAGTAGTTCAAGAATGTTGAGGCCTACGATATGATCGAAAGCCTCAAAAGTATGTTCTAGGCTCAGGCGAAGACTGAGAGGTATCAAGTCTCTCAGGCTTTGTTGAGCTGCAATCTTAAGGATGGCGATCCACTGAGCCGGCATGTGATCAAGATGGTTGGTTACGTGGAGTCTCTGGAAAGGCTGGGCTACCCCATTAGCGAAGAGTTTGCTATGGGCATAATTCTGAACTCTCTTCCTAGTGTGTATGGTTAGTTCATTTTGAACTACCACATGCATGGTATGGATAAGAAGCTCACTAAATTACATGGGATGCTCAAGCGGGCTAAGGAGGATCTGAAGAAAGGCGCCAGTCAAGTGTTGATGGTGCAGAATAAGGCTAAGTTCAAGAAGAGTTCTTGGACTAAGAAGAAGAAGGCAAAGTCGGGAGGTAAGGCTGAGGACCCGGTCCAAAGCGCTTCCTCAGGGACTAAGCCATCTCCTGCAGCCGGATCCACTTGCTTCTATTGCAAGGCGGATGGCCACTAGAAGAGGAATTACAACAAGTATCTAGCTGACAAAGCCAAGAGTGGAGGTGTGACTTCCAGCTCAGGTATGCTTGTTTGCAATGTTATAGACATTTATCTTACGGATGCACCTGTTAGTTCTTGGGTATATGATACCGGATCAGTTATTCACATCTGCAACTCGTTGCAGGGACTGGTAAGAACTAGGAGTGTGGCGAGAGGCGAGGTTGCCATTTGAGTCGGCAACAAAGCAAGAGTCGCTGTGTTGGAAGTCGGCACGATGCAACTTCATTTACCTTCTAGATTCTTAATGGAGATGAATAATTGTTATTATGTTCCAGTGCTTAGTCGAAACATTATTTCTGTCTCATGTTTTATGAGACAAGGCTATGAGTCAAATATTAAGAATAATGGTTGTTCTTTGTATTTGAATGATATGTTTCACGGCTTTGCACCTGTCCAGGATGGGTTATTCATTTTGAATCTTGATGGTGAATCTTTCTATAATATAAATGTGAAAAGGTTGAAACCAAATGATCTGAATATAGCTTATTTTTGGCATTGTCGGCTTGGTCATATAAGTTGGAAACGCATGAAGAAGCTCCATGATGATGGACTCCTAACTTCGTTCGACTTGGAGTCATTCGAGACATGCGAATCCTGCCTACTCGGCAAGATGACCAAGACACCTTTTGCAAAGAGTTGTGAAAGGGCGTCTGACTTATTGGGACTAGTACATAGTGATGTATGTGACTTGATGAGCGACAACCAGAGGTGGTTATGAGTACTTCATTACCTTCATTGGTGATTTGAGTAGGTATGGATATATCTACTTGATGAAACATAAGTCGGAAGCCTTTGAAAAGTTCATGGAATTCCAGAATGAGGTACAGAATCAACTCGAAATAAAGTTTCTTTGGTCGGACCGAGGAGGCGAGTACATGAGCCATGAGTTTGATGACCATCTGAAGAGTTGTGGAATAGTTCCCCAACTCACTCTACCAGGAACGCCGCAGAGAAACAATGTGTTAGAAAGGCGGAATCGGACCTTGTTAGACATGGTACGTTCAATGATGAGTCGAACAAATCTGTCTTTATCATTTTTGGGTTATTGTCTAGAAACTATAGTGTTCACACTAAACAGAGTAGCATCAAAGTCGGTCGAGAAGACACCGCATGAGATGTGGACTAGCAAGAAGCCGAGTTTGTCTTTTCTTAAGATTTGGGGTTGTGAAGCTTTTGTCAAGCGACTTCAGTCGGACAAGCTTACAACCAAGTCAGATAAGTATATTTTCGTAGGGTATCCGAGGGAAACCTTGGTTTACTACTTCTACAACCGGGAAGAGGGCAAAGTGTTTGTCGCTCGAAATGGTGTCTTCCTTGGGAAAGAGTTTCTAAGTCGGGGAGTCAGTGGGAGCACGGTGCAGCTCGAAGAAATTCGAGAGGTACCGGCCAACAACGAGTCGGTAAAAGCCTTAGAGGTTGAGCCGGTCGTGGTACCTGAGCCGGCAACCGCACCGACACTGCAAAGATCGGCCAGATTGCGAAGTGTTCGTGATGTGTTGTTGTTGGACAGTGATGAGCCGACAACTTATTCGGAAGCGATGGTGGGATCTGATTCTGAGTCATGGCTTGGAGCCATGAGATCTGAGTTGAAGTCCATGAATGAAAATCGAGTTTGGAACTTGGTTGATCTGCCAGACGGTGCAAGACCCGTCGAGTGCAAATGGGTCTTTAAGAAGAAAACTGATACGGATGGAAATATTTCTGTCTATAAAGCACGGCTTGTCGCGAAGGGATTCTGACAGGTTCAAGGAGTTGACTACGATGAGACCTTCTCACCCGTAGTGATGCTTAAGTCAGTTCGGATCATGTTAGCTATAATAGCCTATTTCGACTATGATATATGGCAGATGGATGTCAAGACGGCTTTCCTTAATGGAAATTTAACCGAGGACGTGATATGATACAACCCGAGGGTTTTGTCGATCTGGCTAATGCTAACAAGGTATGCAAGCTTCAGAAATCCATTTATGGGTTGAAGCAAGCATCTCGGAGTTGGAATATTCGCTTTGATGAGGTAGTCAAATCGTTTGGCTTCATCAAGAGTGATCATGATTCTTGTTTATATAAGAAGTTTAGTGGGTGCAAAGTAAACTTTCTGATCTTATATGTGGATGACATATTAATGATTGGAAATAATGTCCAGATGTTGCAAGAGACCAAGGAATCATTGGAAAAGAGTTTTTTGATGAAAGACTTGGGTGAGGAGATTTACATACTAGGAATCCGGATCTATAGAGATAGATCATGGAAGCTCATTGGATTGAGTCAGAGTACATATTTGGACAAAGTGTTGAAGAAGTTCAACATGGAATCATCTAAGAAAGGGTTCTTACCGATGTCCCATGGTGTGAAACTTAGCAAGACTCAGTGTCCTTCGACAACTGATGAGCGAAGTTGGATGAGTGCAATTATGTATGCTTCTGCAGTCGGATCCACCATGTACGCTATGATTTGTACTAGGTCGGATGTTTCCTATGCTCTAAGTGATGTGAGAAGATACCAGGCTGACCCTGGAGAAATCCACTGGGCAACAGCTAAAAATATCCTTAAGTACTTGAGAAGGACTAAGGATATGTTCCTGGTTTATGGAGGTGAGGATGAACTCAGTGTAAGGAGTTACATGGATGCGAGTTATCTCACTGACTCGGATGATTCTCGTTCACAATCTGGATATGTGTTTGTGATAAACAGAGGGGCTGTGAGCTGGAAGAGTTCCAAGAAAGAGACAGTGTCTGCGTCTACGACAGAGGCTGAGTATATTGCTGCCTCGGAGGCGGCAAAGGAAGCCGCTTGGATGAGGAATATCCTCATGGATCTTGGTGTGGTTCAGGGCTTGTACAATCCATTAGACGTGTATTGTGACAACAATCGTGCTATTGCACAAGCCAAGGAACCTAGACAACACCAGAAGAACAAACATATACTCATGTGGTACCACCTGATTTGCTAGTTCGTGGATCAAGGTGACATCAAGTTATGGAAGGTACACACAGATACAAATATTGCGGATCCGTTGACAAAGCCACTTCCACAGCCAGAGCATGAGGTGCACCTAAGAGCTATGGGCATTAGATGCCTAGACATGTGATGTCGGATGATTGACTCTAGTGCAAGTAGGAGACTATTGGGAATATGCCCGAGAGGCAATCATGTATGATGTTGTTCCCAATGTATTCATAAAGTTAATGTCTATGTATGAACTACTGATATGTATCATTGAATATGTGATTCGATTGTGGAACTATATATTCATGTTGTTCATACTAGTTGTCCTTGGTCGTTGAGGTTGTGCTGGACACACAACTTAGACTAATGTGAAAGTCAGCTGATGAATCGGTTCCACTTGTCATGGGCATGGAGATGCTATTCCGACTTATACTGATTCAGCTAAAGAGTTTAGGGAATCAGACTGACCCACAGTTGAGATGCAACGAGCATGTTCTCATTTGTATTCTCAAGCAGTGGAATCCTTCGACCTAAGGTGATCGCATGATCCGAGTTGTGGATCGCCAGCTTAGGTCCTATCAAACGTTGTTCCGTAAATGGGCAGTTATAAAGGTAGGGTTCAGGTTGGTCGTGAAGTAAGCTACGTGACGTGGATTACCAAGATGGGATTTTCCCCTCCGTAATGGAGAGATATTCTCTGGGCCCTCTAGTGTGATATGATTCGGAAGCATGGCCATGCGCGACTTGGTTAAGTGTTAACCAAGGAGTTGTACTAAGTGTTAGTCAAGTGAATCATATATCATGGAACGAGAAGAGAGAGTCTAGCTATTAAAAGGATGGCAACTACTTGCCTATAGCTTGACAAGATATATCGTGATGCAAAGGTACTTGGACGAAAGTCACATTGAGAAAGGTTTGTCTTCTGACTTTACGACGCTTGGGAGTTGGCACGTCTTGCTAGAGGCCGCTACCAACTATCGACTCGGAGTGGTGACTCGCGTCGTGTCCAGGCGTACGTAAACCTACAGGGTCACACACTTAAGGGTAAGGAGCCCATGTGGATTAGATCCATGTGGAGATTGGGGTACGACCTAGATGGGCCTCAAGCATTGAGCCCAGCTAGGAGTGTATACAAGTGGAGTGACAAGGGATAGTCCCTGACCTAGCCGTCACTTTCTCCACTCCCATTTCGGGCTAGACAGGATCTAGCAGTCCTCTGCCTGGAGCTCCTTCCTGTGCGTGTGGATACCGGTAGAGGCGCTGCACGTGCGGCGCTGGAGACAAGAAGGTCCATGGGGATATGGATGTGCTGTACAGGGATCGTTCGGCACGGCATCAACTGACGCGCTTCATCAACAATCAGCACCTGCGCGTCTAGTGGTAAATCTCATGGCCTATCACCTGAGCTAGATCTTGGGAGTACCGTGTAGGGTAAAAAGTTTTGTTTATCTCTATGTGACCCAACACCAAGTCTGATTCTCGTTAGAGGGGGCACGAATATTAGTTCGTGCTCCACTCTTTTGTAATATTTAGGGTTCAGGGAGTAATGCCCATGTCTGATTCCCATTATAGGTGCAATAAGAATCATAGGGAAACTCCTTATCTATCTGGACATGTGTAGGTGTTCATGTTCATGAATGGACACCATGAGCTCTTTCCATTCTGTATCTGGACATGGGTTTCTGCATTATGAGTTTGCCACTACTATTTGGTGACATGGGAAAAAACCCACAACACACTAAACTGCAGATAAACCTTATTTGTCTTTGAAATTGAAATTATGATAGTGACACTAGTCGATTCATAAAATGTTGATTAGTCCTAGATTGCTTCTTCCTTGAAATTATGACAGTGCTACTAGTCGATTTAGTTAATTATGGAAACTAACCAGCTTGTCCTAGTGAACTGAACAAACCATACTATATATTTTTGTTGTAGGAAAGAGGCGAAAGCTCAACTAGGACCTGGTGACCTGGCTAAATGACAAGATAGGCATCCAAAGGGAGAAGCAGAATTCCCAGAAACTGGCCTTTGACCACATACGTGGTGAAGTCGTGGTCCTTTTTGACAAGTGCCAGGAACTGAAGGAGGTAAACACCGGCTAGGTGAAGCTTCACAAGGAAGGTCGCACCTCGGCTAGTAAGCAGACGGAGATCATGAAAGGGATCTTGAAGGAAAATCGTATGGTTATGGACCAACTTCTCGAATTTGTGACAGAGCGCTGGAACCTACGGCTAGCGCACGACAAAGTACTGAAGGAGCTGGCCGATCTTAGGGAGGGAAAGAAGCAGCTCCGGGCCAGGCTCGCTTGAACCCAACATATGTTTATTTAGTACTGAAATGCCTGGTTTATCCTCTACAGTGGTGATTTTGTAAACCTGAACTTAACTCTATGCACGATATGTGTGTTCGTCTGAAATTAATTTGCTCGAGGATTGAGTTTGGCTTAGTTAAGAAAGCGCAACTGCAAGTCTTACAGTTAACTAGTTTCAGGCATTAGCACATCATAAATTATTCATCTCGAATTTCCTTTATCCTCTGTAGTCTGTCCTTGTTCACCCTCGCGCGCCTTCTTCAGTTCCTTCAACAGATCCAATGAAGTACTCTAGCTTCTTCTTGTCTTCGCTGAGCTAATCCCTCTCCTTTTTTGCATTATGAATTAGCAACCAATGAGTATCTTGAAGCTTCTTTGTAGTTCCAACAACCAAGCTCCCATTGATTCTGTCACTTAGTTCTGACTGCAAATTCTGGATTTCTTGTTCCATCTCCTTATTTCATACCAACAACTTGTAATTTTTTCAGCTGCATCACAAGCATCAGTAAATCTCCCCAACTTTTCCAACTCATACATCTCCCATAACTGCGCCAAACATTTCTTAAGTGCATCTGGCCACTCAAGATCCACCCACTCTACTGCTTTACACACCGGGCCAACCTAAAAAACACACACTATCGTGTTATGAACATACACGATACATTTTTCTTCATGTCACTGTTGCACATAATGTAAACAAGCCTGATTTGTACATCCCAAAAACCTTCTCCCAGTGTTACTGCCTTCAAATGCAACATATCTCCTCACTTTTAGCCCATGGTCACATGGTACTTCTCCATCGAGATCTAGGCCCTCCCCTTTGGAGTCGTAGATCGTCCATGGTACCTATAGGTAAACGCAAAGCTGGAATTGAACACGATTACATGCACATATGGAGCTCAAATCGAGGGATTTACCAATTCCTAACCCTAGCCCGAGAAAACATAGGAACTCACATCGTGGAAGGAATACTCGATGTCGGAGAGAAGGTTGTCGCTGCTCGACTAGTCGTCCTCGTCTTTCTAGGACAGCATGGCAAATGCGTCGTCACCGACGACGGCATCAACATCGGTGAGGAGAGAGAGAGGGAGAGAGAGTGGCGAAAGTGAAGTGCGTCACCGCTGCAACAATGACTAAATTGGCATGTTACAATAGTTTAATGGATACCATGCCCTTTCCCTGGACTACTGTCTCCTTCCTAATAGGGTTTCTCTTCATACATTCTTATGTCAAATATTAAACCTGTACTCCCTCCATCTCAATTTCATTGCCTAAGGAAAACATACCAGTATATTACATCACCTAAAGAAACAAAATCATGTCAACTACAAGTTACTTATGCATCACTTGTTGAGTCATGGTTTCACAAAACATTACATTACAATCTCTCAACAAACATAATCATAGAAACAAGTATAATACATTAACTCAAGAAACAAAATCATGTCAACTACAAGGTACTTACGCATCACTTGTCTAGTCATGGTTTCACAAAACATTACATTACAAGCTCTCAACAAACAAAATCACAGAAACAAGTATATTATATCAATTCAAGAAACAAAATCATGTCAACTACAAGGTACTTACGCATCACTTGTCTAGTCATGGTTTCACAAAACATTACAGTACAATCTCTCAACAAACAAAATAACACAAACAAGTACAGTACATCATCTCAAGAAACATAATTATGTCAACTACAATGTATTTATGTCTTATTACAACAACGATGGTTTCAGTGAGTGACATGTCCAAAAATCTCAACAGCTCGCACAACATTATATCGCAATCTCTCAACAAACATAATCATAGAAAAACGATCTAAATGCAACATCAGTCAATGTTACAAATATAGGCAGGGGAACCCCTCGGTCCATATGACAAGCCTAGGGTAGCAGTTCTCATCAGATCTCATCAACGTCGACCACCTCATTCTGTTCAGTCACTACAGGGGCCTCTACATCCACTATAACATGTTCAACAACAACATAAATGGTACCAAGGAAGAACACCTTCCTGGTTCGCTTCTTTCGTCGCATAATCTGCATAAGATCTTCAGTATCCAAAACATCTATGAATTGCTTCTTCTTATGATGCCACCACCGGATTTGTGCCATCTGCTTAGGGCCAATAATGATTTCCTTACCGATCATCCCTCTCATTTCATCAAGAGTTATGTTTTTGGAATCGACGGTGATCTCCATAGTACATGATGAAACTGGCTTATTAACTCCCTCATCAACTTTTGCCATGTATGAATCCACCTCTAAGCGTATACTGAACTTACCTAGATCAGCATCTATTGGTATGTATTATCTAGGAGACGAAGCTCTAGCAACAAGATCTCCAACATCTGCATAAATATCATCAATCATCGCTTTAACTTTCACCTTACGATTAGCTGCACAACACTCCCAACCCATCTGAAGCTCATGGGAGTGCTCAATTTGCTGATAGGTATCATTCATGCTGCGCGACACCAATTTTGTCCACTATATAGAACCCCAGGGAATCCTAGCATGAAGCATATCTACTAGCTGCGAAACAGACACAACCTCTTTGCAATTCACAAGCAGATGCACATCTTGCCTGAACACAACCCTCTCGCAACCAAAATCTTGGTTTACAGTGTATTGGTGAACATGAACGGTGAACTTATATAGGTCCCTAGTATCAAAGTTGTGTCTAATTTGATAAAAAGGGGAAATTTTCAGTTCATTCGATTATATTATGCCGTAACTAATCTACTTGTAAGATAAGGCACAAATAAGAAAAATTCACCTCTTGCTCTTCTCCCGGGTTTTTTTCTTCGAGATCTAGGTGCCGCATTCACCCACCGGAGCCAAACAATCCGCAGCCGGCCTTGCTTTTCTCTTCAACCCGCTGCTCGTAGGTACCTTGGCAGCAGAATCCTTGCTGACCTCCTCGCTAGCTAGGGTTGAATACCTTGCCGCTGCTTCACGTTGAGCCCTAGACTCTGGCCCCGGTGGACCCAAATCAGTCGGCGACGTAGCTATAACCTTCGCCTTGCAAGACATGCTGGGCCGCCACCAGATTCAGTGTCAGGGGAGGGAGAAAAAAGGACTTCTGCCGCCAGCATATTCAGGGTCGGGGAAGGGAAGAAAAAGGACCGCCGCTGCTGCAGCCAGATTTAGTGTCGGGAGTTAGGAAAGTATAGTAATGGATTTGCCCCTACAACACGTGCAGGGTGGCTAAGAAGAGAGACCGGCGAAGAAGGGGCACATCAAGAACTAGTGTAATAGAATATCCTAACTTAACGGGCGTGATTTGAAAATATTGGGTTTGGCCATCATTCACTCAAAACACCCCTCTCAACAATTAGCGCCCCAACTTTTCGAATCTTGGTGATTAAAATCAACTCGGGTACCGCGATGCACGGGCGTCTCAACTTTCGGGCCGCAAAATGATATTCTCGAAAAAAATGTGTATATCTGGTTGACCTCTTAGGAGTGGTTCATAAACTCGATATCACATACGGTAATTCGTCTGCCCAAGCCCCCTCAAATCGATGTATTGGTGCTTCAAGTCCTGGTCATAGGCCTTGAAGAATTAGACCATTTGCCCTTTCTACTTGTCCGTTGGCATGTGGATGTGCGTCCGATGCAATATCAAGTCGAATCCCTTGTTCATTGCAAAATTCGACTAGTTATCCCATGGAAAAGTTACTCCCGTTGTTTGTAATAATACTATGCGGATAATCGAATCGGATGATCATGGCCTCGATGAACTTTCTAGTTGTTGCTCCATCACAACTTCTAACGGGTTTTGCCTCAATTCATTTGATGAATTTATCCACCATCACAAAATGGTGAGTGTATCCACTTTGAGCCCGTCTAAACGGTCCTACCATGTGAAGCCTCGACGGCAAAGGGCCATGTAATCGGAATTTATCACAGTTGATCAGCCGGAACATGGGCTTGTTTGGCATATGTTTTGCAACATTTGCACGTCTTGACCAGCCGTTGGCATCCGCCTTAGCTGTAAGCCAGAAAAATCCGTTCCTAAAGGCCTTTGCCACTAAAGATTTGGCTACAGCATGATGTCCTCATTCGCCTTCGTTGATTTCTCTTAAGATTTCCACTCCATCTTCTGAAGAAACACAACGCTGAAAGACCCTAGATGCACTCCTCTTATAGAGCTCACCCCCCCCACTATGTAGGATTTTGCTCATCGGACGATCCATCGGCTCAGAACATCGTCCTCGGGTAATTTCCTCTCTACCAAGAAATCAAGGTAGGGTTGTGTCCAGTTGGGAATTATAGCCAGAACTACTATAAATGGTGCGTCAGATTTGGTCAGATACTCCTTATCAACTCCTGTGATAGAGGGAACTCTCAAGTTCTCCAGAAAAGCGTTGTTCGGGACCTGTTTCCGCGTAGACCATATTCTAGATAGAGCATCTGCTTCCTCGTTTTCTGTTTGAGGAATGTGTTGAACTTCAAACCCTTCGAACGATTTAGATAGTTCATCCATGACATCTCTATATGATGCCATGTGGTTGTTTGCATTGCAGATATCGGATACTTGCTGGCCAACTAAATTCGAGTCTCCATAACACATCAGTTGGCGAATGTCGATGTCTTTTGCAATTCGAATTCCATGTAGCAGGGCTTCATACTCGGCAATGTTGTTTGTTGCTGTGAAGTGAATCTGCAGTACATAAAAAATTTTATCACCTTGGTGACTAGAGCACTACGCCAGCCCTGAGCCCCCGAGCCCTTTAGACCCATCAAAGTGTAAGGTCCAAACTTCCGTCTCTGGGAGACCTATGTTTTCTACTGTCTCTATCCAATAAGCAACAAAGTCAGCAAGGATCTGGGATTTGATTTTTGTGCGAGGTTTATACTCAATATCAAAAGCTGCTAGCTTTATTCCCCACTTAGCGATGCGTCCTATGGCAGTGCTTTTGTTGATTATGTCTCTCATGGGAGTTGTGCTCACCACGGTAATCTTGTGCTCTTGAAAATAGTGTCGTAGCTTTCTGGATGCGAAGAACACACTGATACATTGAAAATGTATCTATAATTGTTGATGCTCCATGCTTGGTTTTATCCACTTTCTTGTGTTTTGTCCACACTTTGGAGTACTTTTCATATGATTTCTTGGACTAACCTATTAACAAGAGCCATAGTGCTAGCTGCCTGTTTTCTGCTGTTTTTGGTTCCAGGAAAGTTAGAAAATGAATATTCTCGGAATTGGACGGGATAAAAGCCAAAGTGCCTATTTTTCCAGAAGACTCACGGAGCCAGAATACGAGACGGAGGAGGGCCAGGGGCTGGCCACACCCCCCCCCCTCCCCGGGCACGGGCTGGGCCTGGCCGTGCCAGGGCCTGGTGTGGTGGCCCCAGGCACCACCTCGGTCTCCCTCTTCGCCTATAAGAAGACTTTTGACCTAAAAACTTCGGGGGGTTCGACGTTTTTCCACGAAAAGTTCCGCTGCGCCGCCGCCTCCGAAGGGGAGATTCGGTGGACAGAAAGTCTCTGTTCCGGCACCCTGCCGGGACAGGGAAGTGCCCCCAGAGCCATCTCCATCGACCTCCACCATCATCTTCATCGACCATCCATGTTTCTTCCATCTATGAGTGAGTAATCCCCCGCTGTAGGCTATGGGGATGGTAGGGATTGGATGAGATCGTTCATGTAATGGCATCAGATTGTTAGGGCATAGTGCCTAGTATCTCTATTAGTGCTTTATGACTTTGTTGCAACTTTGTTGTGCTTAATGCTTGTCACTAGGGCCCGAGTGCCATGATTTCAGATCTGTACATGTTATTGATTCACCATGATAGTATTGTTTTGGGTCTTATCTACAAGTTGTATACACACGTCGTTGTCCGGAACCTATGGTCCCGAAGTGACAGAAATCGGGGTAGCCGGAAGGGAAAGGCTTTGATGTGAGGATCACATGTGTTCACGGAGTGTTAATGCCTTGCTCCGGTGCTTTATTAAAAGGATCACCTTAATTGCCAGTAGTTCCCTAGAGGCCCCACTGCAAACGGGCTGGCAGGACAAACGATGTTGTGCAAGTTCTCATTGCGAGCACGTATGACTATATATGGAACACATGCCTAGGATTGTCTAGTACTTAGATGTTTTATCTTATTTATCTGCAATTGCCCTATGTTCTGATTGCTATGTGAATTGTCTTGTCCATGCAACGCCTGTCCATCCATCCCTATGCCTATCGCACTCGAATCCCACTGTTTACTGCTTTTGTTACTACTGTCTTTGTTTTGCTGCTACTGTTACTTTACTATTCCTACTACAAAACTGTTGCTACTGATAAACTGCTGTGAGCAAGATTGTTTCCAGGTGTAGATGAATTGACAACTCAGTTGTTAAGGCTGATAAGTATTCTTTGGCTCCCCTTGTGTCGAATCAATAAATTGGGTTTCACTTCCCTCGAAAATACTGCGATACACCCCCTGTACTTGTGGGTCATCACACACCATAGGCTAATTTTTGGTAATGAGGATACCTTTGTTTTGATTCAATCAAGACCTCGTTGAGATAATAACTCGGACGCTACACCAGGTGTTCTTGTTTTTCTTCTGGCTGTTCCACCACCATGACGACACTAACGACTATGTTTGTCGTAGCTAAGTAGAGCAACATCGGTTCCTATGGTTCCGATGCTGCAAGTATAGGGGCGGACGAGAGTACGGCTTTCAGATCCTAAAGTGGAACTTCAGCTTCATCAGTCCAGATGAATTTCTTAGCCTTTTTGAAGAGCTTGTATAAAGGTGTGGCTCTTTCACCAAGCCAGATTATGAACCGACTAACCGTGGCAATGCAACTAGTTATCTATTGTACGTATTTTAGGCGAGTTGGCCTGGCACTGTTGAGTATAGCCTTTATTTTTTCATGGTTCACCTCTATGCCTCTTTGAGACACAATGAAACCTAACAATTTTCCGGCTGGTATTCCAAAGAAATGCTTCTTGGAGTTAAGAATTATGTTGTATTTTCATAGATTGCTGAATGTTTCCTCCAAGTCGGAAATTAGTGTTTCCTTCTTTTTGGACATCACAATTATGTCATCCACGTATGCATGTACATTGCATCCGATTTGATCATGGAGGCAATGCTGCATAGTGCATTGGTACGTGGCTTCTGTGTTTTTGAGCCCGAAGGGCATCATTACATAGTAGAAGGTTTCGAAAGGGGTGATGAACGAAGTCTTTATTTTGTTTGACTCCTTCATCCAAATTTAATGATATCTGGAATATGCGTCGAGAAAACATAGGAGTTCTAAGCCTACTGTCGAGTCAATAACTTGATAGATTCTAGGCAAAGCGAACGGATCTTTGGGACAAGCCTTGTTCAAGGCAGTATAATCAACACACATCCTTAAATTAGTGGTGTCCTTTTTAGGAACTATTACAGGATTGGCCGACTAATCAGTATGGATGACCTCTTCTATGAATCCAGCTAACTTGAGTTGGGCTAGTTCCTTAGCTATTGCTTTGTGCTTTTTAACACCAAAACATTGTAAGGACTATTTGACGGGTTTAGTGTTTGGGTATACATTTAGGCTGTGCTAGGAAAGTTCCCTAGGTACTCCAGTCATGTCAGATGGTTTCCATGTGAAGATATCTTTATTGCCTTTCAGGAACTCGAGAAGCACGCTTTCCTATGTGTGGCCTAAGCCTATGCTATCTGGGTCACCTTGGAGGGGTCATCATCCTTCAACGATGTCGTCTTCATCTCTTCCGATGCCTTGAACTTTAGACTCGTCTTTGTCACCTCCTTCTTGGTCGCGGGCATCTCAGAAGGGTCGATGTTCTTCTTGATCTCCTGGTACTCCTCAACATGCAGTACAGCTTCAGCAAAGGCGGCATTTCCATCTTCCCATTCTGGTGCTTTCTTTGAGTCTCCCCAGATTGTGAAGATTCCATTGGGACCTGGAATTTTCATCATATTATAAATGTAACACGGGTGAGCCATAAAAGACAAGTAAGTTGGACGCCCAAAGATAGCATGGCATGCGCTCTTGAACGGGACCACTTCGAAGGAAAGTGCTTCCGTCCGGTAGTTCTTTGGATTTCCAAAGGTAACATCCAAAGTGATCTCTCCCAAAGAATTTGCTTGTCTTTCAAGGACAATTCCATGAAAAGTCATAGAGCTGTGATTCAGTTGTGGCATAGCGTTTCGACGTAGATGATGTTGATGCTACCACCACCGTCCATGATGCTCTTGGAGAAACCATAGCCGTTAATAAGTGGTTTGACGACCAGGGCGTACTTTCCTTGCCAGTGTGGTTTTGGCGGATGGTCGCTACAGTCAAACGTGATTGTAACTTACGACCAGTTGAAATACCGAGGGACAGACGGAACAGTTGCATTGAGCTCATGCATTGATACGTAGCTAACGTATCTATAATTTTTGATGTTCCATGCTTGTTTTATATCTACTTTCTTATGTTTTGTCCACACTTTGGATTATTTTTACACATTTTCCAGAAGTAACCTACTAACAAGATGCCATAGTGTCAGTTGCCTATTTTCTGCTGTTTTTGGTTCCAGGAAACCCAGAAAATGAATATTCTCGGAATTGGACGGGACAAAAGCCAAAGTCAATATTTCACCGAGGGGAACACGGAGCCAGAAGACGAGACGGAGAAGGGCCTCAAGGAGGCCACACCCCTTGGTCGCGCGGCCAGGCCTGGCCTACGCCTGGGGGGGTGCAGCCGCCTCGGGCACCCCCTCGGTCTCCCCTTTCGCCTATAAGAAGCCTCCGATACAGAAACCCTAAGTACCCGATCAAAAGTCCACGAAAGAGTCTGTATCCGCCGTCATCTCCATCCCTAGATCAGGAGGGATCTGAAGCTCTTCCCGGCACCCTGCTGGAGGGGAGAGATCACCCTGGAGGCCTTCTTCATCACCATGCCTGCCTTCGGTGTGATGTGTGAGTAGTTCATCCCTGGACTACGGGTCCATGTAGTAGCTAGATGGTTCGTTCTTCTCCTTTGTGCTATCATGTTTAGATCTTGTGAGCTCCGTTCATGATCAAGATCATCTATTTGTAATCCTACATGTTGTGTTTGCGGGGATCCGATGGATATTGAGATGCTATTTCAGATTGATTATTTATTCTATCATGTCTTTGTTATTTGTGATCTTGCATGCTCTCCGTTGTTAGTAGCTATCTTGGCCGAGTAGATGCTAGCAACTCCAAGAGGGAGTATTTATGCTCGATAGTGGGTTCATGCCTCTAGGAATCTAGGGAAGTTATAGAAATCTCTAAGGTACTAGATGTGATGTTGCTACTAGGGAGAAAACAGCAATCCTTTGTTCATAGAAGAATCGTATTGTTTACTTTACATACTTTGCTTAATGCATTTATCTGTTGCTTGCAACTTAATACTGGAGAGGGTTCGGATGATAACCTGAAGGTGCATTATTAGTCATAGATGTAGTTGGATTACGGTCTATGTATAATGTTGTAATCCTAATCAAATCTCATAGGAGTCAATATGATTAGTATATGCATGTATTCTTTCTTGATGTTTGTCAATTGCCCCGCTGTAATTTGTTCACCCAACATGTCATCTATCTTAAGGAGAATCACCACTAGTGAAACTATGGACCTCGGTCCATTCTTTTACCATCAATCTACAATCTATTTACTGTTTTATGTTTACTTTCTGCAAAGAAATTACTATCTTCCACACAATATGTTTAATCCTTTGTTTTCAGCAAAACCCCAGTGAGATTGACAGCGGGGTTGTGCAGGATTCCAAGTTGGAAACAACACCTTGGAGGTGTTTCCTTGCTCCTACTGGTTCGATAACCTTGGTTTCATAATGAAGGGAAAACTTGTTGCTGTACTCATCATACCTTCCTCTTGGGGTTTCCCCAACAAGCTCAACATATTGAGTAAGCAAGACTTTTTTGGGCGCCGTTGTCAGGGAGTCAAGGACATCTTCACAAGGGGATTCCCTCATAACCAATCTCTTTACTTTGTTTTATTTGTTTTGCTTAGTTTATTTCTGCTTTATTTGCTTGTTTCCTTATAAAAACACAAAAAAATAGTTGTACTAGTTTGCTTTCTTTATGAAAAACACAAAAAAATATTATTAGTTCCTACCTTAAGTTGCCATTATGTCTAGCATTGCTCCAATCACTATGTCACCTGAGGAAATGATTTTTACTTTCAAACAAGGAATTGAAGAGGGTTTCAAAGAATCTTGGTCTAGAATCTCTGATTTATATGAAAAAACTAAACCTAAAATGACTCAAAGCTTGTTTCTTAGTAGTTTTTTGTAACACCCTTGAATCGGCCCTAGGCAGATTTCAGCGCTTCCCGCCAAAACCCGCATAGAAACGATTCAAGGACGCCCACCAGGCACTTTCGTGCGGGTGGATAACGAAGTAATACCATTACACATTAGTCCACGATGGAACCCACGAAACATATATATACAACAACGACTCCATGAGTCAATAATACAGATATACTATACAAGGATTCAAATCACCTTGAAAACGATAGAGCATCCGACTACGGACAAGAAGCAAATGGGGCTAAGAGCCCTGAAGAATAACCAATGGCGTCCATAACCCTGCCCAGGCCAAGCCAGAAGGGTAACCCTGCTAACGACGTCGATCTCAAACCTGCTAAAACAAAAGGGGTGCCGACAAAGGGAAAAGGAAAAAGAGGAGCGTCAGTACTGAGGCCAATACACGGCGAGTCTAGAATTCGGCGGTCCTCGCCTACACAGGTATGGTGGACTAAAGCGGCAGCGCAGCGGCACTAAACAACCTATAGAGACTCGGTATCACTGGCGGCTATTAGAGAGGGGTAAGAAGGACCTATTCGGATCCTACCTGATAGGAACACCAAACATACCCATCCTGGTATTTCCCCCTCGAGACCAAATGAGGAAGTCGGACCAAGGAACTCACACAGTTGGCAGTTTTACTCATTCCATTATAGTTGAAGCATTTACTAGTCAGATATATAGCACGACTCATCCTGATAGCATAAGTAGTGGGCAGTTTTAGTTAACATTCCGTTGTAGTTGGATCATTACTAGTCAGATATAATTGTCCTGAGGAATCGCAAAACCCATCAGTTGTTGACACTTTTATCACATTCTATTGGAGTTGCAATACTTACTAGGCAGGTATAGTATGACACAGATCACCACAGATCCACCAGTTGTTGGAATTTTTATTATCCATTCCATTGTAGTGAAGCTTAATTACTAGTCACATGTTAAGTCAAATTTATAGCACTACTTTAGTTATGCTTGTCTATGATCAAGATACTGTGCTCCAAGTCGTCCATAACCGTGGACACGGCTTTCAAAAAGATTTACCCTGCAGGGGTGCACAAATAGCAACACACACTCGATCAACCTCGGAAAAACCAACTCAAAAACCAACAAGGCTTTCACGACAAAGCAATCACAGGATTCATAAATATTTCAGGGGGCCACCCCACTAAGCTACCATAGCGAAGTTGGCCGCTCGAATGGACCGGGGTTTGTGACGGTACGTAAGCATTGGGAACCCGAAAGTGTGACTGGGCTTGTCGATACCGCGAAAACATGGAACAATCCAAAACAGTACAGGTGCTCCACGCACAAACTTAAATAAAGCGGTAAAGCATGACATAAGTATAGGATAGTAAATAAAACCCCAAACTAGTTTGTGGCCCCAAGAAATAGAAATGAATCAAGCTCTGGCTCAGGGGGATCCCATAGGGTCTCCCGGATGTGGATAGTGCGAATAGTCAAGGAACAGGTATCAAGTACTCGGGGCCTACGGGACACAAGTGGACATAAAAACCAAATAGCATATATTGCCCACCGATGCCTCTTTCATTAGTTATCACAGCAATTTAATAGTTGTATTTGAAGTCATGATCAACTCCAACATTAACATGTGCCAACATTCCAACAACTTTGGTACTTGACAACACGAGAACGCACCTGAGCAAGCAACTACGACTCGCAAGGCCAGCTATCTACCAAACACAGGTAATAGGAGGTGTCCAAGGCAATATAGAGGCTGCACGGGATATAACTGGTGTACGGAAACTAAAGCATCGCGACACGGATAGCAATAGATCAACAGGAGGAAAATAAAGACTATAAATGCAAAATAGGTAGAAGGGGGAGAGATGCTCGCTTGGGAAACACTGCCGACGGATCATATCTGGAGAACTTGTCGATACTCGCATCAACACATCGGCCTAATCCGCGAAGAAGCAAACACTAGAAGGAACACCGGATGTAAAATTTAATACTACGGCAGAAGATCCGGCATGCTTATGATATGATGCATGTCATGACAAAGATGCGGTGTAATTAGGCAATATTAAGCGGAACCTGGGTCCCGACAATTAATTATATGGTTCAAGTTATTTATCTACCCCGCAAGATAAATGTTGTATTAACATGGCGAAACATGGCATCGGTTCGCTACACCAATTTAAATGGAGTCCGGAATAAGACTAGAATAGCCCGCATATAGACTCCATATTTAATTTAGGTGAATCGACTATTTAACCCAACCTACCAGATGGCATGTATGCAAGCATGATGATTTAAATGAATGAGATTTTACATATAGCATTTATAAAATAGGGCTTGGGAAAAGGTTCACACATCTAGGTTCGGGAGATCTTGGATTCCGGGGGTTCGGGGTCCGGTCTCAGGGTTCGACGGGGGTCGGTCTCAGACCACGGAAGGAGAGCTTGGTGTTCCGGAAGAAGGACTTGGTTTGGCATCAGAGGATCATCGGATTCGCCCTGGTCGGTGTCGATATTGTCGTCGCGAAGATCTTGTCGGGTCCGCGTATCGGGTCGATCTTGGCGTTCGGGTTCTCGGCATCGCATCCGGGAAGGAGGTCTTGTCGCATTCGTGGAGATCTTGGTTCGGCCTCGGTCAAAGCGTTCGAAAGCAGATCTTGGTGTTCTGGGTATCTTCCGGTCGGTACAGTCTTGTCAAGATTATCGATCTTGTTCGCCGAGGCGGTTCGAAGACCTTGTCAAAAGTCGGGATCGAGGTTGATCTTGGTGAATCCTTATGTTCAATTCTCGCAGGTTCCAACTTGCAGCTTAGAATATCCACACAACAACACCGAACGCCACAACAAATCATCGTAAACCATCAATATCAGGGAAACACACTGCAGGTATCAGGCATGTCGTCAGTGGATTTGGGTCAGCACAACAAAGACACCCGGGGCTTGGGCTCCTAAAGCTGCGCGTGACAGAGAACATTGGCCAGTGTCCATGGCGTCGAGGCCGACACAGCTGCAAGAGGACGGTGCTAAGAAGAGAGGGCAACAACACTCTACAGCTTGCAGGTTCAAGATGGTGAGAAGCAGTGCAGGCTCGAGGCGGTGTCATACAGCGACATCGCTGCATATCTTGAGGCCAACGGGGCCCCAGGAGGACAAGGCGGTGGCTGCATGGAGGGGAGCCACGGAGCGAGGTAGACGAGGTGAGGGGATGACTCCACGATGCTCGGCCACGAGACCTACTGGTGATGGAGGACGACGTCGACGGGGGGAGAGAGGAGGCACTACAGGTGTGGTATGGGATGACGGCGACGTGCAGGTGCGGCGGCGCGCTTCTGTAGAGGAGGTTGGCAAGCAGGGTGACAAGGGAGGTGAGCCGAAGGAGGGCTGGTGGCGCCCGTCGCTGCAAGGGGAGGTCGACGCAGGACAGGAGCATGCCAGGATCCGGGTACAGTGAGGCCGGGGGTGGTCGCGGACGGCGACGGCCAGACAGGTGGCCGACAGAGCGGCCAGGGCGAGGACGAATGCCTCCAGCGGCACGTGGGCCGGGTTGCAGAGGGCGATGCGTGGCGCCCGGCGCTGTTGAGGGCGGCCTTGGCGGTGGCTGAATGCTCGCGGACCAGAGGGCGGGCGACGACGCGAGGAAGCGGAGTGGTGGGGAAAGGGGTAGGTGGGGGAGCATCGGGGAGAGGAGTGGACAGAGGAGGGTTCGCGTGGTGGGGAGCGCGGCAGGTGGCGTGGCGATAGAACCGAGGCGAGGCGGGGAACGGGACAAGGAGGTGGGGTCGACTCGCGCGCGATTGTGCCGTGTCCGTGTACTGCGTGCTGCGTGCGTGATTACCAGGTGCGTGTGTGTGCGTGTTTGGGTGGGGCTGGGCGTGTGCGTGAGTGGTTCTGGTGGTTGGCGGCGGGGTGGGTTGGCGCTAGGTGTGGAGCAAGGTGGTGGTGGCTGCTGTGGGGAGTAGGTGGTTAGGGTTTGCTTTTGGGGTAGTAGGTGGCTGCGGCTGGGCCTTTTGGGCCTGGCCGGCGGCTGCCTCCCCCACTAAAATATTTATTTCTATTTAACGTTTAAAATATTTTATAAATAGTTTTTGGACAAGTAAAATATCCAAGAAGACCTGGTTTTATGATTTGAAAATAAAGGAGGGCTAATTAGAAAACAAAATAGGGTTTTTGCAAAGTACTTTTATGAACAAACATGCATGATAATGTCATGATGATGCACAAAGTAGAAACAACGAGCGATTTTCTGGTAGTGATTTTAGCGGGCTCCACAATTCGACACCACTAACAAGGGATCTCGCCCTCGAGATCCGCCTCATGGTACCGGGAAGAAGGCCGACGATCAGAATCTTCTCGCTTCAGGTAGATCCCCGCGACACCACTAACAAGATTGTTGCTCCATCTTGAAATCGGTGACACCACCAACAAGGGGTCGTTGTCCATGGTCGTCAATAAAACACTCCGGGAACAAAGGACGAAGGTAAAGGTATCAAGAGATAAAGCCACCTTTAACTTCCGTGGATGGAGCGAAATTGCTTGATCCACCGATTCGATGTACAAAAGTGCACAGTGAGAGGCGGGTAGGGTGATCAGTCCATCCCGTACTCAAAGCATCCTTCTATAAATGAATCGCATAATCGTGCAACCAACTCTCGGGATTTAGATTGAAGATCTTCACAAGCGGTGTTCGGAACACGAGGGGTGATGCAGGATCTTCATCGGATCTGGCATAGATGATGTCGTCGCATTGGGGACCACCGGAAGATACAAAGAAACATCGTATGAAAAAACACAATGATCAGGTTTTGCGATGGTTCCATTGGCATGAATAACACATGCTCAAGGTATACTCCAACTTCACCAATGCTCATTCTTCTCATATGTTTTTCAACGATACAGATATCTGTCAAGGGGCACATACGGATAAAGAGTTCAAGGAAAAAATATTGGATGAAGGTACAACAGCCGAGAAGAAGATTGATGATTGTAGAACCACCGTTATAAAGGGAGGAAGCGAAACCCTGAAGGTACGACAGAAACCCAACCACGAGAATTCCTCGACTTAGAGAAAGGGAAGAGAGCAGATTTAAAACACGCAGAGGAAAGAGGAGAATAGCATAGGGGTAAGGAGTAAAAGCAGACCTAATCAGATCTATCCAACCGATTTTGCAAAATAGTCTTGACACTCTACATCGGCCGTTAGCTAGGTTATCCTACAGGCTGGACTTGTGGGGTATCGCAACTGCTGAGCTCTGATACCACTCTGTAACACCCTCGAATCGGCCCTAGGCAGATTTCCGCGCTTCCCGCCAAAAACCGCATAGAAACGATTCAAGGACACCCACCAGGCACTTTCGTGCGGGTGGATAACGAAGTAATACCATTACACATTAGTCCATGATGGAACCCACAGAACATATATATACAACAATGACTCCATGAGTCAAGAATACAGATATACTATACAAGCATTCAAATCACCTTGAAAACGATAGAGCGTCCGACTACGGACAAGAAGCAAATGGGGCTAAGAGCCCTGAATAATAACCAATGGCATCCATAACCCTGCCCAGGCCAAGCCGGAAGGGTAACCCTGCTAACGACGTCGATCTCAAACCTGCTAAAACAAAAGGGGTGCCGACAAAGGGCAAAGGAAAAAGAGGAGCGTCAGTACTGAGGCCAGTACACGGCGAGTCTAGAATTCGGCGGTCCTCTCCTACACAGGTATGGTGGACTGAAGCATTGCAGCACAGCGACACTAAACAACCTATAGATACTCGGTATCACTGGCGGCTATTAGAGAGGGGTAAGAAGGACCTATTCGGATCCTACCTGATAGGAACACCAAACATACCCATCCTGGTATTTCCCCCTCGAGACCAAACGAGGAAGTAGGACCAAGGAACTCACACAGTTGGCAGTTTTACTCATTCCATTATAGATGCAGCATTTACTAGTCAGATATATAGCACGAGTCATCCTGATAGCATAAGTAGTGGGCAGTTTTAGTTAACATTCCATTGTAGTTGGATCATTTACTAGTCAGATATAATTGTCCTGAGGAATCCCAAAACCCAGCAGTTGTTGACACTTATATCACATTCCATTGGAGTTGCAATACTTACTAGGCAGGTATAGTATGACACAGATCACCACAGATCCACTAGTTGTTGGCATTTTTATTATCCATTCCATTGTAGTGAAGATAAATTACTAGTCACATATTAAGTCAAAATTATAGCACTACTTTAGTTATGCTTGTCTATGATCAAGATACTGTGCTCCAAGTCGTCCATAACCGCGGACACGGCTTTCAGAAAGATTTACCCTGCAGGGGTGCACAAATAGCAACACACACTCGATCAACCTTGGAAAAACCAACTCAAAACCCAACGAGGCTTTCACAACAAAGCAATCACAGGATTCATAAATATTTCAGGGGGCCACCCCACTAAGCTACCCGCAACGAAGTTGGCCGGCTCCGGAACGGACCCAGGGTTTGTGACGACGGCTGTAAACGACTGGGAACCCGAAAGTGTGACTGGGCTTATCGATACCGCGAAAATGTGGCACGGTCCAAAATAGTACAGGTGCTCCACGCACAATCTTAAATAAATCGGTAAAGCATGGCATAAGTACAGGATAGTAAATAAAACCCCAAACTAGTTTGTGGCCCCAAGAAATAGAAATGAATCAAGCTTTGGCTCAGGGGGATCCCATAGGGTCTCTTGGATGTGGATAGTGCGAATAGTCAAGGAACAGGTATCAAGTACTCGGGGCCTACGGGACACAAGTGGACATAAAAACCAAATAGCATATATTGCCCACCGGTGCCTCTTTCATTAGTTATCACAGCAATTTAATAGTTGTATTTGAAGTCATGATCAACTCCAACATTAACATCTGCCAACATTCCAACAACTGTGGTACTTGACAAAACGAGAACGCACCTGAGCAAGCAACTATGACTCGCAAGGCCAGCTATCTACCAAACACAGGTAATAGGAGGTGTCCAAGGCAATATAGAGGCTGGACGGGATATAATTGGTGTACAGAAACTAAAGCATCGCGACACTGATAGCAATAGATGAACAGGAGGAAAATAAAGACTATAAATGCAAAATAGGTAGAAGGGGGAGAGATGCTCGCCTGGGAAACACTGTTGACGGATCATATCTGGAGAACTTGTCGATACTCGCATCAACTCATCGGCCTAATCCACGAAGAAGCAAACACTAGAAGAAACACCGGATGTAATATTTAATACTATGACAGAAGATCCGGCATGCTTATGATATGATGCATGTCATGACAAAGATGCGGTGCAATTAGGCAATATTAAGCGGAACCGGGGTCCCGACAATTAATTATATGGTTCAAGTTATTTATCTACCCCGCAAGATAAATGTTGTATTAACAGGGCGAAACATGGCATCGGTTCACTACACCAATTTAAATGGAGTCCAGAATAAGATTAGAATAGCCCGCATATAGACTCCATATTTAATTTAGGTGAATCGACTATTCAACCCAACCCACCAGATGGCATGTATGCAAGCATGATGATTTAAATGCATGAGATTTTACATATAGCATTTATAAAATAGGGCTTGGGAAAAGGTTCACACATCTGGGTTCCAGAGATCTTGGGTTCCGAGGGTTCGGGGTCCGGTCTCAGGGTTCGACGGGGGTCGGTCTCGGACCATGGAAGGAGAGCTTGGCGTTCCGGGAAGAAGGACTTGGTTTGGCGTCGGAGGATCATCGGATTCGCCCTGGTCAGTGTCGATCTTGTCGTCGCGAAGATCTTTTCGGGTCCGCGTATCGGGTCGATCTTGGCGTTTGGGTTCTCGGCATCGCATCCGGGAAGGAGGTCTTATCGCATCCATGGAGATCTTGGTTCGGCCTCAGTCAAAGCATTCAGAAGCAGATCTTGGTGTTCTGGGCATCTTCCGGTCGGTACAGTCTTGTCAAGCTTGTCGATCTTGTTCGCCGAGGCGGTTCGAAGACCTTGTCGAAAGTCGGGATCGAGGTTGATCTTGGTGAATCCTTATGTTCAATTCTCGTAGGTTCCAACTTGCAGCTTAGAATATCCACACAACAACACCGAACGCCACAACAAATCATCGTAAACCATCTATAGCAGGGAAACACACTACAGGTATCTGGCATGTCGTCAGTGGATTTGGGTTAGCACAATAGAGACACCCGGGGCTTGGGCTCCTAAAGCTACGCATGACAGAGAACACTGGCCAGTGTCCATGGCGTCGAGGCCGACACGGCTGCAAGAGGACGGTGCCATGCAGAGAGGGCAGCAGCACTCTACATCTTGTAGGTTCGAGATGGTGAGCAGCAGTGCAGGCTCGAGGCGGTGTCGTACGGTGACATCGCTGCAGATCTTGAGGCCGACGGGGCCCCAGGCGGACAAGGCGGTGGCTGCATGGAGGGGAGCCATGGGGCGAGGTAGACGAGGTGAGGGGCCGGCTCCACGACGCGCGGCCACGGGACCTGCTGGTAACGGAGGACGACATCTACGGGGGGAGAGAGGAGGCACTGCAGGTGCGGTACGGGACTACGGTGACGTGCAGGTGCGGCGGCGCGCTTCTGCAGAGGAGGTTGGCGAGGAGGGTGACGAGGGAGGTGGGCCGAAGGAGGGCTGGTGGCGCCCGTCACTGCAAGGGGGGTCGACGCGGGACAGGAGCATGGCGGGATCCGGGTACAGCGAGGCCGGGGGTGGTCGCGGACGACGGCGGCTAGAGAGGTGGATTGAGCGGCCAGCCAGGCGAGGGCGAACGTGCAGCAACAAGGCAGGTTCAGGGTGACGGTGGCGCCCAAGCTTGAGGCTTTGGCGGTGGCTGAATGCTCGTGGACCAGAGGGCAGGCGGTGACGCGAGGAAGCGAGGAGGTGGGGGAAGGGGTAGGTGGAGGAGCGTCGGGGGGGGGGGGAGGGGAGGAGAGGACAGAGGAGGGTTCGCATGGTGGGGAGCACGGCAGGTGGCGTGGCGATAGAACCGAGGCGAGGTGGGGAACGAGACAAGGAGGTGGGGCCGACTCGCTCGTGATCGTTCCGTGTCCGTGTACTGCGCGCTGCGTGTGTGAGTACCAGGTGCGTGTGTGTGCGTGTTCGGGTGGGGCTGGGCGTGTGCGTGAGTGGTTCTGGTGGTTGGCGGCGGGGTTGGTTGGCGCTAGGTGTGGAGCGAGGTGGTGGCGGCGGCTGTGGGGAGTAGGTGGTTAGGGTTTGCTTTTGGGGTAGTAGGTGGCTGCGGCTGGGCCTTTTGGGCCTTTTGGGAGTAGGTGGTTAGGGTTTGCTTTTGGGGTAGTAGGTGAACGAGCGATTTTCTGGTAGTGATTTTAGCGGGGTGCCACATTTTTACTTTGGAACTGCTCTTTGCTATAGATATGCTTTGGATGTTGTAGTAGGAGGACATTTCCTCCAATGCAATGAGGATGAAGCTTTTAATGCCATAAAGAAGTTGGTCTTAACTTATAACTTGTCTAGCAAGTCTGATTCTTCCTTTATAAACATATTTGCTAGATTGAACACCCTTGGGACTAACACTGCTAGTTTAAAGGAATGCTATAACATGCTTAGAGAGCATCATGATTATGTTCCAATAAATTCTGAACCCTCAAAATGGCTTCCTACAGTAAAAGTTGTTATAAATAATGAAACTTTCCATGCTCGCTATGATATCATGTCTAAATTTTGTCTTATGCCTAAAGATATCTACGAATCTTTGAATCTTTGGGGTCTTTCTGAAGGGGGAGAAGCAATATCTCTTGCTAATAATGCCACAATATTACCCATGTGAATATCTAAAGGAGTGTTTACAAAGATTCTAGGGAAAGTGGTGTCTACTGATTATCTTGTTATTGAATGTGTAGGAAAAGGACAAATCACACTTGGAAGATCCCTACTTAAACTCCTTGGAGCAACTATAGATGTGGAAAAGGGCATCATGCACTTCGCTTCTCCACCGTACAATCATACGTTCCCCAAGTATAAGAATAAAAGTAAGAGAGGTAAGGGCAAGAAATTTGGTTTTAATGCTTCTTCATTTGAGAATACTTGATTCTTTTCTTGCTTCTTATGCCTAACTTAAAGGCGTTAAAGAAAAGTACTTATTGGGAGATAACCCAAAAGTTTTAGTTGAGTCATGGAAGTTATTTGTTCAGTAATAACCTCTCCTTATCTTTTGTGTGTGGTTTTTGTGCCAAGAGTAACCTCTAATGAGAGAGAAGTAATGCTTGGGAAAGTTGCTGTCCCGAAACAGATTTTTGTGCTTCGCTTTAAAAATTTGTCAAAAATCTCTGTACGTCGGTTTGAACTGTAATTTTTTGTGCTTCTGCCCCAGGTTGTTATCCAACTTTCATTAGTTCAACACTTTTTTATTTGAGCAACATAAGGTCTTCGAAAATTTTGGTTTTTACCTGCTGGTCTGTTTTGACAGATTTGTGCCATTATTTGCATTTGCCTCTTAATCTCTTTCTCTTTGAGTTCTCTTTAATCATTTGAACTTTTTAAAGGAAGTAATACCGTGGCTTGTGTTTTAATGGAAGTTTTACTTGTGTTAATACTGAACTAAAAGACTTATTATCTTGAGTACACTAATGTTGCTAATGAAGATTGTGTGAAGTTTTGTATGAAGAAAAATTTCAGGTGTAGGGACAGAATGATGTAATGAGATGAAGAATGGACTAAAGCTCAAGCTTGGGGATGCCACCCATGTCACCCAAATAATTATCCAATAAGTACAAGCGTCAAAGCTTGGGGATGCCCAAGGCATCCCCTTCTTCATCAATAAAAATCTCAGGTTTCTTCCAAACACTTCATTTTTATTGTCTCATGCACAGTTGTGTTGTTCTTGGAGCGTCTTTGTTTTTGTTTATAGTTTTTATTTTCTTAGTTTTCTTAGTTTGCGTGAATAAATTGGTTGGACCCCCTCATTCATACATTAGTTTTCAAATAAGTTGGTTTGGATTGGAAAAGAGTAGGAAAAGTTCATGCTTAAGTGGTAAAAAGGAGCTTGTTTTTGACTGTGGCCTATACTTTGTCATGTCATGCTTGATATTGTTTTGGATTTATGCTTAGTGATTTTTTCTGTAGAATGACATGCTATAAACAATTGAGATTGCTTAATGTGCCTTGAAAGAATCATGTGTTGTTTTAGCATATTAAAGCATAGTATTGTGGTATTCTCCTTTGATGCTTTATTTGGGTTAACTTGGCACATGCTCACACCATGTTATGACTATACCAAGTCACCATAGCCTCTATTATCCTTTAGTTTTCGACTTGTAATATCACTTTATGCTTTAATTAATGATGTTTTGTCGCTTTGCATGATTATGGCCATTATTGCTCTCTTAGTTGGTTGCTCCCAATCTTTTGCTAGCCTCCATACCAAGTATGAGTCCCACTCATGCATCCAAATCCATATAAAACCAAGTTATTCCAAAGAGTCCACCATACCTACCTATTAGCATTTGCTATTCCAAGTATATTCATGTTTTTATCCACCTTCCGAATTAAACTTGTTATGTGAAAATTAGTGATTAAAGCTCTCACAAACTTGATGGCACACTTTACTTTCTTGCACTTAATAATCTTGAACCATTGTGTTCATATTTGTTGCGTATATGCTTGCGCTTTATAAGTTGAAGTTAGCAGAACAATGTATCGTGGGGAACGCTTTCAACATTGCACTTATTATTTCGCTGATATCATGATTCTTTTGCTTATGGATCCCGGCGGTGTGAAATAAAAGGGGAACTTGTAAGATCATGGAGTTTGTATGTGTGTTAGAGAAACTCTTGGGCCGCTAGCCTAAGCCATGCCTAATCATGGTGGAAACTTGCAGCATAACCATAATGAGCACTGTATGAAGCATCCTCAATAAAAACCTATGCAAATAGCAAATAAAAAGATCGCCGAGATACTCATTATCTGTTGCCTTGTCATTTTGATATGGGATAGCTCATGTGTCATGGGGCAAGGGGTACCCCGTTGGCGGTTCTCTATGATACATATGTACTTACAATGACAAGAGCTTACTTGTGACCGAAGTTGAGTAGCATGAGGTTCGGTACTCGTAAGCAAGGGGCATGAGATTTCAACATATAACTTGTCAAGCACATCCTGTTGGTTGTGTCACTTTAACCTTAATCACCTAAAGATGCTTATGATAGGGGAAATGAGAGCTGAAAGCTAATAAGTACCATAATTTTTGGAAGTTCTTTATGAGACTTGAATCCCTACTTCCTTCTATGAAGGCCTTTCTTTTACTTTTATGTTGAGTCTCCATATTATATCTTTATGCACCTATTGAGAGAGCATAATGGCCATTCTTAGTTTAATGTGCATTGTCCCAAAACTTGTTGATTGATTCATAACTTTCATATTACTTGTTCTTAAACTATTTCTATCTAGTCACCCTTATGAACTTTGAAGGTGTCCTATGCATTTATGTTTTGCTTCACTATGAAGGACAAGCTGAATACCATTCTCATTATGTTTTCTTTATGTGAAACAAACAAACGTCTACAAAGCATTGTTATTCATGAATCTTTTGTTTGTACCTTTTCATGCTACAACATAGTTGCTATGTCTTATTGTTAGAACTATATCGTTCATGCTATGTTAAAGTACTATGATCCCATCTATCAACATTTTACAAATACTTTGATCAAGATTATGATGGTGCATGTCACCTTAAAAATTATTCTTTCTTTTTTATCACTTACCTACTCGAGGACGAGCAGGAGTTAAGCTTGGGGATGTTGATACGTTGCTAACGAATCTATAATTTTTGATGTTCCATGCTTGTTTTATATCTACTTTCTCGAAAACACTAGAAAAAGGGCGCCCTCATGGGAGTACGCGCCGCGACGCTGCTCGTGGCAGCACGTGGATGATTTTGGTGTGTCCCGTCGAGCAGGGTTGTCTTGTTTTCTTGACACGTGTAGTTCTTGTAGCGCTTCTGGATGTTTGGATTGGGGTGTTCGGTGGTTTTGTTCCGTCGCGGGACGTCTCCCGGTTTTTCCGTTGTTTTGTCGGTTTTTTTTCTTTTCTGGTTCAGATGAACTGCGGTTTGCGTTGCTTGCACTGCTTGTAGGAGGAGTTCTAGTTAGTCGTGGGACTGGAGGCAGTGCACAATAATCTGTCTTGGCAGTGGTGTAGTGATATGGTTACTCTTTTTTGGTCCTAATTTTCTCTTTGTCTGTCTTTTTTTTCTCATTTTCGGTAGTTAGTACCTGCTTTTCTTTTTTGACTTTTATTTAATTTTGTTTGTTTTCTTTTATTTACGGGCAATGGAGATTTTGTGGGGTGTAATGGGAGGAGTCCTACTTTGAACTCCTATTTATCTATACTTTGAACAAAGTCTTTTAAAGTTACATTGTGTTACATTGTGCACTGCTTACAGGAGGCCATGCACTGCTTACCGGAGTAGTTCGAGTGGCTAGCTAGTAGCACAGTGAGGCAATGCAACTGTGATTGTAATGGCAGTTCATGGAGTTCCTGCTCAAAGATTCGCTGTGCTAGTCCGTGCACTGCTTAGACTAGAAGTTCGAGTGGCTTGGTGGTAGGACATAGAGGCAGTGCATAGCTTGTATCCCGAGCAGTGCGTGGCGTGCAGTGCTGTGCATCAGGAGGCAATGCAGTGCTTACAGGAGGAGTTCGAGTGGCTTGCTTGTAGGATAGGGAGGCAGTTCATCGTTTGTATGTTCAGGAGTGCTCGGCGTGCACTGCTGAGCATCTGCGCTTTGCTGGGAAGTGCACCGCTACGATGGGATTTCGGTGGCTTGCTGGTACAGAGGCAGATGCATTCTTTGTATCTTGGGCAGTGCATGGCATGTAGTGCTGGGCATCTGCATTGTACTGAGTCGTGCACTGCTTACAGGAGGCCATGCACTGCTTACCAGAGTAGTTCGAGTGGCTAGCTGGTAGCACAGTGAGGCAGTGCAACGGTTGTAGACTGAGCAGTTCATGGAGTGTCCTGCTCAGCATCTGCTCTTTGCTAGTCCGTGCACTGTTTAGACTACAAGTTCGACTGCCTTGCTGGTAGGACATAGAGGCAGTGCATAGCATGTATCCCGAGAAGTGCGTAGCGTGCAGTGCTGCGCATTAGGAGGCAATGCAGTGCTTACAAGAGGAGTTCGAGTGGCTTGCTTGTAGGACAGGAAAGCATTTCATCGCTTGTATGTTCAGCAGTGCTCGGCGTGCACTGCTGAGCATTTGCACTTTGCTGGGCAGTGCACTGCTTACAGTAGGATTTCGAGTGGCTTGCTGGTAGCACAGGGCTGCAGTGCATTCTTTGTATTTTTGGAAGTGCATGGCGTGTAGTGCTGGGCATCTGCGTTGTACTGAGTCGTGCACTACTTACAGGAGGCCATGCACTATTTACCGGAGTAGTTCGAGTGGTTAGCTGGTATACGGAGGCGATTACAACGGTTGTAGAGAGCAGTTCATGGAGTGCCTGCCAGCATACCTGCCTGCTAGTCCATGCACCGCTTAGACTAGCGATTCGAGTGCCTTCTTTGGCGAGACATAGAGCGATGCATAGCCCGTATCCCGGCGAGGCGTGGCGTGCGATCTTTGCGCATCGAGGCAATGAAGTGCTTACAGGAGGAGTTCGAGTGGCTTGCTTGTAGGACAGAGAGGCAGTTTATCGTTTGTATGTTTAGTAGTGCTCGGCGTGCCGCTGAAAGCATCTCTAACGCTTTGCTGGCAATACTGCCTTACAATAGGATTTCGAGTGGCTTCTTTGGTAGCACAGAGGCATGATGCATTCTTTGTATCTTGGGCAGTGCATGGCCTGTAGTGCTGGGCATCTGCGTTGTACTCAGTCCTGCACTGCTTATAGGAGGCCATGCACTGCTTACCGGAGTAGTTCGATTGGCTAGCTGGTAGCACAGTGATGAAGTGCGACGGTTGTAGACTGAGCAGTTCATGGAGTGCCTTGCTCAGCATCTGCTCTGTGCTAGTCCGTGCACTGCTTAGACTAGAAGTTCGAGTGGCTTGCTGGTAGGACATAGAGGCGATTACATAGCACATATCGGCAGTGCGTAGCTTTGTAGTCTTCGCATCGAGGAGGCAATCTGATGCTTACAGGAGGAGTTCGAGTGGCTTGCTTGTAGGATAGGGAGGCAGTTCATCGTTTGTATGTTCAGGAGTGCTCGGCGTGCACTGCTGAGCATCTGTGCTTTGCTGGGAAGTGCACTGCTTACAGTAGGATTTCGAGTGGCTTGCTGGTAGCACAGGGACGCAGTGCATTCTTTGTATCTTGGGCAGTGCATGGCATGTAGTGCTGGGCATCTGCGTTGTACTGAGTCGTGCACTGCTTACAGGAGGCCATGCACTGCTTACCAGAGTAGTTCGAGTGGCTAGCTGGTAGCACACTAAGGCAGTGCAACGGTTGTAGACTGAGCAGTTCATGGAGTGTCCTGCTCAGCATCTGCTCTTTGCTAGTCCGTGCACTGTTTAGACTACAAGTTCGACTGCCTTGCTGGTAGGACATAGAGGCAGTGCATAACATGTATCCCGAGAAGTGAGTAGTGTGCAGTGCTGCGCATTAGGAGGCAATGCAGTGCTTACAAGAGGAGTTCGAGTGGCTTGCTTGTAGGACAGGAAAGCATTTCATCGCTTGTATGTTCAGCAGTGCTCGGCGTGCACTTCTGAGCATTTGCACTTTTGGGCGATTCGCCTTCTGATGAGATTTCAAGTGGCTTGCTGGTAGCACAGGGCTGCAGTGCATTCTTTGTATTTTTGGAAGTGCATGGCGTGTAGTGCTGGGCATCTGCGTTGTACTGAGTCGTGCACTACTTACAGGAGGCCATGCACTATTTACCGGAGTAGTTCGAGTGGTTAGCTGGTAGCACAGTGGCGATTACAGCGGTTGTGGTAGCGAAAGTTCATGGAGTGCCACTCGCATCTGCTAATGCTAGTCCATGCACTGCTTAGACTAGCAGTTCGAGTGCCTTGCTGGCAGGACATAGAGGCAGTGCATAGCCTGTATCCCGAGCAGTGCGTGGCGTGCAGTGCTGCGCATCAGGAGGCAATGAAGTGCTTACAGGAGGAGTTCGAGTGGCTTCCTTGTAGGACAGGGAGGCAGTTTATCGTTTGTATGTTTAGCAGTGCTCGGCGTGCCTTCTTGAGCATCTAACGCTTTCTTTAGGCAAAGACACTGCCTTCTGATGAGATTCGAGTGGCTTCTGGTATACAGCAGCAATGCATTCTTTGTATCTTGGGCGATTACATGGCCTGTAGTCTTTGAGCATCTGCGTTGTACTCGATCTGCTGCTTTGCTACGAGAGGCCATGCCGCTTACCGGAGTAGTTCGATTGGCTTAGCTGGTATGCAGTGATGAAGTCTGTGATTTGTAGACCGAGCAGTTCATGGAGTGCCTTGCTCAGCATCTGCTGTGCTAGTCCGTTACCTTTGCTAGACTAGAAGTTCGAGTGGCTTCTTTGGTAGGACATAGAGCGATTACATAGCTTTGTATCGGCGGTCATGTAACTGTAGTGTTCTTGTCGAGGCAATGCGCTTATACAGGAGGAGTTCGAGTGGCTTGCTTGTAGGATAGGGAGGCGGTTCATCGTTTGTATGTTCAGCGATTGCTCGGCTTGCTTCTTGAGCATCTCTTTCTTGGGCGATTGCCTTGCTTCTGATGAGATTTCGAGTGGCTTGCTTTGGTATACAGCATGATGCATTCTTTGTATCTTGGGCAGTGCATGGCGTGTAGTGCTAGGCATCTGCGTTGTACTGAGTCGTGCACTGCTTACAGGAGGTCATGCACTGCTTACCAGAGTAGTTCGAGTGGCTAGCTGGTAGCACAGTGAGGCGATCTGTGATTTGTAGCGATTCATGGAGTGCCCTTCTCAGCATACGCTTCTGTGCTAGTCCATGCACTGCTTAGACTAGAAGTTCGAGTGGCTTGCTGGTAGGACATAGAGGCAGTGCATAGCCTGTATCCCGAGTAGTGCGTAGCCTACAGTGCTGCGCATTAAGAGGCAATGCAGTGCTTACAGGAGGAGTTCGAGTGGCTTGCATGTAGGATAGGGAGGCAGTTCATCGTTTGTATGTTCAGCAGTGCTCGGCTTGCACTGCTGAGCATCTGCGCTTATTTGGCGATTCTGCCTTACAGATGAGATTCAGTGGCTTGCTGGTAGCACAGGCCTGATTGCATTCTTTGTATCTTAGGCGGTCGAGGCGTGTAGTCTGGGCATCTGCGTTGTCTTGAGTCGTGCCGCTACGGAGGTCATGCACTGCTTACCAGAGTAGTTCGAGTGGCTAGCTGGTAGCACAGTGAGGCAGTGCAACGGTTGTAGACTGAGTAGTTCATGGAGTGCCCTTCTCAGCATCTGCTCTGTGCTAGTCCATGCACTGCTTAGACTAGAAGTTCGAGTGGCTTGCTGGTAGGACATAGAGGCAGTGCATAGCCTGTATCCCGAGTAGTGCGTAGCCTGCAGTGCTGCGCATCAAGAGGCAATGCAGTGCTTACAGGAGGAGTTCGAGTGGCTTGCTTGTAGGATAGGGAGGCAGTTCATCGTTTGTATGTTCAGCAGTGCTCGGCGTGCACTGCTGAGCATTTGCGCTTTGCACAGGCATGATGCATTCTTTGTATCTTGGGCAGTGCATGGCGTGTAGTGCTGGGCATCTGCGTTGTACTGAGTCGTGCACTGCTTACAGGAGATCATGCACTGCTTACCAAATGTAACTACCTCGGTGAATTACGCTCCTAGTATAAGCCTGGATGATCAGAAATGGTTGAAATAGTACGGTGGGGCCCAAATGCCACTCACAGGTAGACCTTTCGGCCGTCCCAACCATTTCCAAACATCGGGACAAGAACGGGCGGCGTAATCGGCAGGCGAAGGGATCAACTACATACACAAATGAGTATGTATGCAAGCCACCATACAATAGTACATCAGAGCCATTCCATCTAAAAAGAAAGGAAATATAGCAACGCCATACGGCAAGATCCAAATATCCTAGATAGATATAATAGTTTGGGATATCTCCTCATACATCAATCAACAGTATCAAGCGGGCGGAAGACAAAATCGATGCGGATAAGAAGCAAATCAGCATAAGATGCCCCATAAATAAGCACATCCGCCCATACGGATCTCACGGATCCCGTTCCCGGAATCTCTACACGAATGATCGTTGCCCACATCGTCTGTCTCTTCCACCCAGTATCCATCTTGCGAGGGTACTGTTCATCTGAACCAATAATTTATCGTGTGAGACCCTAAGGGTACTCGGCAAGTCTTTATGCCTCTAAAGGGACACAACAGGGTGACGCAATTGCAGCAAAAGGTAAACCCTAGCAATTATATAGATACTGCTAACCATCCGCCTAACCAGAGATGAGCGGATGTCCGTGAATTAATAACAACATTATAACGGTAATCTTAATGATCCATCCTCCTCCTCGCTACCAACGAGGAAGGACGAACAACCCCATCCGTTGGCAGTTTTATTATCCATTCCATGAGTGTTGCACTATTTACTAGTCGGTACCTAGTCTAGTCAATTTAAAAGCGGTACTTTAGTTATGCTTGTCTATGATCGAGAAATTGTGCTCCAAGTCGTCCATAACGCGGACACGGCTTTGAAAGTTTTACCTGCAGGGTGCACAAATAGCAACACACACTCGATATGCCTCGGAAAAACCAAATCAAAACCAACGAGGCAGTCATGACAAAGCGATCACGAGATTCAGAAATATTTGAGGCCACCCCATTGAGCTACCATAGCGAAGTTAGCTGACTCGAGACGGCCTCAAGGTTTGTGGAGCCGGCATGAACGCAGGAACCGAAAGTGTGACTGGGCTTGTCGACAGGTAACGGTCACGGACCTAAACATGCAGTGTGCTCCTCGCACAATCTTAAATAAAGCGATAAAGCATGGCATAGGTAAGGATCGTAAATAAAACCTCAAACTAGTTTGTGGCCCCAAGAAATAAGAATGAATCAAGCTCGGCTCAGGGGTCCACAAGCCTCCGGATGTGGATAAGCGAATATTCTTGGAACAGGAATCAAGTACTCGGGGTCTTACGGGACACAAGTGAGCCTGAAAAGCCAAATAGCGAATATGGCTCACCGATGCCAGTTTCATTAGTTATCCCATTACTACTCAGGTTAAGTTGTTTAGGTACCTCGTTATCCATCAGACACTCACATACCCTACACATGCTGTTCTACGACTCGCATGGCTCAAACAACTCCTGTAGTAATGGCTCATAGGGTTGAGGAACAAGCTTCGACGGGGTTTAAAAATAAAGGCTATGCAATACTTGGGATTCAATTTAATGCAATCGCGACTCAATGATGCAAGAATAAGATAGAGGCAATAGGTACTATATGTATGCAAGCATGTGGTAGTGCTTGCACGGTAGCTCGATTGAAGCGAGAGATGGATCTGGTAGTGCTCCTGGTTCTCTTGATATATCCACCTCGGCGTCTATTAGAAGAAGAACCAAACAAACAAGGGCCAACATAAATAAAGTGCACAAGCATATGAATAAATGCGACAAGCAAACAATCATGCCATGATGAATGATGCACAATTTGCATGGTATTAAGGTAGCATGGCATGGGTGAGGTGTGGAAACAAGATTAAATCATTTTATGGGGTTTTTGTCCCATTTTATTCTCATATTAGTTGCTGTATACAATATATTTATATGATGCATGCTTCAAATCAAACCAAGGAATGCATAAACAGAAAGGTCTCGTCGAGCTAATCATTTTAGACATATTATTTGTTAAATTTGGATTTATAACCCAAAAGTTATTAATTATTTAAGAAAAAGGGGCATTTATTGTAATTTAAATAAACTTGGAAATTTAAGTGTTCAAAATATATTTTGGATTGCATATTTGAATTCCTCACATTTTCTGATTTGAAAACATATCTTATTTGTATTATTTGGATTAATATTTGAAAAGTTATTTGAAAAGCAATTATATTTGAATTTGAAATAATTTGAAAAGGATTTGAAATTAAAACAAAACAGACTAACTTTTCTCACACAGGCAAAACTAGCCAGACGGTGACATGTGGGCCTCCTGGCTGGCGACAACGTGGCGAGAAAAGGTTTTCCTCACCATGGCGATTACTTGACTGTGTGGTGACAGATGGGACCGGCTCATGAGCCCTTGACAGAAGAACGTTGGGGGTCGCCCACGGCGCGTGGCGAGGGAGTTGAGGGTGCTTAACTTGGGGCCTATCTGCAAAACTTCCATGGAGACAGCCAGGTGGGACCGATTGGGCCTTGAGTTCTTGGGCCTTAAAAGCGAGGGTGTAAGCGAAAACGACCGTGGCTGTCAGTGCTTCTTCCTCGCGTGCGAGACCGATCGGTGCTCACGCCTTGACGACGCTGAGGATCAAACCAGGGACCTGCGGCCTGGGTGGCGAACCGGTGCGGTGGGTTGGGCTAGGTGGCAGAGAGGTGGTCTAGGGCCTAGCTAAGGTTTCTGCGACGCTGCGGGGACGAGCAGACGCACACGACGCCGGCGCAGAGGTGCTCGACGGGCGCGCCGCGGCCAGACACGACGGTGAAAGCGAGGTGTCCAGGAGGAGGTGGGCTCACCGCGAGTGTGTCGAGGCGTTGGATCGGGTCGGGCGGGCGATCGGTGGCAGCACGCAGCGACGGCGATCTAGGGTTTTGGCGGCGTCATTGTTCTTGACGGTGCTCCTCCTCAGGGGCGGCGTGCGTCTGAGACGATGGGCGACCGTGAGCTTCCCTGACACCAGGAGCGCCCACACCACCGGCTGGTAGAGGAGATCGGTGGAGGTCAAGGTTGGCGGCAAGGTGTAGGCGGTGGAGAGGAGAGGGGGAGAGGGCAGGGCGCCTTCGGGGTAGATCTGGGGAAGCAGGGGAGGCGAGAGAGGGGGTGGATAAGGTAGAGAGGAAGCGAGGATGCCGTGGGGAGGTGGTAGACGATAAAGGTGGCTCGGCCACCTTTTGTCCTCCTCCTCACGTGCTCGGCTAGGAGGCAGGCGAGGCGAGGCGGTGGGGAGCTGCCGGGTGGGGTAGGCGAGCCAGGGTCGGGTGGTTGAGCTGGGGCCCCTAGGGCGAGAGAGAGCACGAGAGGAGAGGTGAGGGTAGCCTCGGGTAGGGTAGATCTAGGCTCGGGTTTGAGCTAGGTGGGGAGCTAGGGTTGGGGTGGTTCGGGCTGGGTGAGGGACAGTGGGGCCTGCATGGCAGGTAGAAGGGAGGGCCGAAAGAGAGGGGAGATGGTAGCTTAGGGTTTAGGTCATGGTGGGGTTTAGGAGAGAGGGGGGTTATGGTGATGATGATGGAGTAGGTTAGATGACTAGGGTTAGGGTTTAGGGTTAGAGTTAGACGAGGGCAAGGTAGATTAGGGTTTACTATGGACAAGGTCAAGCCAAGATCAACCAAGATCAAACCAAAACAAAACAAGAAAAGAGGGGGAGGTGGTTTAAGCATGATCAAATAAGATCAAGCCAAAAGAAAAGATAGAGGTAGAGATGATCCACTCCAAGAACAAATAAAATCCAAATGACAAGCAAAAGGTGGTGCTTGCATGGCCCATGCAAATTATTTAATGCCATGATAATTTTTGTGAGAACAATAATATTAAACATGGCATTATTATCATGCATTCCCAAAATTGGATTAAGACCCAAGCAAAAGAATTTAAAAGGATGCCCCCTGTGGAAAAGATGTAGATGACCATATTTGAATTAAAATGGGACATGCTAGTGTGTATGTTCCACCAGATAATCAATAGTCCCCAAATTATTCCAACATGAGCATAATTCCATGATAATCCATATGGAAGCTAGGAGAAAGGTTCCACTCACAAGGCATGCAAAGGTGGCCATGTGGCTCTCATGTTTCAATATTGTGAAAACAACATGATGCTAAGATGAGAGTATGTGGATAAAGAATTGGATCCATCCCAACCCACATGAGCTAGAGGTAAAACCAATAAGTGCCAAGCTCATATTTGGTTGGATGGTGGAATTATAAGGTGGTGAAAGAAAAAGGTGGTGGAGTTAATAAGAGATATGCCCCCAACTCAACTTGGGCATTACACAATATATCAAGAACCAAATACAATATCAAGAGGCAAATACAATTAATAATGCATATGAGATAAGAACCAAATGGAAAAGGGTTTGATATGATGCTCAAATGCAAGGAGGCATGATGACATGAGCATGATACAATGATGATGCAACAATTATATATAGGAAGGTAGCATCTATATAGACTAGGCTAGTAGCATTGCAATTGTTAGCCAATTGGGATGCTACAACTCTCCCCCACTAAACAAGAATCTCGCCCCGAGATTCCTAGGAAAAAGAAAACAACACAAGGATAGGCGGGTGTCCGAACGAAGGTGACCCTCACGTTCCCAAGATGATGAAGAACGGAAAGGTGTGACCACTACACCTTGCAAAACTTGCTAGACTTGTTGCGAGTCTTGCATTTTGCTGGAGAGACAACGGGTAGAAGAGTTGAAGGATTGTCGTGAGACAAGAAGGATAGGATGGACATAGCTCTGGTATTCTCAAGAAACATGATAAGAGAAAAAGGACCACTTGAGAAAGAAAGGACAGGATGATGTAGCATGGATAAAGAAAGGCACACCGATAAGATTAAAGATTTACCGATACTAGAGAGGATGAATCTTTGTCTCGCCGGAAGAAAAGAGCTAGATTGGAGAGGTTTTGAAGCACTATGACAATAGCATCGTATTCTCTCTCGGATTTGAGAAATGAATTTTGGAAACACTATTGCCTTCAAACAATAGAGTCCCTTGATATTAACAGAAAGATTTGGTTAGACATCGTCGGATTAGATTCTTCTTGCGCCGGTAAGACCCAAAGGATCACGCAATTGAGGTGCGCGGATATGACTTCTAGAGACGGATGTGAGGCTAGATCATGGTGGAAACCCGAGAAGCAAGGATATGGAGGATCTGGAGTTTATTGTAGAGATACTTATTGCTTTCTTTAGCCTTGAGGCTAACGCAATAGATTGTGGTGAGGCATGAACCATAATTGGCTTTACCACGAAAAAGAATTGATGAAACAAGAAGAGAGATAGATTCCTTTCATCTTGTTTGGGGATGTAGAGCACCGGTAAAAGACGAGGATAGAAAGGAGTTTGCGTTTGTTTCCACCGGATAATGAAGATTTTGCTCCGTGTAGGAAAAGATGAGATCACCTGTGAGATATTATTGATTACTTTCTTCGAGAGAGCACTCCGGAAAAACAAGGACGGAAGTAAAAGTATCGAGGGATAAAGGCCACTTCTAACTTCCGTGGGATGAGCGAAATCACATGAATTCCCCAATTCATTGTACAAGAGCGAATGATAAGAGTAGTGGTATGGTAGCTACTCCATCCCGCACTCAAAGCATTACTCCGCACATGAATAAGGAAAAACCATGCAACCCAACTATCGAAACAGACTGAAGGTATTGACAAGAGCTCATGGATCTCCGTTAGAAAAGCGAGGTTAGATGCAAACGATTCCCGGATCCAAGATAGATAAGGGTGATGATGTTGTCGTCATACCTGATGTAACAAGCCACCGGAAAGATATGAAGGAAGATCATGGAGACAACTGCAAGATTCCACAGACAAAGAAAAAGATAGCCCCACTTGAACAGAAGGATTACGAAAGATCTGAAAAGTCTTCATGGCCTCCGGTGGATTGAGCATAGACGATAGAACAAGAGAGTTTCAAGAGATCACTTGACGAGACTGAGGTGAAAGAACTCCATGTTCTCCTTGAAATGTTTGAGAGAGATTTAGCAGTCTTGAGGAAACTTGGTGATGCAGACGATGATAACTTAACAGGAACAACTCCGGATTGGTTGAAGATGGAGGATGGGATTAACAATGGACTTGCTAATTCCAGAATTGAAGCGATCTATTTAGCAGAAGGACGTGGCCGAGATAGGTGACTTGAAAGAGTCAGAGTTCTCACTTTGAGACTTTGCACACAGGCAGTGTTCTCAAAGCTTGAGAGAAAAGACATAGATGATCTTCCATGTCCTTCCATTGATATAGAATAGGCAAGCATATTATCAACATATACCACCAAGGATTAACAAGATATTCCCAGAATATCAAGTTCAAAAGCGAGAGAAAGCGAACAAATGCTCGAACACTTTTGAGCTCAACGCTCTTAGAAAGATCAATATTAAAACGGGTTCGTGTTGAAGAAGATGCCTTTGGAAGAATAGATTATCTGGTTCTTGGAAGAAAGGAGATGTCACCAGTTCACGTTGTCGATTGGGTCACGGTTACAAAGATAAAGAGATCTTGGTTCTGAACCGATGATATAGCTTTGCTTATGGTATGAGCTATCGAGAGGCGAAAGATGTGCGGATATGGAGCTGAAAAGATGTGCACATGATGAGCAGATGATAGACCGCCGTAGTGCCTTGAGAAACTCCGGATTTCCAAGGATGCTTGAATAAGCATAGATAGGATCACGGTGTACCCAAAATCACAGGAGTTGATATCCTCCAAATGGTGACGGTTTATAGCATTTTCCATATTCAATCGTCACTATCATGAGTGGAATATAGCTATGCGAGAACCAAATTACAATCACCAACATCGGATCGACACATGTTATGTAATTAGCCCAAGAGAAAAGGAGATGAAAAGAAACTCCAAGATTAAGCGCGGTGACAAAAGAACGAGTTAGCATGGACATGCTGATAAAGGAGATAGATAATGTTTCACACATCGGAGAGGAGTGTGGAAACACAGATGTATCAAAGAAAAATTTTCCGCATTTTCGGCATTAAAATACCAATAGATCATAAAATCTCTTAGCAGATAGAGATTAGCAACAGATGGTTACACAGAAAGAGGAGTTGCTAGAAGGAAGAACACCCTTAAGAAGATGGCACCGGTTGACAAGGAGTCAGATAGATCGCGCCGGTTTTCAAAAGCCTGTCAATATGGAATGTACCAACAGTTGATAACCAAAGGCAGATAAAGATAACATGTTGGATGCAACAGATAGACAAGGAATTACACACACACACACTTTCTATGGTTCTACTGAACCGAACACGTGAATCCTAGTTTGAATTTTAAGAAGAGGATTGAAAGCGTTACACTTCCTTACCGTAAAAGGGTGGTGGTTGGGTAAGAAGAAAAGTGGAAGCGGTCCTACTCTCGCGTTTTGTTTTTCCCTATTATACATAACTACCAAAAATATTTGCTAGACAGACAACGACCATTTGGCTGAGACCCTGAAGGTCGGGATGGCTCTGATAACAATTGTAACTACCTCGGTGAATTACGCTCCTAGTACAAGCCTGGATGATCAGAAATGGTTGAAATAATGCGGTGGGGCCCAAATGCCACTCACAGGTAGACCTTTCGGCCGTCCCTACCATTTCCAAACATCGGGACAAGAACGGGCGGGGTAATCGGCATGCGAAGTGATCAACTACATACACAAATGAGTATGTATGCAAGCCACCATACAATAGTACATCGAGCCATTCCATCTAAAAAGAAAGGAAATATAGCAGCATACGGCAAGATCCAAATATCCTAGATAGATATAATAGTTTGGGATATCTCCTCATACATCAATCAACAGTATCAAGCGAGCGGAAGACAAAATCCGATGCGGATAAGAAGCAAATCAGCATAAGATGCCCCATAAATAAGCACATCCATACAGATCTCACGGATCCCGTTCCGGAATCTCTACACCGAATGATCGTTGCCCACATCGTCGTCTCTTCCACCCAGTATCCATCTTGCGAGGGTACTGTTCATCTGAACCAATAATTTATCGTGTGAGACCCTAAATTTTCAGCAAGTCTTTATGCCTCTAAAGGGACACAACACAGGGTGACGCAATTGCAGCAAAAGGTAAACCTAGCAATTATATAGATACTGCTAACCATCCGCCTAACCAGAGATGACGGATGTCCGTGAATTAATAACAACAGTTATAACGGTAATCTTAACAGATCCATCCTCCTCTCGCTACCAACGAGGAAGCGGACGAACAACCCCATCCGCTGGCGGTTTTATTATCCATTCCATGAGTGTTGCACTATTTACTAGTCGGTACCTAGTCTAGTCAATTAAAAGCGGTACTTTAGTTATGCTTGTCTATGATCGAGAAATTGTGCTCCAAGTCGTCCATAACCATGGACATGGCTTTGAAAGTTTTACCTGCGAGGGTGCACAAATAACACACACTGATATGCCTCGGAAAAACCAAATCAAAACCAACGAGGCAGTCATGACAAAGCGATCACAGATTGAAATATTTGGGGCCACCCCATTGAGCTACCATAGCGAAGTTAGTGACTCGAGACGGCCTCAAGGTTTGTGGAGCCATTGTAAACGAGGAACCGAAAGTGTGGCTGGGCTTGTCGATACAGCGTAACGGGTCACGGACCTAATAAGCTGAGTGTGCTCCTCGCACAATCTTAAATAAAGCGATAAAGCATGGCATAGGTACAGGATCGTAAATAAAACCTCAAACTAGTTTGTGGCCCCAAGAAATAAGAATGAATCAAGCTACGCTCGGGGGTCCATAAGCCTCCGGATGTGGATAGCGCGAATATTCTTGGAACAGGAATCAAGTACTCGGGGTCTTACGGGATACAAGTGAGCCTGAAAAGCCAAATAGCGAATATGGCTCACCGATGCCACTTTCATTAGTTATCCCATTACTACTCAGGTTAAGTTGTTTAGGTACCTCGTTATCCATCAGACACTCACATACCCTACACATGTTTGTTCTCGACTGCATGGCTCAAACAACTCCTGTAGTAATGGCTCATAGGGTGGAGGAACAAGCTTCGATGGGGTTTAAAAATAAAGGCTATGCAATACTTGGGATTCAATTTAATGCAATCGCGACTCAATGATGCAAGAATAAGATAGAGGCAATAGGTACTATATGTATGCAAGCATGTGGTAGTGCTTGCCTGGCAGCTCAGTTGAAGCGAGAGATGGATCTGGTTGGTGCTCCTGGTTCTCTTGATATATCCACCTTTCGTCTATTCAAGAAGAACCAAACAAACAAGGGCCAACATAAATAAAGTGCACAAGCATATGAATAAATGCGACAAGCAAACAATCATGCCATGATGAATGATGCACAATTTGCATGGTATTAAGGTAGCATGGCATGGGTGAGGTGTGGAAACAAGATTAAATCATTTTATGGGGTTTTTGTCCCATTTTATTCTCATATTAGTTGCTGTATACAATATATTTATATGATGCATGCTTCAAATCAAACCAAGGAATGCATAAACAGAAAGGTCTCGTCGAGCTAATCATTTTAGACATATTATTTGTTAAATTTGGATTTATAACCCAAAAGTTATTAATTATTTAAGAAAAAGGGGCATTTATTGTAATTTAAATAAACTTGGAAATTTAAGTGTTCAAAATATATTTTGGATTGCATATTTGAATTCCTCACATTTTTCTGATTTGAAAACATATCTTATTTGTATTATTTGGATTAATATTTGAAAAGTTATTTGAAAACAGAATTATATTTGAATTTGAAATAATTTGAAAAAGGATTTGAAATTAAAACAGAAATGTACTTTTTCTCACAGCAAAACTAGCCATGAGACAGTGACATGTGGGCCTCCTGCTTGGCGACAACGTGGCAGAAAAGGTTTTCCTCATGGCAGCATTCCAGCCCGTGACGACAGATGGGACCCGGCCATGACTCGCAGCCGGAGAACGGTGGGGCTGCGCGCGGCGAGGGAGTGCGGGTTGAGGGTGCTTAACTAGGGGGGCCTATCTGCAAAACTTCCGTGGAGACAGACAGGTGGGACCGATTGGAGCGCGGGTTACTGGACGCAAAAAGGCAGGGGTGTAAGCAGAAAACGACCGTGGCTGTACTGTGCTTCTTCCTCGCGTGCAGAGACCGATCGGTGCTTTGCCTTGTGACGCTGACTGGATCGAACTAGGGACCTGCGGGCGCGCGCTGGGGTGGCGAACCGGTGCCGTGGGTTGGGCTAGGTGGCAGAGAGATGGTCTGGGGCCTAGCTAAGGTTTCTACGACGCTGCGAGGGGCAGACGAGCGACACGACGCTGCGCCTGAGAGGGTGCTCGACGGAGGCGCATGTCGCGAGACGACGGTGAAAGCGAGGGTGTCCAGGAGGGAGGTGGGCTCACCGCGAGTGTGTCGGAGGCGTTGGATCGGGTCGGCGGGCAGACGATCGGTGACGACGCAGACGGACGGCGATCTAGGGTTTCGCGGCGGGCGCGTCGGTGTTCTTCGGCTCCGGTGCTCCTCCTCTGCGACGGCGCGTACAGGACGATGCAGTGGACGACCGTGAGCTTCCCCGACACCCAGGAGCGCCACGCCACCGGCTGGTAGAGGGAGATCGGTGGAGGCCGAAGGTTGGCCGGCGAGGTGTAGACGGCGGTGGAGAGGAGAGGGGGAGAGGGCAGGGCGCCTTCGGGGTAGATCTGGGGAAGCAGGGGAGGCGAGAGAGGGGGTGGATAAGGCAGAGAGGAAGCGAGGATGCCGTGGGGAGGTGGTAGACGATAAAGGTGGCTCGGCCACCTTTTGTCCTCCTCCTCACGTGCTCGGCTGGGAGGCCAGGGCAGGGCAGGGGCAGGTAGGGGAGCTGCCAGGTGGGGTAGGGCAGGCCAGGGTCGGGGTGGTTCGGGCTGGGGCCCCTAGGGCAGAGAGAGAGCACGAGAGGGAGAGGTGAGGGTAGCCTCGGGTAGGGTAGATCTAGGCTCGGGTTTGAGCTAGGTGGGGAGCTAGGGTTGGGGTGGTTCGGGCTGGGTGAGGGACCAGGTGGGGCCTGCATGGCAGGTAGAAGGGAGGGCCGAAAGAGAGGGGGAGATGGTAGCTTAGGATTTAGGTCATGGTGGGGTTTAGGTTAGAGGGGAGTTATGGTGATGATGATGGAGTAGGTTAGATGACTAGGGTTAGGGTTTAGGGTTAGAGTTAGATGAGGGCAAGGTAGATTAGGGTTTACTATGGACAAGGTCAAGCCAAGATCAACCAAGATCAAACCAAAACAAAACAAGAAAAGAGGGGGAGGTGGTTTAAGCATGATCAAATAAGATCAAGCCAAAAGAAAAGATAGAGGTAGAGATGATCCACTCCAAGAACAAATAAAATCCAAATGACAAGCAAAAGGTGGTGCTTGCATGGCCCATGCAAATTATTTAATGCCATGATAATTTTTGTGAGAACAATAATATTAAACATGGCATTATTATCATGCATTCCCAAAATTGGATTAAGACCCAAGCAAAAGAATTTAAAAGGATGCCCCCTGTGGAAAAGATGGAGATGACCATATTTGAATTAAAATGGGACATGCTAGTGTGTATGTTCCACCAGATAATCAATAGTCCCCAAATTATTCCAACATGAGCATAATTCCATGATAATCCATATGGAAGCTAGGAGAAAGGTTCCACTCACAAGGCATGCAAAGGTGGCCATGTGGCTCTCATGTTTCAATATTGTGAAAACAACATGATGCTAAGATGAGAGTATGTGGATAAAGAATTGGATCCATCCCAACCCACATGAGCTAGAGGTAAAACCAATAAGTGCCAAGCTCATATTTGGTTGGATGGTGGAATTATAAGGTGGTGAAAGAAAAAGGTGGTGGAGTTAATAAGAGATATGCCCCCAACTCAACTTGGGCATTACACAATATATCAAGAACCAAATACAATATCAAGAGGCAAATACAATTAATAATGCATATGAGATAAGAACCAAATGGAAAAGGGTTTGATATGATGCTCAAATGCAAGGAGGCATGATGACATGAGCATGATACAATGATGATGCAACAATTATATATAGGAAGGTAGCATCTATATAGACTAGGCTAGTAGCATTGCAATTGTTAGCCAATTGGGATGCTACAACTCTCCACTAAACAAGAATCTACTTGAGATTCCTAGGAAAAAAAAACAACACAAGGATAGGCGGGTGTCCGAGCGAAGGTGACCCTCACGTTCCCAAGATGATGAAGAACTGAAAGGTTCGACCTCTACACCTTGCAAAACTTGCTAGACTTGTTGCGAGTCTTGCATTTTGCTGGAGAGACAACGGGTAGAAGAGTTGAAGGATTGTCGTGAGACAAGAAGGATAGGATGGACATAGCTCCGGTATTCTCAAGAAACATGATAAGAGAAAAAGGACCACTTGAGAAAGAAAGGAAAGGATGATGTAGCATGGATAAAGAAAGGCACACCGATAAGATTAAAGATTTACCGATACTAGAGAGGATGAATCTTTGTCTCATGGAAGAAAAGAGCTAGATTGGAGAGGTTTTGAAGCACTATGACAATAGCATCGTATTCTCTCGGATTTGAGAAATGAATTTTGGAAACACTATTGCCTTCAAACAATAGAGTCCTTGATATTATGAAAGATTTGGTTAGACATCGTCGGATTAGATTCTTCTTGCGCGGTAAGACCCAAAGGATCACGCAATTGAGGTGCGGATATGACTTCTAGAGACGGATGTGAGGCTAGATCATGGTGGAAACCGAGAGCAAGGATATGGAGGATCTGGAGTTTATTGTATAGAAACTTATTGCTTTCTTTAGCCTTTAGTCTAAAGCACTATATTTTTTCTGAGGGCATGAACCATAATTTGCTTTACCACGAAAAAAGAATTTATGAAACAAGAAGAGATATAGATTCCTTTCATCTTGTTTGGGATGTAGAGCACCGGTAAAAAGGAGGATAGAAAGGAGTTTGCGTTTGTTTCCACCAGATAATGAAGATTTTGCTCGTGTAGGAAAAGATGAGATCACCAACGAGATATTATTGATTACTTTCTTGAGAGAGCACTCGGAAAAACAAGGACGGAGTAAAAGTATCGAGGGATAAAGGCCACTTCTAACTTGCGTGGGATGAGCGAAATCACATGAATTCCACAATTCATTGTACAAGATCGAATGATTAGAGTAGTTGTATGGTAGCTACTCCATCCCGAACTCAAAGCATTAATCCGCACATGAATAAGGAAAAACCATGCAACCCAACTATCGAAACAGACTGAAGGTATTGACAAGAGCTCATGGATCTCCGTTTAGAAAGCGAGGTTAGATGCAAACGATTCCCGGATCCAAGATAGATAAGGGTGATGATGTTGTCGTCATACCTGATGTAACAAGCCCGGAAAGATATGAAGGAAGATCATGGAGACAAGCGCAAGATTCCACAGACAAAGAAAAGATAGCCCACTTGAGCGAAGGATTACGAAAGATCTGAAAAGTCTTCATGGCCTCCGTGGATTGAGCATAGCGATAGAACAAGAGAGTTTCAAGAGATCACTTGAGGCGAGAGGTGAAAGAACTCCATGTTCTCCTTGAAATGTTTGAGAGAGATTTAGCGATCTTGAGGAAACTTGGTGATGCAGACGATGATAACTTAGCAAGGGAACAACTCCGGATTGGTTGAAGATGGAGGATGGGATTAACAATGGACTTGCTAATTCCAGAATTGAAGCGATCTATTTAGCAGAAGGACGTGGCCGAGATAGGTGACTTGAAAGAGTCAGAGTTCTCACTTTGAGACTTTGCACACAGGCAGTGTTCTCAAAGCTTGAGAGAAAAGACATAGATGATCTTCCATGTCCTTCCATTGATATAGAATAGGCAAGCATATTATCAACATATACCACCAAGGATTAACAAGATATTCCCAGAATATCAAGTTCAAAAGGCGAGAGAAACGAACAAATGCTCGAACACTTTTTGGGCTCAACGCTCTTAGAAAGATCAATATTAAGAGCACGGGTTCGTGTTGAAGAAGATGCACTGGAAGAATAGATTATCTGGTTCTTCAGAAGAAAGGAGATGTCACCTGGTTCACGTTGTCGATTGGGTCACCGGTTACAAAGATAAAGAGATCTTGGTTACGAACCGATGATATAGCTTTGCTTATGGTATGAGCTATCAGAGACGAAAAGATGTGCAGATATGGAGCTGAAAAAGATGTGCAGCATGATGAACAGATGATAGACCGCCGTAGTGCCTTGAGAAACTCCGGATTTCCAAGGATGCTTGAATAAGCATAGATAGGATCACGGTGTACCCAAAATCACAGGAGTTGACCGTATCCTCCAAATGGTGACGGTTTATAGCATTTTCCATATTCCAATCGTCACTATCATGAGTGGAATATAGCTATGCCGAGAACCAAATTACAATCACCAGCATCGGATCGACACATGTTATGTAATTAGCCCAAGAGAAAAGGAGATGAAAAGAAACTCCAAGATTAAGCGCCGGTGACAAAAGAACGAGTTAGCATGGACATGCTGATAAAAGGAGATAGATAATGTTTCACACACGACTGGAGAGGAGTGTGGAAACACAGATGTATCAAAGAAATTTTTTCCGCATTTTTCGGCATTAAAATACCAATAGATGCGCAAAATCTCTTAGCAGATAGAGATTAGCAACAGATGGTTACACAGAAAGAGGAGTTGCTAGAAGGAAGAACACCCTTAAGAAGATGGCACGGTTGACAAGGAGTCGATAGATCGCTTGGTTTTCAAAAGCACTCAATATGGAATGTACCAGTTGATAACCAAAGCGGATAAAGATAACATGTTGGATGCAACAGATAGACAAGGAATTACACACACACACACACTTTCTATGGTTCTACGGAAACCCAGAACACGTGAATCCTAGTTTGAATTTTAAGAAGAGGATTGAAAACGTTACACTTCCTTACCAGAAAAGGGTGGTGGTTGGGTAAGAAGAAAAGTGGAAGCAATCCTACTCGCTTTTGTTTTCCCTATTATACATAACTACCAAAAATATTTGCTAGATGACAACGACCATTTGGTGAGACCACGAAGGTCGGGATGGCTCGATAACAATTGTAACTACCTCGGTGAATTACGCTCCTAGTACAAGCTGGATGATCGAAATGGTTGAAATAATGCATTGGGGCCCAAATGCCACTCACAGGTAGACCTTTGGCCGTCCCAACCATTTCCAAACATCGGGACAAGAACAGGCGGCGTGTCGGCGAAGGGATCAACTACATACACAAATGAGTATGTATGCAAGCCACCATACAATAGTACATCGAGCCATTCCATCTAAAAAGAAAGGAAATATAGCACGCATACGGCAAGATCCAAATATCCTAGATAGATATAATAGTTTGGGATATCTCCTCATACATCAATCAACGAGTATCAAGCGGGCGGAAGACAAAATCCGAATCGGATAAGAAGCAAATCGGCATAAGATGCCCATAAATAAGCACATCCATACAGATCTCACGGATCCTGTTCCGGAATCTCTACACCGAATGATCGTTGTCCACATCGTCTCTCTTCCACCCAGATCCATCTTGCAGGTACCTGTTCATCCGAACCAATAATTTATCGTGTGAGACCCTAAGGGTACTCAGCAAGTCTTTATGCCTCTAAAGGGACACAACCGGGTGACGAATTGCAGCAAAAGGTAAACCCTAGCAATTATATAGATACTGCTAACCATCCGCCTAACCAGAGATGAGCGGATGTCCATGAATTAATAACAACAGTTATAACGGTAATCTTAAGATCCATCCTCCTCCTCGCTTACCAACGAGGAAGCGGACGAACAACCCCCATCCGTTGGCGGTTTATTATCCATTCCATGAGTGTTGCACTATTTACTAGTCAGTACCTAGTCTAGTCAATTTAAAAGCGGTACTTTAGTTATGCTTGTCTATGATCGAGAAATTGTGCTCCAAGTCGTCCATAACGCGGACACGGCTTTCAGAAAGTTTTACCTGCGGGGTGCACAAATAACACACACTCGATATGCCTCGGAAAAACCAAATCAAAACCAACGAGCGATCCACGACAAAGTGATCACAGATTCGAAATATTTCGGGGCCACCCCATTGAGCTACCATAGCAAGTTAGCTGACTCGAGGCGGCCTCAAGGTTTGTGGAGCCGGTATGAACGCATGGGAACCCGAAAGTGTGACTGGGCTTGTCGATCAGCGAAGCAGGTCATGGACCTAAACATGCAGTGTGCTCCTCGCACAATCTTAAATAAAGCGAGAAAGCATGGCATAGGTACAGATCGTAAATAAAACCTCAAACTAGTTTGTGGCCCCAAGAAATAAGAATGAATCAAGCTACAGCTCAGGGGGTCCATAAGCCTCCCGGATGTGGATAAGCGAATATTCTTGGAACAGGAATCAAGTACTCGGGGTCTTACGGGACACAAGTGAGCCTGAAAAGCCAAATAGCGAATATGGCTCACCGATGCCACTTTCATTAGTTATCCCATTACTACTCAGGTTAAGTTGTTTAGGTACCTCGTTATCCATCGACACTCACATACCCTACACATGTTGTTCTCGACTGCATGGCTCAAACAACTCCTGTAGTAATGGCTCATAGGGTGGAGGAACAAGCTTGATGGGGTTTAAAATAAAGGCTATGCAATACTTGGGATTCAATTTAATGCAATCACACTCAATGATGCAAGAATAAGATAGAGGCAATAGGTACTATATGTATGCAAGCATGTGGTAGTGCTTGCACAGCAGCTCGATTGAAGCGAGAGATGGATCTGGTTGGTGCTCCTGGTTCTCTTGATATATCCCCTGCTCAGCGTCTATTCGAAGAAGAACCAAACAAACAAGGGCCAACATAAATAAAGTGCACAAGCATATGAATAAATGCGACAAGCAAACAATCATGCCATGATGAATGATGCACAATTTGCATGGTATTAAGGTAGCATGGCATGGGTGAGGTGTGGAAACAAGATTAAATCATTTTATGGGGTTTTTGTCCCATTTTATTCTCATATTAGTTGCTGTATACAATATATTTATATGATGCATGCTTCAAATCAAACCAAGGAATGCATAAACAGAAAGGTCTCGTCGAGCTAATCATTTTAGACATATTATTTGTTAAATTTGGATTTATAACCCAAAAGTTATTAATTATTTAAGAAAAAGGGGCATTTATTGTAATTTAAATAAACTTGGAAATTTAAGTGTTCAAAATATATTTTGGATTGCATATTTGAATTCCTCACATTTTTCTGATTTGAAAACATATCTTATTTGTATTATTTGGATTAATATTTGAAAAGTTATTTGAAAACAGAATTATATTTGAATTTGAAATAATTTGAAAAAGGATTTGAAATTAAAAGCAAAACAGACTAACTTTTCTCACACAGGCAAAACTAGCATGAGACGGTGACATGTGGGCCTCCTGCTGACTGGCGACAACGTGGCGTGAAAAGGTTTTCCTCACCATGGCGATTGCCAGCCCGTGTGTGACAGATGGGACGTGGCTCATGAGCCACTTGACAGAAGAACGGTGGGGGGCCCACGTGGCGCGTAGGGAGTGCGAGTTGAGGTTGCTTAACTAGGGGGGCCTATCTGCAAAACTTCCGCGGAGACAGACAGGTGGGACCGATTGGAGCGCGGGTTACTGGACGCAAAAAGGCAGGGGTGTAAGCAGAAAACGACCGTGGCTGTACTGTGCTTCTTCCTCGCGTGCAGAGACCGATCGGTGCTCGCACGCGCGGACGCGACGGGATCGAACCGAGGACCTGCGGCGGCAGCTGGTGGCGAACCAGTCGCGGTGGGTTGGGCTAGGTGGCAGAGAGGTGGTCCAGGGCCTAGCTAAGGTTTCGCGACGCTAGCGAGACGGCAGACGCCGACAGCCGGCGCCTGAGAGGGTGCTCGACGGGCGCGCGTCAGCGGCCAGGACCACGGTGAAAGCGAGGGTGTCCAGGAGGAGGTGGGCTCACCGCGAGTGTCGGAGGCGTTGGATCGGGTCGGCGGGCAGAGCGATCGGTGGCAGCAGACGGACGGCAATCTAGGGTTTCAAGCGGGCGCGTCGGTGTTCTTGGCTCGGTGCTCCTCCTCTGCGACAGCGTCTGGGCAATCACGATGCGGACCGTGAGCTTCCCGACACCCAGGCGCCACGCCACCGGGCTGGTAGAGGAGATCGGTGGAGGCCAAAGGTTGGCCGGCGAGGTGTAAGCGGTGGAGAGGAGAGGGAGAGGCAGGCGCCTTCGGGTAGATCTGGGAAGCGGGGAGGCGAGAGAGGGGTGGATAAGGTAGAGAGCGAGGATGCCGTGGGGAGGTGGTGAAGCGATAAAGGTGGCTCGACCACCTTTTGTCCTCCTCCTCACGTGCTCGGCTAGGAGGCAGGCAGAGGCGAGGCGGTAGGGGAGCTGCCAGTGGGGTAAGGCAGGCTGTGGTCGGGGTGGTTGGCTGGGGCCCCTAGGGCAGAGAGAAACACGAGAGGGAGTGGTGAGGTAGCCTCGGGTAGGGTAGATCTAGGCTCGGGTTTGAGCTAGGTGGGGAGCTAGGGTTGGGGTGGTTCGGGTGGGTGAGGGACCAGTGGGGCCTGCATGGCGGAAGTAGAAGGAGGCCGAAGAGAGGGAGATGGTAGCTTAGGGTTTAGGTCATGGTGGGGTTTAGGAGAGAGGGGGGTTATGGTGATGATGATGGAGTAGGTTAGATGACTAGGGTTAGGGTTTAGGGTTAGAGTTAGATGAGGGCAAGGTAGATTAGGGTTTACTATGGACAAGGTCAAGCCAAGATCAACCAAGATCAAACCAAAACAAAACAAGAAAAGAGGGGGAGGTGGTTTAAGCATGATCAAATAAGATCAAGCCAAAAGAAAAGATAGAGGTAGAGATGATCCACTCCAAGAACAAATAAAATCCAAATGACAAGCAAAAGGTGGTGCTTGCATGGCCCATGCAAATTATTTAATGCCATGATAATTTTTGTGAGAACAATAATATTAAACATGGCATTATTATCATGCATTCCCAAAATTGGATTAAGAGCCAAGCAAAAGAATTTAAAAGGATGCCCCCTGTGGAAAAGATGGAGATGACCATATTTGAATTAAAATGGGACATGCTAGTGTGTATGTTCCACCAGATAATCAATAGTCCCCAAATTATTCCAACATGAGCATAATTCCATGATAATCCATATGGAAGCTAGGAGAAAGGTTCCACTCACAAGGCATGCAAAGGTGGCCATGTGGCTCTCATGTTTCAATATTGTGAAAACAACATGATGCTAAGATGAGAGTATGTGGATAAAGAATTGGATCCATCCCAACCCACATGAGCTAGAGGTAAAACCAATAAGTGCCAAGCTCATATATGGTTGGATGGTGGAATTATAAGGTGGTGAAAGAAAAAGGTGGTGGAGTTAATAAGAGATATGCCCCCAACTCAACTTGGGCATTACACAATATATCAAGAACCAAATATAATATCAAGAGGCAAATACAATTAATAATGCATATGAGATAAGAACCAAATGGAAAAGGGTTTGATATGATGCTCAAATGCAAGGAGGCATGATGGCATGAGCATGATACAATGATGATGCAACAATTATATATAGGAAGGTAGCATCTATATAGACTAGGCTAGTAGCATTGCAATTGTTAGCCAATTGGGATGCTACACCAAAGTAGTTCGAGTGGCTAGCTGGTAGCACAGTGAGGCAGTGCAACGGTTGTAGACTGAGCAGTTCATGGAGTGCCCTACTCAGCATCTGCTCTGTGCTAGTCCATGCACTGCTTAGACTAGAAGTTCGAGTGGCTTGCTGGTAGGACATAGAGGCAGTGCATAGCCTGTATCCCGAGCAGTGCGTGGCGTGCAGTGCTGCGCATCAGGAGGCAATGCAGTGCTTACAGGAGGAGTTCGAGTGGCTTGCTTGTAGGACAGGGAGGCAGTTCATCGTTTGTATGTTCAGCAGTGCTCGGCGTGCACTGCTGAGCATCTGCGATTTGCTGGGCCATGCTCGCTTCGATGGGATTTCGAGTGGCTTCTTTGGTAGCACAGGCCAGATGCATTCATTGTATCTTAGGCGATTGCATGGCATGTAGTGCTAGGCATCTGCGTTGTCTTGAGTCGTGTCTGCTTTACGAGGCCATGCACCGCCACGGAGTAGTTCAAGTGGCTAGCTGGTAGCAGGAGGCAAAGGTAACGGTTGTAGACCGAAAGCAGTTCATGGAGTGCCCCGCTCAGCATCTGCTCCTGCTAGTCCATGCACCGCTTAGACTAGAAGTTCGAGTGGCTTGCGGTAGGACATAGAGGCGATTACATAGCGTATCCCGGCAAATGCGTGGCGTGCAATCTTTGCGCAAGAGGCAATGCAAGGCTTACAAGAGGAGTTCGAGGCTTGCTTGTAGGACGGGGAGGCGATTTATCGTTTGTATGTTCAGCATTGCTCGGCGTGCACTCGAGCATCTCGCTTTCTGGGCAAAGGCTTACGATGAGATTTCGAGTGGCTTGCTGGTAGCATAGGGCCGCGGTGCATTCTTTGTATCTTGGGCAGTGCATGGCGTGTAGTGCTAGGCATCTGCGTTGTACTGAGTCGTGCACTGCTTATAGGAGGCTATGCACTGCTTACCAGAGTAGTTCGAGTGGCTAGCTGGTGGCACAGTGAGGCAGTGCAATGGTTGTAGACTGAGCAGTTCATGGAGTGCCCTGCTCAGCATCTGCTCTGTGCTAGTCCATGCACTGCATAGACTACAAGTTCGAGTGGCTTGCTGGTAGGACATAGAGGCAGTGCATAGCCTCTATCCCGGCAAAGGTGCGTGGCAAGTCGCGATCAGAGGCAATGAAGTGCTTACAAGAGGAGTTCGAGTGGCTTGCTTGTAGGACAGGGAGGCAGTTTAACGTTTGTATGTTCAGTGCTCGCGTGCGCTGAGCATCTCGCTTTCTGGGCGATGCGCTTACAGTAGGATTTCGAGTGGCTTGCTGGTAGCACAGGGCCGCAGTGCATTCTTTGTATCTTGGGCAGTGCATGGCATGTAGTGCTGGGCATCTGCGTTGTACTGAGTCGTGCACTGCTTACAGGAGGCCATGCACTGCTTACCGGAGTAGTTCGATTGGCTAGCTAGTAGCACAGTGAGGCAGTGCAACAGTTGTAGACTGAGCAGTTCATGGAGTGCCCTGATCGGCATCTGCTCTGTGCTACTCCGTGCACTGCTTAGACAAGAAGTTCGAGTGGCTTCCTGGTAGGACATAGAGGCAGTGCATAGCCTGTATCCTGAGTAGTGCGGAGCGTGCAGTGTTGCGCATCAGGAGGCAATGCAGTGCTTACAGGAGGAGTTCGAGTGGCTTGCTTGTAGGACAGGGAGGCAGTTTATCGTTTGTATGTTAGCGATTATCGGTGCCGTGCATCTAACGCTTTGAGCATCTATAGTAGAACTTATAAGTATTTCGAGTGGCTTGGTAGCACAGGTCATGAGGCATTCTTTGTATCTTGGGCAGTGCATGGCGTGTAGTGCCGGGCATCTGTGTTGTACTGAGTCGTGCACTGCTTACAGGAGGCCATGCACTGCTTACCGGAGTAGTTCGAGTGGCTAGCTGGTAGCACCATGAGGCAAGCGTTGTAGAGAAAGCGATTCATGGAGTGCCTCTGCTCACATATGCCTTTCTATGCTTAGACTAGAAGTTTGAGTGGCTTGCTGGTAGGACATAGAGGCAGTGCATAGCCTATATCCCGAGCAACGCGTGGCATGCAGTGCTGCGCATCAGGAGGCAATGAAGTGCTTACAGGAGGAGTTCGAGTGGCTTGCTTGTAGGACAGGGAGGCAGTTCATCGTTTGTATGTTCAGCAGTGCTCGGTGTGCAATACTGAGCATCTGAGCTTTGTTGGGCAGTGCACTGCTTACAGTAGGATTTCGAGTGGCATGCTGGTAGCATAGGGCCGCGGTGCATTATTTGTATCTTGGGCAGTGCATGGCGTGTAGTGTTGGGCATCTGCGTTGTACTGAGTCGTGCACTGCTTATAGGAGGCTATGCACTGCTTACCAGAGTAGTCCGAGTGGCTAGCTGGTAGCACAGTGAGGCAGTGCAACGGTTGTAGACTAAGCAGTTCATGGAGTGCCCTGCTCAGCATCTGCTCTGTGCTAGTCAGTGCACTGCTTAGACTAGAAGTTCGAGTGGCTTGCTGGTAGGACATAGAGGCGGTGCATAGCCTGTATCCTGAGCAGTGCGGAGCGTGCAGTGCTGCGCATCAGGAGGCAATGCAGTGCTTACAGGAGGAGTTCGAGTGGCTTGCTTGTAGGACAGGGAGGCAGTTCATCGTTTGTATGTTCAGCAGTGCTCGGCGTGCAATACTGAGCATCTGAGCTTTGCTGGGCAGTGCACTGCTTACAGTAGGATTTCGAGTGGCATGCTGGTAGCATAGGGCCGCGGTGCATTCTTTGTATCTTGGGCAGTGCATGGCGTGTAGTGCTGGGCATCTGTGTTGTACTGAGTCGTGCACTGCTTACGGGAGGCTATGCACTGCTTACCGGAGTAGTTCGAGTGGCTAGCTGGTAGCACAATGAGGCAGTGCAATGGTTGTAGACTGAGCAGTTCATGGAGTGCCCTGCTCAGCATCTGCTCTGTGCTAGTCCGTGCACTGCTTAGACTAGAAGTTCGAGTGGCTTGCTGGTAGGACATAGAGGCGGTGCATAGCCTGTATCCTGAGCAGTGCGGAGCGTGCAGTGCTACGCATCAGGAGGCAATGCAGTGCTTACAGGAGGAGTTCGAGTGGCTTGCTTGTAGGACAGGGAGGCAGTTCATTGTTTGTATGTTCAGCAGTGCTCGGCGTGCACTACTGAGCATCTGCGCTTTAAATTTGGCAGTGCTTTGCTGGCACAGTGTAGTAGTGCATTCTTTGTATCTTGGGCGGTGCATGGCGTGTAGTCGGGCATCTGCGTTATCTTGAGTCGTGCACCATTACGAGGCCATGCACTGCTTACCGGAGTAGTTCGAGTGGCTAGCTGGTAGCACAATGAGGCAGTGCAACGGTTGGAGACTGAGCAGTTCATGGAGTGCCTTGCTCAGCATGTGCTCTATGCTAGTCCATGCACTACTTAGACTAGATGTTCGAGTGGCTTGCTGGTAGGACATAGAGGCAGTGCATAGCCTGTATCCCAAGCAGTGCGTGGCGTGCAGTGCTGCGCATCAGGAGGCAATGCAGTGCTTACAAGAGGAGTTCGAATGGCTTGCTTGTAGGACAGGGAGGCTGTTCATCGTTTGTATGTTCAGCAGTGCTCGACGTGCACTACTGAGCATCTACGCTTTGCTGGGCAGTGCACTGCTTACAGTAGGATTTCGAGTGGCTTGCTGGTAGCACAGGGCCGCAGTGCATTCTTTGTATCTTGGGCAGTGCATGGCGTGTAGTGCTGGGCATCTGCGTTGTACTGAGTCGTGCACTGCTTACAGGAGGCCATGCACTGCTTACCGGAGTAGTTCGAGTGGCTAGCTGGTAGCACAGTGAGGCAGTGCAACGGTTGTAGACTGAGCAGTTCATGGAGTGCCCTGCTCAGCATCTGCTCTGTGCTAGTCAGTGCACTGCTTAGACTAGAAGTTCGAGTGGCTTGCTGGTAGGACATAGAGGCGGTGCATAGCCTGTATCCAGAGCGGAAGCGTGGCATGCAGTGCTGCGCATCAGGAGGCAATGCAGTGCTTACAGGAGGAGTTCGAGTGGCTTGCTTGTAGAACAGGGAGGCAGTTCATCGTTTGTATGTTCAGCAGTGCTCGGCGTGCAATCGAGCATCTCGAGCTTTCTTTGGCGCAATCGCTTCTGATGAGATTTCGAGTGGCTTTCTGGTAGCACAGGGCGGCAGTTCATTGTTTGTATCTTGGGCAGTGCATGGTGTGTAGTGCTTGGCATCTGCGTTGTACTGAGTTGTGCACTGCTTACAGGAGGCCATGCACTGCTTACAGGAGTGCAGTGCATTTGTTGTAGATTGGGCAGTGTATATTGTGCAGTGATGATCATCTGCGCTTTGCTGGGTCTTGCATTGCTTATAGGATGAGATCGATTGGGTTGCTCGTAGCATAGGAGGCAGTGCATTTGTTGTAGCTTGAGCAGTGCGTAGTATTCAATGTCCAAGATTCACATATGAAATATTTAGAAGATGATTAAAGTGTTCAACTTACTGTGTACATTCATTGACATTACAATAGATTAAAGATGTTCAATTTACTAAACAACACGACGGGTACAATACACTTCAGCACTAGATTAAACAAGAAAAGATGACTATCTGAACAGTGTTTTCCCAAGTTAACCACTAGATGACAATCTCAACAAAGTTGTGACCAAGGTGCTCCTGCATATGCTCTACTTTAATGAGAAGTAGTGATGCCCATCCAACATCAGCAGCAAATGTGAAGTCAGACCATCCTGTGGTGAAGCTGACACGTCCATTGTCCCTTTGTACAGTATATGCGCATGCAATATAATTCTCTTCTCCTCCTTCAAGATCATGTCCCTGTCTATACAGATGTGCTATGCCTTGAGTTGGGTACCTGAAACCATCTACAGCCTCAATTGGTATGAACTGCAATAAAGAAAAAAGTCAGTATTTTAACAAGCATTCTCAATTAACAAGTTCACTAAATTATATGTTTAATCTGAACATAAAATGTTATTAAATATGTGGAAACTAACTAGCGCATTATGGTCATGGTTATCCATATTCATCATGTGTACCTAGAAATGCTTTTCATCTTTACTTTCAAAAAACTGATGTTCTGTGACATGAAGATCTTTGAAAATGCCAAACAGGATTGAATCCATTTGCTGCTCAGTTAGTGCATTTATGTCTGAGAAGATGGTCCTGTGCAGAATGCTTCTGATGGATGTAGGCACATCTCCCACCTCTGATGAATGAGTGGAAATACATGTTGAGTATTAAAGAATGTTATTATGATGAAATAGTTGTAGGACAAGGAAAAACTGTATGTGCAAATTATTTACAGTAAATAAGGGAAATACCAGTTGCTTCATGAATCTTTTTCTCTTCACCATTAGAGTAAACAATGACATGAAATAAGTTGGTCAAGTTCAAACCAACATCATCAAGTTGGTCGTCATCATATTCAAAATGCACTACATCTCCAAGTGCTATATCATAAACCCTCATCAGGGACTTCCAGTATGGACCACAAATTATTGTCCTAACATTAGACTTTTTGAGGAACAAATCAAAATTCCTTAATGCTTCACTGTTTGCAACCATCCAATTATTTGGAGTGAAATCATTCAGTCTTTCCCTAAATGAGCATGGCACTACCTGAAGGTAAACAACATGGTTCAGTTCATGTGACTACAAGACAGTAAAAGAAACATTACATAAAATGAAAATTTCGAACTTTTTGAATAAAACCTTCGAAAAAATTCTCCTAAATATGTAAAAACTTACCACATCATTGATGGGAAAACCTTGAACAATGTTAACCTGGAAGCTGGTTGCTCTCCTCTGCACCCTACCACAATTGTTGGCAGGTTGGCCGCACACTGTACAGTCCATTCCAAGAAACACCTGATAAAATTAATAATGCATTTAAGGAGTGAACTGTGCATTAACTCTTAATCTAGAAAGTGTCAAACAGATCATTTATCAGGCATACATTACACCATAGTATTACGGGGATAAGATGATTACGAGGAAACTAAAAAAATAATTGGAAGTGTGATGCAAAACTCACCATCGATTTGTACTAAGACAATGGAATGGAGATTAAAATAAAAGAACAAATCTTCTTGAAATGAAGAAAGAGATAAGGATTAGAACTCAAATCAATAAAGAAAAGGAAAGGGATACGAAATTATAGGAGAAAACTCGATCGGGAGGGGACGAACTTTTCTGAGAAACTGCTCTGCTCTGAGGAACTGTTCTCGGGAACTGTCCTCGGGAAGTGCTCTAGACGTGCGTAGTGGGAGATCGGTGGAGAGAACTGAACAGGGTCCCTTCGGTTTCCCTGCATTTATAAATCAAGCAACTAAAACGGTTATGTGCTAACGCTTCGACGTGATGTTCCCCCGGCCACTGTCTGAGGTATCCTATCGTTTACCATCTGAGACTGATAATCCCTCTGTCCCTATGCAACAAAATTGAAAGTCTGACAGACTAACAACAAATCTGAACTTGTACATCCAGGCAGTTCATAGTTGACACTTTCGGCAGTGCATATTATGTTTTTTTATTTACGGGTAATTGAAATTTTATAGTTTATTTTACTCAAAGTATTATACTTTTTATGAAATTTCTACATTGAGTACTGCACAGTTTATCTATGTGCACTGCCATTTATTAGCTTGTTGAAGTGCCCTAGTATTGTATTACTTAAGTTTCGATTACTACTCTATTTTTACTGCAGTGTCATGCGTATTGTTGTTCACAACCTCGGTAAACTTAAGTTTCGATCCGCATGTGCTGTTTCATTCGCTGAATTGTTAATTGCGTTTAAATTAGGCATAGTATTATAGCTTTGGTTAATCTTTGGTCTTGGATGATGTGTAGGGTGTGTTTCATTGCTGGTAGGTGAGACGACTGTTCAATGTGTATAAGTAAATTATAAATTCAAACGTCGATGCTTAACATTTCGCATTCCAGTCCCAGTACCTCTTCTACTAGACAGTTTGTTTTCCTCTAGACGGTTCTTCTTCCAGTTCTATTTTCAGTTATTTCTGCCATGGATCCAATGAGGAAGCCTATGTCTAGAAAGCAGCAGACAACTATTACGAAATGTTTGGAAGCTCCTAAGCGGAGGAGACGGGGCTCGGAGGTCGCTCCCCTGCTGCCCACCATGGTGGATTCCTTTTCCGAAGGTTCATCATCCTCTCGATGCAACCGTCACAAGATCGACGAGTCCGGGTTAGTTTTACTTTTTTTATCATTTCTTGTATTCATTTCTAACTTTTCTTATTAGGTTTTTGAAACTCTTGTTGTGTCGTTGATGTTTGGAACTTACATATAGGGCTTACTCCTCTGGTGTTCATGGTTGCTCGCATTTGGCATCTACTCCATCGCCGTTTGTTCCTGTGGTGCATCCGAGCGGGCTAATCAATGTGCGTGTATTTGTATGTTGGCTATTTTTTAGTACGACTAGTTCTGTTTATACTAAATCTTGTTGTTGTTTTCTGTGAAAATATTAGGATTCATTGCCATTAGTTATGGGAGTTTCAGATGGCAGTAATCATGTTGATGCAGAATATCAGAGGCTTCGTAATGAACTTGTTGCTGAGAATGCTAAGGTATCAAAATTGTGTGTCAAGCTCTCTGAGGAGGCAGAAAATATGACTATTACTGTAGAGTGTGACCGTCTTCGACACGAGATCGTCGGAATGCAACACGTTGTCGAAGATGCTGCTATGATGAAGGTGGAGCTGAACAAGTATAAAGTCGGGCGCTGTACCGACTTAGAGCGGGATACTCTGACGATTGATATGGCTCAGCTACCAGCTGATAGACAGAAGCTTGATGAGCAATTGGCCGACATGATAGCCAATCGTTTTGAATACATTGAAGCAACAAAAAATGCAAGTCTTGACAGGCTACATGCAATGCAATCTGTGAAGGACATTCTTGAGCACCATCGTAACTACACAGAGTGCATGGATGACATTCACAAAGAGGTCAAGGAGCTTGATAAGAAACTGTCTAAATAACTTGTGAAGCTTCTTCCATGTTTTAAATGGTAGCTAAATTTGGCCTATCATGTTGTAAGTGTTTGTAACGGTGTTTGTGAAGAGCACTTGATGAATGTGATGGAGCAAGTTTGTATGTAATTTAGTAAGTACGTATGTGCAAGTGTCTGTCTGTCAGTGAATTTTCTATTTGCACTACTCTGACTAGCTACGGTGCACTGCAGAGTTCTTTCCGTGTGTGCTATACAGCTTATTTGTTCTGCCCTGACCAGACTGGTTGCACTGTCGTATTTACTCATGTACTCATGGTTCTATAGTAGTGCAACAATATCTATTTAGGCGGTTTTTGAATTGATCATCTGGAAGCAGTTTATACTCTGTTGAGTGCGCTGAAAATATAATTTTCACACACAGGGATGGAAGAGTGTTTTTAGTGGTGCATTCACTACCAACGTAAATTTAGGTGCACTACCTCGTACATACGTATATTCTGCCTTGTGCTGATTTTTTAGGCTACCTTCTTTACTTATGTATGCAATTTGTCCATGGTAGTGCAAGGATACCTATGTAAGCAGTTTGTTTAAAGACTACTTAGAGGAAGTTTATACTGGGTTGATTATTATCGTCATGTGGAAGTAGTTTATACTTGGTTCAGTGTGATGAAAATATAATTTTTACACATAGCTATGCAATTGTTTTTATCGCTGTATGTGTTTGTGATATGCACTGATCACATAGATGCCAGTTATTATTTGGTTCATTGTGATGAAATTATATTTTATACACATAGCTATGCAAGAGTGTATGCAGATGCACTGGCCCATAGATGCCGATACACTACAAGTAGATATTGCACTACCAACTTAAAATCAGAAATCAAGATATCTGTTACAGATTAACAAGCGTGTACTTACACACACAGATATTGTTATTTCCTTTGCTTCTGTCTAGTTAGATGCAATATGTGCATGCAATCAGGTTTTACGAAATAATGTACATGTTTCGGAATCTTCTTCTAATCACTTAATGTTATTGCAATTTGTGGCATCTCTATGTTTGGGCCCAACTCCCTAAGATCTGCTGGTAGGTTCTTCAGTGCTTGGTTAGATCTGTGGAACAACAATGTGTACAGTTGTTCATCTCTGATACTAGAGCTTGTGTCCTGATAAGTATTGTAAAGTCTTGTTAGTTTTCAAGTATATATAATCAACATTTTTGAAAAATTTCTATCTAACTACTGCTTACACTTGACGTCTTTCCTTTTTCTACAATTTCGCCATTGTATCTCTGCAGGTAATATAATGTCCACAGTCCACATGCGTCTTCATCTTGTTTTTTAGTTCTGACATAGCGTGCACTTTTGAATGATGCACTCCATCTTGGCAATGTGTCATCTTTGTAAATGCACTCTAGCACTTGTTCAAACCTGCTTAGCTGTATATTGAAACATTATAGCGACATTGTTAGATAAAAAGGCTAGTGAGTTCTGATATGTTTTTTTTAGAAATAACACTCTTACTCTAGTAAAAGTTTTCTAGTAATGTCTATATTTTGGTAGGAGTCTTACCATAGTTTGTCCTATGTTATTGTGGTAATCCTGCATCTCTGTACTGTTATTGTATGCGAAGGAGTCTATGATCTCAACCTTTGGATTCCGAGCAGACCCATTTAAGACATAAACTGAAAAATGTTTTTTGCAATGAACCGGTAGTAGTATCTGTGTATGGAAGTAGATCTAATACTCAAGTAAGTTTTAAACATGTTGTAATTTTTAGTTTTATAAGGTGTCTTACTGAATTTAGAAATTTATGCTTATTTCTAAAATAACTCACCGTGCCTGCTTTGGTAAGGCCGTCTGTTCCTATGAGGTAATCAATTGTGCGTGCAATATCTTCAGGTTCGAAATTTTTGTTTTTGTCCATAAAATCTAATATTGATGTTACCTGTGTGGGTAGGATTACCCTTTTACCTTCCTGGAAAACATATTTGAACTCATCATTACTTCTCCATGTGTGGATGACGGCATCTAAAAATTCATTGTCTATCATCCATTCTCTTTGAAACAGTCTGCTAGTTCACGTGCAGTTTATGTTAGATTAAAATCTCTTGATTCATTAGATCTAGTTGTCTTGATAAATACGCTCCTGTTGTATTACAAAAAACAGGATTAGTATTACAAATGTGTTAGTTTAGATTAGATCAAAAAATATCTAGGCTAATTAAAAGAGATCTAGCTGTATCAAGTTAAGCTTTACACTTACTCTCCGTAATCTGGTTTTGATGCATATTCGATTAGTTTTTGCCGTACTTTCCTTGCATTCTCTGTTTCTTTAAATTCTGCTGGAATGAAAACAAGTCTTTCTTCTGGATTTTGATTTTTCTATTCTTCCATGGAAACCTTGCACCTTTTTGGATTTCTTCTATATCTTTCTCTGAAGATCTCTTTCTCCTTAGTTTCTTTCAGTTGTATCGTTGATTTGTTTGACATCTTGATTTCTTTATTTTGAATTCCTAGCAATATATCTCTCTTCAAATCCTGGAAATCTCTTCTTGTAAATAGCTCTTGATATTCGGAATGGCCTGTAGATGCAGCAAATTTGTAAATACTTGTGTTTCACTTGATAGTAACAAAGTTATGAAACAACATACTATAGTATGAACAATACTAGTCAAAAAAACTGTGTAAAGGATTACCTAATATTCTATCATTTAATGTTTCGATGTTTACGTTGAAGATGTCTGATGTCAGCATCCTCATGAGAAGCATTTCCTTGTATCCCAGAATATCTTTTTTTGTGAATTCCAGAACGTGATCTCTGGTGCAGTTCTCGATCATATAGAGCATGAAGAACCCACAGTCACATCTGCATAACGTTTTTCGTTGTAGTTGTTGTCAGATGGTTAAAAGTTGACAAAGATAAGTAGTTCAATGCAAGACTATATTTTATGTTATGTATGAACATTTACCCGTTATCTTGTAGAGGCATGTGTTCATATACTACCTCAAAATCATCCAGCGTTTGGACTTTTGTTTCGGTTGTTCCAAAACCTTCACTCCACAATGTCTTTATTTTCCTCATCAATTTTGAGCATACTTTTTCAAGATCAATATCCCCTGGCTCTCTCAACGAATCATAAATTCTGAACTTCTTCTCCAAAAAATCTATCATCAATTTGAACCAGGACTCATCGAACCTGAAGTTCCCTTAGGAGGTCGCTCGAGAAAAGGAAACATTATCTGCATGAGCAATTATTTAAAATTTGTTAACATATTTTTTCTGTTTAAAAAATGAATATACAAGCTTGTATTTTCGTAGTATGGTGTTTTTCAAGTTGTCAAAAAATATACTGTAATGAACATTATTGTTCTACTTACTAGTTCGTATTTGTCTAGACGGTCTGGTGCGTTTGGTTTAAACACGTCCTCTACCCAACGCAAACTTCTTTCATCATCTTTCACTGCTCTAATATTAATAAGTTTTTGCTGCAAAACAACCGTTAGTTTGTTTGCTCTTAATATATAAAACCTTTGTTTATTATTAACAGTTGCTTTTTCTGTAGTACTTACAGTTGCTTTGGTTTAATAATTTTCTTCTTCGACTTGGTTCTCCTAAGTTGTTCTTCAAGATAGGTTAACACAAATTCACCCTCAGACGCTTAGCAAATTCTTCGCTTCAAAGCACTTGATATGTAATACAGTGGCACCTTCATATTGGTTTTCTCGTGCTTCAAGATATACCGAGATCTGCAGAGTGGAGTAATTTTTATTATAACACTGTATGGTTCTGAAAAAATATGCAAAGTGCAAAATGATAATTTTTAAAATCATCTCACTTTAATATAGCTGTATCTTCTTTTGACAGTTTTTTGTCTGTGAACTTGCATATCAGGTTATACAATTTTGACCATTCTGATTGTATTTGCCTACTGTCCTTGTTTGCTTGGTCTCCACTATCTGTATCTGTGGAAACAAAAAAATGTTAGTGTGTGAAAAAATGAAGTGCAGAAAAATCAGTGCAATGTCTGATGTTAGGCAGTGCATCAGAATGGTAGTTCAATGACAGTTCATTTATAGTAGTTGAGGCAGTTTACTGGTTCAACTGTCGTGTATGACAAGTGCAAATGGTAGACTGGCTAGTACTTGTAACCATAATCGTTCATATAAATCTCTTCATGGTCATTACAGCCAGATTTTTTGATATGTTTAGCAAGCTCTATTTTGCAAGTGTATCTTTAATTTATTTACACCAATAGAAACATGGTATGTTTACAAATGAATCCAATTTTTCAACAAATTAATTGTCATAGAGACCTTCTGCTGTCAGATTGGTACTGACTGGCAGTAAATCTTCTGCTTTGTGTACAACTTCACTGTTTTAACTTTGATATTCTGTTTTTCTTTATCTTATATCTGATGTTCCTCTTGTTTATCTTGTTCCTGCCTGTTCGCTGTGTCAGATGAGCGTATGCTTGTTTCTGCTGCTGTTGCTGCTTCGTCAGAGGGGGTTTGGTTGTTTGTATCTCCTCCCACGTCCTCCTACAATCAGAAGTTTATATTAGTTCTTTGTTGAATTGTTATGAATGTTATAACCATCATCAGATTTTTCTTTTTGCTTTATATTATAGCAAATTGTCCCCTTTCTACTAAATGAGCGTCTACCTTTACAGATTTGTCTTTTGTTATTGTCGATGTTGCAAGCTTCTGTCCTTCTGCTCCAGTTTCATTATTCGTATCATCTGATTGTCCAATCCATTTAGAAATAAAAATACAGCACAGTTAAACTAGGAGAAATCATTCTTATTATATCGTGCAATAACTTGCAATAGGTATATAAATTACATTTGTAGCTTCGATCGTTGTGTCTTCTGTTTTTTTAGACGTATCAACACTGCCAGAGTTGTTTTTCTCAGTTTCATTTTGCGGCAATGAACATGATGCCGGATCTTCCATTCTGACAGGTCCTCTTTTTGCTGTTAATCTAACTGCTATATCTTTCGCTGACTCCATGTATAACTTAAGCTTATCCATTGAGCCTACAATCTCAAGTCCTGCACTCTTCACATCTTGTCTGTAGTTACTGATGAGGCCTAGTTCGTTGTTAGTTTCTAAATTTTGACATATGTTTTCTAGGTTGTCTGCAATCTGTCTCAGGAGATCCATTGCTTGCTGCATCTTCTCAACATCTGTCATGATACCTCTGATTGGATTTGGCTGGACAGAAGGTTCTTCAGTTGGAATGTTTGAGTTGTCTCCGACAAGAACTATTGTATACTTGTTCTTCCGGTTCTCATGGTCATTATCCACCACCGTATTTGAGGAACTGTTTTTCTTTGTATGAAAACCTTTGTTGTAGTGCTGCAGCTCGGAACTAGTCTTAACCTGTTTCATGTGAAGAGGACAATTTAGATATTTTTATGCTCAATCTTATTATGTTACGGAATTAAATCAGATATGCAATAAGGAAATACAAAGATACATATTACCAGTATTTGTACTTACATGTTTCAATGCTCCGAATTCCTCAATGTTATGTTTCTGTCTATCCTTCTTCACAATGGATGATAATAATTCATTGTCAAGAACATTCAGCCGTGGTGTTTCAATCGTGTTGATTTAATTCTCACATCTTTCAGTGTCCAGATAGACTATTAAAGGCAGAATTGCGCATCCCTCAGCTCCTTTGGTATTTGTTTTTTAACAGGACCCTTACCCTTACCCTTTTTCTTTTTTCTGTTTTTCTTTTCTATAAAAAATTCTGAACTCCACTCTTCAGTTCATCCACTACTACGCGACAGATATCCATTTTTTGAAGCTTCTTGTAGTCTACATTGTGTATCATTCCAGCCTCTCGGCCTATCCTTGCATGTAGAGTGGGGCAGACAATACTCTTGAAAATGACCAGAAATATGCATTGCATTGTGAAAGGACTTGTGCCACCTTTTTTTATTTGCTTATACAAATCATTAAGTTGAACTTGTTTTGTCGCTGTTATTCCAAGTTCTTTCCTTAGCCATTTTAGAGCTTCTGTGTTACCATCCACTGATGGTAATGGAGCTGCATCAGGTCCGTCAGGGAAGCCGAACACTGATTTCACAACTTCTGGTGTTATTTCAAAGTCCACGCCGGCTCCAAGTTCCATTACCATTGTAACTCTATCAATTTTCTCGTATAACCACAAGATCATTGGTCGTGACAGGTTTGATGTTACTTTGTAATTAAATAGGAATCCCCACCCAACATTTGATAGCTCAGTTTTTTGATCTTCGCTAAGGACCACCGTAAGCAATATGTTGAGCTCTTTGAGTGAACACCTTACTGTGTAGTTTGTGCATGTGTCCTTGCGTAGCTTTTTGTCACCTATTGTCAAGGTTCCTTGAATCATATTCTTGCTCTGATCCTTGTGTTTGCATTTTCTCCCAGCTTGCTGCATGTAAGATTTTATGTTGTCAGTTCATGCTATGGATTTTCTAAAATGAATGTCATATGGTTAATTTATTTATGTAAATCTTTACTAACCTGATTATCCAATTCTCTTTCATTTTCTTCGGTATCCCCTACAGCATCATCATCTTCTGTTTCAGGTTGTGTTCCTTCTGGAAGAATGTTGTAATCTTCATCGTCGTCACTGCTCACATCATCATCTGTGTTGTTCTCTTGCTCTTTCAGATGTCCTTTTTCTTCCTTTGATATTCTAGGTGCTCTCTTCTTTTTTTCCTGAGGGTTATCTTGCTCTTCTGGTACTATAGTTTTCCTCTTCTTCAATCTTCTTGTACTGGACTGTAAATCTACTGTGGTACGGCTGTCTGGAAGCTGAACACTCAGTGGGATTGGGTCATCCTGGGGTATGTTTTGTTCATTTTTTTCATCGTCCACACTTTCTTCAGAGGTTGATGCAAGAGATAGTTTATTCTTCACTTTATCCAGGTTTAATTTCCTTTTTTTACTGCTTTCTTTGCGTGTGGGTGTTTCTGTGCAGTCCACACTTTGTGATGGTGTTATTGATAGCTGGCTGGTGTGTACCTGACTGCTGTCCTGGTTATCTGTTTTGGGGCAATATTTTTCCTTACTATATGAATAAGAAACACTAATAATATGTATTTTTACTTTGTTTTACAGCATTACCTTGGGTGAGCAATGACTTTTTTTCGTCATCGTCCGTATTATCAGGTATGCTCTGAAAAGAAGTTGTATTAAATAAATGCTATTTCTATATTTATGTAAGTGATGACTACAAGGTATGTTGTATATTGCTCTATACCTTCCCAGGACTAGGACTTCTGTTGTCCTCCATTTCACCTAATAATTAAATAATATTTTTAGCATAAGACATTTCTTAATAAGTGTTGCAGAAAATTAGTAATTCTTTATGCAATCTTCTAATCCTTAGTAATTATTTTCACTAATTCGATGTTTTAATATATTTGTCTATCCTTTCTATATACGAATTCTATTTCCCTATTTTTCTCAATAATTACTTACGAAAAACAACTGAACATATGTAATCTCTAAACTGTTATCACATATGCTTTGTATGGCGATAAGGAACTGAAATGAATGAATTAAAAGTGGAGTTAGATAGTATATACTATAAATTTTACTTTCTGTTACAGATTTGTGAAGAATCTAGTGTTAAACCGGAATTATATGATTTTGATTGATATGAATTTGGCGTACCTCTTGTTGTAGGTTCCTACGCTTACTTGTTTCTTGAATAAGAGGAAGCAGGGGCCTTCCGCCGCGCTCTCGCCTTCCGCCGTTTACCTTTTTTGTGAGTGTATCCTCTCTATCGAGATCGCCGTGGAGTTCTGTTCCAAATCGGTGCAGGTTGCTGAGGACGAACTTGCTACCGTCGGAGGATTGTTTGGTGTGGGCGGTGGTGGGTTGGATTTGAAGGGTTGGACTAGATTCCGTTGTGGTGGGTCGGCAGGGGCGGGGTGATCTAGGGTGGTTGCTATTGGCGGAGCGTGGTGTGTGCTGTTGGTGTTGGGGGTGTGGGAAGGTGGTTGTCTTCACGGTTGCCGGCGTTGGGCGGTTTGCTCCTGGTCGACGGCGATGACGGTAGCAGAATGAGTCTATTTTCCGCGGGTTTTGTTTCTTCGGACTACCTTTCTGTGGGTTGGATACTAGAGGGAACACTAAATCGTGTGTGGGATGATAGTTTTGGTTGCTCTGCCTTGATTAGAAGCAATGCACTGCCTTGTGTCTACTTAATTTTGACGCCTCGGGTGATCGTGAGTGATCTGCCATAATTTTATTTGACTAACTGCCTTATTAGATTTCATTGATGCACTTCACCAGCTGTATCTAAGTTGTACTGAGTGTACTGCCTAAGTTGAAATTTGTGCACTGCTTTCTTATTGACCAATATATTTTTACTTCTCTTTACTTGCACACAGTTTGTATTTGATGTAAGTCCTATTTACTTTAGTGTTGGGGGAGCGACATTGTATTCTCTTGGTCGGTGCACTGCCTAAGTTGTACGGGTGCACTGCCTAAGTTCTATTTACTTTAGTTCTGCCATTTGCACTGTCTAGGTTTTAAAGGGTACACTGCCTAATTTATGCGTAGTTTTGTGTTAACTGCTTCTAGGTTGGCGTAAGCACTGCCATATCCGGTAATGTCAAAATGTGTGTTTTGAAAAGTTTTGCACTGCCGGTCATACAGTTTATGTATTGCCCTGTTAATTTTTTTCACTGTATTTCGGCTTTCGAGTTCTCAGGTTTTGATGCACTGCACAAATTCTACCATTTGCACTGCCTAGGTGTTAAAGGTGCACTGCCTAATTTATGCGCAATTTTGTGTTAACTGCTTCTAGGTTGAAATAAGCACTGCCGTAGCCGGTAAGGTTAGAATGTGTGTTTAGATAAGTTTTGCACTGCCGGTCATACAGTTAATGTACTTCCCTGATAAGTTATTTTTTTTCACTATGTTTTCGGCTTTCGAGTTCGCAGATTTTGATGTACTGCACAAGTTCTGCCATTTGCACTGCCTAGGTTTTAAAGGGTGGACTACCTAACTTATGCGCAGTTATGTACTGCTGATCATACGGATTATGAGCTGCCTGAATATTTATTTGTTTTTGTCCACTATGTTTTCCTGTTTCCGAGTTTTTATGCGTGGAGTCATACTGACTGATCTGCCTTAACTAGTAAATATGCACTGCCATTGAGTGTTTGTGTATGCACTGTATTTTAACTTGTATTTGCATATTTTTTTATTTTTTTATTCTATACAGTTAAATGATGAGAATAACCATCATAATCCTACACAAACTAGAATATTGTATTTAAAATGGATATATGATTTGTTTTACTGGATTTAAACATTCAGAATGCACAGACTATATATAATTACACATTGTTCAAAGTATTACACACACTAAGCAGGGTTTCAAGCTTTATAAAATGATATTGTTTAGAAAACATCAAACGCTAAATCAAATCCACATTTTATATGTGGTTATCAACTAAAATCACCAAACTGATATACTATCGTAGCCACGCTACGAAAGTCTTTACTGAATTCACATTTCCTTCTAGCCATCTTTTTGCTTCTCTGATCTGTCGACATCTTCTTCTGGACTGATACCGTATTGCTCCTTCTGCCATATCTTCTTGGTATCCTCTGATGAACCTGCTTGTTTATGTCGTTTGTACGGTTTATAACCTCCATGACATCTGATGCAGAGCTTGTCATCCAAGGTTGGTTTATCTAAACCGAGGAGATTCCTGATGAATGCTATCCTCTTGTACAACTCGTATGTGACATATCCATCTATTGCTGAGTAACGCAGATTCTCTGGTGGCATTGGCTTCCACTCCCATATGTCATGCATGTTTGAGTTACGGGCTAGTATCTTCATCTGAATGTATGACCTATTAATGAGTGTTGCTGCAAGTTTGGACATGCCATCCCTATGATTATCTCGTGGCACTGACTTGAATATATATTGTATGTCGACGTGGTACTCGTCAGGGATATCAAATTTCTCTTTCTACATCATCTTTATGTTTGTCCTCTCGTCCACACTAACGAACGTGATCTGTTTTTGTTTTAGAAAATCCTGTAGCCCCTGGCATTCCTTAGTGCTCCTGGCGTAATGATACACTAGGACGTGCTCCCTCACGGCGAGTTGTACTACGGCGATGGTTTGTTGTTTGCCTCTAGGAGTGTATTCGAGGTCGAGTCCTATGTACCTACTGTTGTCGTTCTGTCAAGTAAAATTTGATCATTCAGTAAGTAGCAGAATCTAGTGAAACATGTTTGATTCTTACGGCGTGAAGAATAGGAGTAGGTGAAAATGTAGGATCGCATTTTTCATGCCTACTCTAAGGCTCCGTTTAGCTTCTTGGCTTTTGTCAAAAGAAAATATTCTAAAACTATAGTATATCAATGCCAGGCAATCAATACTATAGTTTGCACAAAAACATAGTATTTGTAAAAAAAGAGGTTTAGACCTCTTTTTTGAAACTTGCAAAAAAAACATCAGTTTTTGCAATACCACAATTTTGAAACTTTTGTGTTTTACTGTGGCCAAACTCCCAAACTATTGAAAACTACAGTATTTTTAGATACTACGTTATCTTCCGAATACTGAGAAAAAACAGCATGTGCCGAACAGGAAAAAAGTATGTATGGGGTTACATTAATTCATAATACAAATAGTTTGCTTGATCATAGGAAAAAACAATGGATTCTGAAAAAGGATGTATGGGGTAAATGTTTGATTCGAATGAAAACTGGTTCAAAGTTATGGTTAGGAAAAGGTACTGCAAAATTTCTGCATAATTGGATCAGTACTAACCTCCTCAAGCCAATCTTCATACATTGCGAGTATTTTGTTGACAGTGGATTCCTCGTTGGTGTACACCACAGTAAGAACCGTCGTTCCATGAGCAGGAATGTGATGAATCTCCGTTGTCTGAAGGTCTTCGTCCATGGGAGGAACACGTACGGTACCACGTCTTGAATCTGTTTATTTCTATAGTAGTTAACAAAGATGGATCTAATAAGAACAAGTATGTGATGGACTACAAAATAATATATAATTATGCGCTAGATAGACACCTTGTTCTTCTGAGTTTCATCGCTGCAAATGATGAACTGGTGCGCCGTTGTTGTAACTTACGCCTTTGCCGCTTCCACGACTCCTCGTATCCTTATAACCAACCGATCGTGGAAATCGTGCTAGTAGTTATAAAAAAAGGCCCACTACGAAATTGTCTATACAATACCTCAAAACTTCGCAACCATGTAACTGTTCCTTATATACATTAAAGGCCCACTGGTATAGTTCACAGGCCCATTGATAGTTGCAGCATAGCACTGCTTTTGTAAAGTATTATGCACCGCCTCATATTACATAAAAAATCAAAAAACTAGTTAAAAACACTACATTTTAGACCTTAAAAGTATGTAGCCACAATTCTGCTTCTTAAACACACGCCTGTTTTGCACATGCCCATTTAATTTAGTAACAAACTTAAGGATGCGACAGTTTGTCAGCCGATGGACTTTTAACTAAAAGAGCCCCAGCGTCAGACAAACAGCGCAAAGACTTCTTTGTTGGTTCCATACACTATTGATGAGGAGATAGCAATTTTAAAGCAGGCAGCCCATGAAAAGGAGCACTGCCTTTTAACTACTACATTTCAAACCTGCTATGCACTGCCTTGGTTTGTAAGATCCGGATGTATATTAATAAAGGTCATACACTGCCTGGTACGATGACTATGGACCGGATTTCTTCCGTGGTTACTGCTAAATTGATGGTATTTTGCGAAATTCAGATAGATTAATAGTCCATCCAAATCAGGAGATATTTTACAAGATTTGAATGACATTTATGGATATATAAAGAAAAACATAAAATAAAGCTAGATCCCCTAATCGTCTTCGTTGCTGTATATGTGGATGACGTGTGATGGACCTCTTGCTGTCGTTTCTTCTCACTGAGCCGGAGCCGCTATGTTTTGCTGCTGCTGCCGTTGGTTCCTCCTTGCCTCCGCTGCCTATCGAAACTGATTGGTCATCTCCAGAACTGCTATGATGTTGGCCTCATGAACGGCGGCCCTATGCGCCGTATAGGCAGCGACCCTCTCGCGGTTCCGGCCATCCTCCCTCCTCTTTTTTTCCCTTTCCAATGAGTCGACCTCCTCCTTCTCTTTCTCCGGCTCCGCTGGAGCAGAGATACTCTCGCTCTCCACGGAAGCGAGGAACACGGTCTGTTCCTCGCGGTTCGTTGCATCCTCCCGCCTCTTCTTCTCCTTACCGAACGAGTTCAATTTTGTTGAGGTTGGCGGCAGCATCAGGTCGTAGGATTGGTTGCTGTCGGTGGAGGAAGAGGCGTATTCATGTAGGTTCTTGTAGCTTTGCTCCTTCTCCGCAGTGGCTACCACACCTTGAGCCGTGACCGACTCCTGCGACGAGACCTCCTCTTCCTCTTCTTTGTCGTCGGAGCTAGGCGGCTTTGGAAGTGGTATGCGAGCACCCGGAGGGAACTTGGCCCAACAGGTGGGTAGGCGGCGAGGCATTATGGAGCCGGTGGTAGGTATGTGAGATCGAATAGTTATCCCTGGTACTGATGCTGTTTAGAAGTGTGAAGAGGTGCCATCACTATTTATAAGCCTGTGAGGAGTACAGCTCACACCAAATCCATAATGCCTTGCCGCTTGGGTGCTGCGCTATCTTTAATAACGTAGACCGACCATTTTTAACGTGTGCGCAGACAGTACAGTGACCGTGGAATGGACTACACCTACCATGCACACCAAGATACACTGCGTCTCTTCGCCATCCAGGAAGGCACTGCTATTGACATCTATATGCACTGCCTGTGTTGACTGCATGTCGTGTGCTATTTTGATAAGTTATGATTGCACTGCCTGTGCAGTGTGTTCTCCACCCGCGATGAACGTATGGTTGTGTATCCTTATGCTGGAATGCACTGAACCTGCCATGCAGCCGCATATGTACTGCCTGTGGAAATCTTGTGCACTACATCCGTAGGCAGGAGTGAACCGCCATTTCTTACAATGTGCACTGCCCCTATGGAGTGCATGTCGTGTTATGCAATATAGTGATGTGCGGTATATGCACTGCTAGGTGGACTGCATGTCATGTGCTATAAATAACTGCACGCTTATACAACTCACACCAAATCCATAATGCCTTGCCGCTTGGGTTCTGCGCTATCTTTAATAACGCCGACCGACCATTTTTAACGCGGGCGCAAGCAGTGCAGTGACCATGGAATGGACTACACCTACCATGCACACCAAGATACACTGCATCTCTTCGCTATCAGGGAAGGCGCTGCTATTGACATCTATATGCACTGTCTGTGTTGACATCATGTCGTGTGCTGTCCTGATAAGTTATGGTTGCACTGCCTGTGCGGTCCGTGCAGTGTGTTCTCCACCCGCGATGAACGTATGGTTGTGCAGAGCGTATGCACTGCATCCTTATGCTGGAATGCACTGAACCTGCCATGCAGCCGCATATGTAGTGCATGTGGAAATCTTGTGCACTGCATCCGTAGGCAGGAGTGAACCGCTCTTTCTTACAATGTGCACTGCCCCTGTGGAGTGCATGTCGTGTTCTGCAATATAGTGATGTGCGGTATATGCACTGCCTAGGTGGACTGCCTGTGTGGTCTGCGCAGTGTGTTCTCCACCCGCGATGAACGTATGGTTGTGTATCCTTATGCTGGAATACACTGAACCTGCCATGCAGCCGCATATGCACTGCTTATGGAAATCTTATGCACTGCATCCATAGGCAGGAGTGAACCGCCCTTTCTTACAATGTGCACTGCCCATGTGGAGTGCATGTCTTGTTCTGCAATATTGTGTTGTGCGGTATATGCACTGCCTAGGTGGACTGCATGTTGTGTGCTATAAATTATTGCATGCTTATACATCTCACACCAAATCCATAATGCCTTGCCGCTTGGGTTCTACGCTATCTTTAATAACGCTGACCGACCGTTTTTAACGCGTGCGCAAGCAGTATAGTGACCGTGGAATGGACTACACCTACCATGCACACCAAGATACACTGTGTCTCTTTGCTATCCGGGAAGGCACTGCTATTGACATCTATATGCACTGCATGTGTTGACTGCACGTCGTGTGCTGCCCTAATAAGTTATGGTTGCACTGCTTGTGCGGTCTGTGCAGTGTGTTCTCCACCCGCAATGAACGTATGGTTGTGTAGAGCGTATGCACTGTATCCTTATGCTGGAATGCACTGAACCTGTCATGTAGCCGCATATGCACTGCCTGTAGAAATCTTGTGCACTGCATCCGTAGGCAGGAGTGAACCAGCCTTTCTTACCATATGCACTGCCTCTATAGATTGCATGTTGTGTTCTACAATATAGTGTTTTGCGGTATATGGACTTCCTGCATGGACTACATGCCGTGTGCGACAATATAGTGTTGTGCCAAGTGTGCAAGACTTTCGGTACGTGCGGTGGACACGGACATGTACTATTCATTTAGAACGGATGCACTGCCTGTGGAAATTTTTTGCACTACTCTTTAAGTCTTTGATATAGTGATGTGTGGACGACGTAAGATAACGTGCAACGATAGTGCATTCACCATGGTATGTAATCGACTTTCGATGCAAACGGGCATATGCAAAATGTATCCACTGCATACATAGTACTACCTGTATAGTTTAGATTGTACTGCTGAGGGAGCTGTGCAATACAACGTGGTTTGGCAGTGTATCGCCTAGCATAAAGGTCATACACTTATAAATGTAGCATCAGGCACGTGGTTGCCATTTCCATCTTCACCTAGTCGTCCCCAGCCGCCAGGACTAACAGAGAGAGGTCGCCTCCTATTCCCATCTCCCCTCCCTCTCAATTGCTCCCCTAAAAACCATCGGATCTGAAGGATTTCGCTGTTGTTTAGCTCCCCAATCTCCCTCTCAAGGTATGCTCAACTTATTCCCTGATTTTTATCCTATAAATCTTGCATATTTTAGTCTTGTTTCTTTCGAACCATAGTTCTAGATAAGATGTATTCATATTTTTGGTCGATTCATATTATAAATTGTACAAAATAAATTATGCTTCTGTACTTTCATTTTCCAATTGATTAGTTACTATATGATTATGAAATGAAGAGTTGGGGTGGTGTGATTTAGCCTTCTGGTATATGAATTTTTTTTATTTATTTGTGCTTCCTACTTGGCTCACTTAGTCCGTCCCTAAAATTAATTTATGTTCATTCCAAATATGATGCCCTTTTTTTAATCTTAGCTAGGTTTATCATAAATTAACGAGTGCTTTTCATTTTTTTAGGACATGACACTATGTCAGGTTTACAGACTGTAGTGATGAAACAAATTCAACCTCGCTATTCCTTGTCCGTCTTGTACATGGTCGATTTGAGCGTTCATTGGTATTCATATAATTCTTTCTTTTTAAATTTATCGAATTTTCTTTCCATAAAATTGTAATTTATTTAATTATTTTATTCAATTTAGACTATCCCATGCAATATAAGGAGAGAATTTAATAGAATAACAGGACAAAGCATTGAGCTTCAAGCTCTTGGGCGAATTTATGTTGTGGACGTGTGCAAAGAGCGAGCAATGACTCGCCTTGTAGGTTCTTCATGGAGAAGGTTTATTGCTGAAAACCAAATCGACTCTGGTGTGTATCTGGTATTTTCAATGGGAGCTCCTTGTCCAAGTATCACTGTTATGCATATGAACGATGAGGGGGATGAGGACGAGGATGATGAGACCGAGGATGACGGGTGTGATGACGAGGATGAGGGCGAAGAGGGTGAGTCTGATGAGGAGGATCGGGAGGATGAGGAGGAAGAATGACCATTGTATAATACTATTGTTCCTCAGAGATGCAAGCTTATCAGGAGTGAAAAGTGCTATCTTCTCCACACCATTCCTTCAAAAGAATTGTACGTCGGCCTAGCACTTGTTACACGCTTGACTAGGACGCATGTTCGCCGTCATGATATGGTATGTTATTAGTTATCATTATTTTTCTACTTGCCTTTTTTATTGCTTGTTAGTTATTAGATTTCTAACTTCTGCAACTTAATTAGAAACTACCTTCGAGAATGGTTTTATCTCTTGAAATTGCCGAAGAAGGCGTGGCTGGAGTACGGCTTGGTGCAAATGGTGTCGTGAGCTTCATTTCATACAAGACAGGGAGTGATGGTCGAATTATCTTCAGCACCCCTGAGTGGAAGACCTTTGTTAAACGTCATCATGAATGTCTTGAAGTTGGGCAAGCAATTCTTGTCACTGGCAGGACCACCTCAAACCAAAACATTAAGATAATGTTTGTCATTGACATCATCTTATATGATGACTGCAGTTCCTTCTGATTGTTTTTTAGTGCAGATGTAAGTTGTGTTGAACCGCTTGTTGTTATGAACCGCTTGATGTATGTTTTGAACTGCTTGTTATGTGGTAATGCATTTCGTTATTTCTATTGATTTTGTTTGATGTGTTGTAAATATTCAACTGGATGCATCAGAATTCGTTTCAATTGTCAAATTTTACAATTAATTTTTTAGGAAATTTTAACTTGTTAATGGGATTTTGCTTATTTATTTACAATTAACTTGCCTGCCTTCGAGACTAAATTAGGAATGTACATATGAAATACAAGTATATATTCATATGCTGTAATTACAAACATTACAGAATAATGATAAAAAGTAGTTTAATTTATACACACACACATTAATTACATTGTACTCCTAATCTAATATACTAGATCATAACCACTTTTGTGTAACTGAATTAACGAACTAAATTATAAGATTGCTAGCGGACCATACTAACATAATCATAGTCTTTAGCTAAATTCAGTATTCTTCATCGTCGTCACTCTTCGTCCACCATTCATCGTTCTTCGTCCACCTGTCGATATCTGCTGCCAGACACATCGTGTATTTGTCGTCCCACTTATTATTGTTATCAGCTAATAGACCTGCCTCCAAAAAACATTTGTATGATTTATATCCTTTACCTCCTTTACACCCGGTGCATAGTCTATCATTGAGAATTTGTCTTCCTAAACTGAGGCAGTAGCTGCTGAATGTTATTCTCTTATACAACTCGTATTTTACATACCCATCTTTTGTTGAGTAATGCAGATTCTCCATTGGCATTGGCTTCCACTCCCATTTGTTATGCATTTCTGAATCACTTGCTGCTATCTTCATCTCACTGTATGATGCATCAATGAGTACTGCTGCAATACTAGCCATGCGGTACCTATAATTGTCACCTTGGAATATATTGAATATTCCATGTATGTCTACATGGTACTCTTCAGGGATGAAAAACTTTTCTTTCATCAACATCTTTGAATTAGTCCTCTTGTCGACGCTAATAAAGGTGATCTATTTTTTCTTGAAAAAATCACGGAGTGCCTGGCATTTTTTCGTGGCCCTAGCGTAACGATAAACTAGGACGTCCTCTCTCACGGTGAGTTGTACGACGGCGACGGTTTTTTCACTTCCTTGAGAAGTATATTCAATGTCTAGTCCAACGTACCTGGTCTTATCCTGGTGTCAAATGAAATATGATTATTAGTACCAAAGTCTGGTAAAATAAACACTAGAAGGATACAGTTTAGAACTTGTATTATTGATTCTTATGACATGAAAGACGTAGGAGTATTGATAATGTAGGAATGCATTTCCTATATCCACTCTAATCCTGTAGAGATTCATATGATACACAGTATATTTGTTTCTACCGTTGGAAAATCAAGGGATTCTGATAAAATATGTATGGGTTGATGTTTGATTCGTATCTAAACTAGTGAAAAGGACTTGTTAGGAAAAACTAGTTCAAATTAATATGGTAAACTATTTTATACGAATCAAACTACCTTCAATTCATTTGTGTTGTAGTCATGCATAATTTATATGACAATCGTTCTAATAGAATCAGATGGTAAGTTGGATGGGTACAAACCTGTTCAAGCCAAGCCTCGTACATGGAGAGGATTCTGTTTAGCGTTGATTCCTTGTTGGTGTACTCCACAGTAAGACCATCGTTCCGTGAACAGTAATGCTATGAGTCTCTGTGGTCTGAAGCCCGTCGTCCATCATGTCTGGGACGAAGACGTCTGGTACCATGGCTTGAATCTGTTTATTTCTACAGTAGTAAACAAGGATAGATCTAATAAGAACAAGTATATGATGGACTAAAAAATAATATATAATTATGTGCTAGATAGACACCTTGTTCTTCTGAGTTTCGTCGCTGCAAATGATGAACTGGTGCACCGTTGTTGCAACTTGCGCCTTTACCGCTTCTATGACTCCTCGTATCCTTATAACCAACCGATCGTGCAAATAGTGCTAGTAGTTATGAAAATTAAGGCCCACTACGAAATTATCCATACGATACCTCAAGAGTTCGCAACCATAAAACTGCTGCTTCCATACAAGAAAGGCCCACTAATACAATTCACAGGCCCATTGTTGTTTGAAGCATAGCACTGCTTTTCTAAAGGATTATGCACTGCTTTATTTTTTTATCCTAATGTACTTTAATGCATTTCATGTACTGCCAGCGATGTTAGTTATGTACTGCCCTGGTTCCCTTTTTATTTATTAATTCCCTGATTCATCTGTAATATTGTGATTGCATAGATGTACGAGTGGTCTATCTTATAGTTATAAGAATAATATGTAAAATATTTCAAATATATATATATGTAAATGTTCTACTTTTTTTGTTAAGTTAAATATTTCTAGTTGTTATATATATAGTGCAATTCTTTTTTTTAAAAGCATTGTTCCATTGAAAATCCGGTACAAAACTATTCTTTCGAACTACAATAGATTGTTCTAGAGTTTCATGGCTATTGTGTCTAATATTTTTATCTTATTTGCAATACCGGTGTAATGGTATGTATGGTTGTAGTCAATTTATCCTTTTTATACCAGTAACTAACAAGTGATGCCATGATACAAAATACTTTCCTCTATAACTTTATTATAAGTTGATAAGAATACAAAATCTGCTCTATAATTTCTTACATTTATTATGAGTGAATTCTTAATTCTGAGTCTGTGTGCTACAAAACAATATTTGTATCATGACCTGATCCTGCTGCTTCTCCTGCATAAAATAAAGAAACATTGTTAGCAATCATTTTTTATAACATGTATGTAGAGCAAACTATTTGGGCAATCCTAATTGTAATGTTTTAAATATTATGAAATTTAAAACTTGCCATGGCTCTTGAACTTGTCCAGTCAAATACCATTGTAGACGGCCATGTCCTTTTCTGGGGATTTTTGAACTGCTTGTGCCTTCCTTTTTATTATTGTTTCTGGACCGATCACTGTCGAGATCTTCATCTTGAATGGTGCTTTGTCTTGTTCTGACTGTTCTTATCACCGGACTTTTCGTACCGGTACTTTTATGTAAATTGAACTGTACTGAATTCCTAGGGATGCTTCTTGTTTGTACATTCCTCTCAACTGATGCTTGAGGTCTTTCTTGGCTTGACACGGATGTCTACACTAGAATGCTCCTTGTAATCACTATTCTTTTTATTTGTATTTTTGTACTGCACTTCCTCTTTTGATTGTTCACTGCTTCTGCCGTTCTGCAGCTTTGTTCTGAATAACCATAACTTGGAGAAACATTTCCATCATTTCCACTGAGGTTAGCATCTGTCTGAGGGATTTTATACATATTCACAACATTCCGTGTGGGATATGGATGAGATCTTTTCTTTTCTGATGTCAGACTTTTGTCCATCAATCCCTCTTGTACAATTGCTTTCTTCTCTTGGTTTTCATGTTGTTCCTACTGAACTTCTCCTCTGCTTCTGTGGTTTTGATATCATCTGCATCACATGTGTCAAGCGTTTTATTTTCACGACTTAACAAATATCATGTCCAATAATTTTCCTATTTTCTAAGTCACCAGCTATAAATTTCATATAATAATTACTCTATCTGAATCAGTTGAGTTGCTATCACTTGATGTTGCTGATGGAGTTTGTTGATCCTTCTCTTTCCATACTCTTCTTCTTTTCTGTGGAGTCAAATTTTTCTTTAGAAAAAGCAGACAAAATGTTAGTCTTGCGTGGTTACAATCAGGTTCAAGATATGCTTTAATAGGTATCATTGTGCAAAATTAGCTTACTTCATCTGTACTAGTGTTGTCAACATAACTGCATCCATGTTTTGATTTACTTTTCTGGCTTGTATTTTTTTGAAAAAATCTTCTCTTTGGTGGTGTCAGGTCGTCCTGAAGATTATTTGTTAAAATATTAGTTCGACTTAATGTATAGAATATTATTATTTTTTTACAAGATAACTTACACCAGTAGCATCAGTCGTCTCGTAATCACTGCTTGAAGTTGGACTTTTCTCGGTTGTAGCTTTTGATCTTATCTTGCGCTTCTTTTGGATCATTCTGCCCTGCAAACAAAAGTTTATATATAGTTCAATAACCTCAATCTGCAATAGTAAAAACTACATAGATATAATTTGTCGCTAGGTACGATACTTTGTAAAATATAAGAAAAAATATTCATGTGTATATATATAATACCTCTCTCTCCTTAAGCCAGAATTCACATTTAGGTTTTGTGTGCCCTCTCTTTCCACAGGTACCGCATTTTCTTTTCGTCTGCTCTGACCCTGGTTTTAGTCTCTGTCCTTTTTTCCTACCCTTTGTTTTTATGATTGCAGGATCTCTCAACGCAGTACGAATTGTTTCATGTAAGTTATCGATGCCATCTACCATGCCCTCTGTGTTGCTTTGTTCATCCTGGTCTACGGAAGCATTCACCTTCTTCTCAATTTCATCGATGCACTCTACCAGAAGTTGGTATGATTTGTCTGGACTGCATGCTTTTGAGAAGATCTTAGCAAAACGAGTCAACTCAATCACATAACGTATTGTACCTGTTGCGTTGCTCTTGTTACCGTTAGGAAGACGAAAAACATAGTTGGATGGCTGATGTGGGTTGCATCTTTTCCATCTAGGGTTCACAAAACTGTCTAGCATCTTATGTACTAAACCAAGATGTACCACAACCCTGAGGACGTGACAGCACTGGATTCCATCCCTTGACATTTTTTTGCAGTTGCATGAGAAAATTTTATTCTCATTATCCACTTCAACTATAAAAACATTTATGTTGAAATCTGGATGTGTGACATGACTTCTTTTGTTCAGTTCGTATTTCATTCCTATGTCAGTTGTTTCTTCCCTTGTTATTTTGAAAGCTGTGTTATCTGCTAGTTGCTTCTGAAACTTGAGAAATATGTCAGTAGTGTAAATGTTAATTGCATCTGTCTCAAGTCCATATCTGCTCCATGTTGGTGTTGTCTTCTCTGAAGTCCTGTTCCTTTTCCTGTCGAGCGCACTCAAGCTTTTCTCCTGAATTGCCTCATATGAATCTAGGAATTTCAGTATTGTGTCTGTGTGGTCGACATAGTCTTTCCACATGGAGTTGGTGCTCTCGCTTCTTGTAGTTGACGAGGAAAAGGGATAGAAGCAGTCCATGAAGTAGGCTGGTACCTAGTGATCTTTGATATCCCATAAATCTAGCAGATGCTTGTTGTTTGCAATTCCATATTTTTCCAATACTTGCCTCCAGCATTTTTCAAACTCTTCTACAGTCAATGAGTTATTTATCATATGTCTTAGTTCTTCCGACAGGCCTTCATTTCTTGCCAAAATGCTAGCAAGCTTTCCTAGCATCTTTATGATGATGTGCCACAAGTAGAACCTGTGGATTGTGTCAAGCAGTATATCCAGTTCATCAATTGCTTTCTTCATTGCTCTGCACTGGTCAGTGATTATGTACTTCGGTGCTTTACCAACCATTTCCAAGACAAAAGTTTTGAACAGCCACTTGAACGTTTCAGTTGACTCGTCCTGCAGGAGACTGATCCCAAACAAAACAGTGTTTCCATGGTTGTTCACGCCAATGATTGGTGCAAAAGGCATGTTGTATACGTTCGTCTGGAATGTTGTGTCGAATGACACATATTCACCGTATAGTTCGTAGTTCATCCTGCACATTGCGTCTGTCCAGAAGATGCTACGAACGTCCTTTGTGTGGTCAGTGTCGAATTTATATGAGAACCCAGGAACCTTTGATTGAAGACGGGTAAACCTCTTCAAGCATTCCTCTATATCTTTATTTCTGCTGTCTTTCTTGTCAGCATACTTAAGGTTTGACACGTCTTTGCCTTTGAAACCAACTCCTCTCGTTAGAAGTTTCATTCCACTGTATATTTGCATCACTCTCCTCGGTGGAATCTTTCCAAGGTGTAGTATACGTATGAATTCCTTGTCTTGCTGTGTCATTGGACTTGTGGCATTTTGAAAACCTGATGAGCCAATATGTTGGGTGCAAAGGGTGATTGTGGTCTAGTTTTACTATTTTGTACATCCATCCTTTCTCTGTTTTCTTTACCACAACGGATACAGGGTAAGAGCACCTGATAGTAGAACTTGTTTTCCTTTCTTTTACAACTTTGTCACTTATTTGAGTCTGGCCTTGTTTTGTGCAAACAAATGTCTGTTTAATCATTTCGCTTGTTTTCTTGGAGTTAAGGCTGGTGTGTTTTCTTATACAAAAACCGGTTTTCCTTGCATACAGTGCAAATAATTGGAAAGAATTTTCCCTTGACTAAAATTCCATTCCTTCTTCCGGTGTCGTGGCATCACCAATTTCATCCACAGCTGGGTACTCATTCTTAAACATTCTGTCCATCTCTAACTCTTCTTCCGTAGGTTCTCCTAGATTAATCTCTTTTTCAGGAATAGTGTCATCGCACTAGGGCACAGACTGCTCATTGCTCATTGCTTCCGAGTTGGTGTTAGTGCATATAGTTTCTGCCGGTTCCTCTGAACAATTTACATTCTGATGACTTGTATTCTCTTCTCTTTGTGTGTTCAACATGCTGGTTGAATCTCTCGTGACTGCATCTGAACAATTAGGTCTATCAATGCTTCCAGCTTGTGACTCTACTGTACTTGTAGCGATGGTCTTGGCTCAGACCGGAAAACAAATGTTGTTGACTGGTTCACTTGCAACAGTCTACTCATCTGTAATCTGTTCATGTGTGATCTTCTCTTCTGAATTTGTTATGCTACTCTCGTATCTAGGATATACTGTCTTACTTTCGATTTTTTTCTCATCTTTGCTCAGCACTCTCCTATCATGGCAATTTTGAACAATCATGCTTGTTTTGAGTACGTTCGTTATGATGATTGTTTTTGTTTTGTCTTCTGCAGAGCTACCAGCATACCTTACTAAAACTTCTCCTTCTGTGTGACTCATTACCATTCCAACAACTATTAGGTCGATGTTTGCGTGTGTCTGACCATTCTGTGTTGAAGTATTCGTGAGGATTCTCTGGCTTGCAGGAGTTGCTTGCACTGTATCTGTTTTTTTCTCGTTGTACCTGAACTGAATGTTGGTTACTTCATCTCTGTCCTTTGATGTCCTTGTCTGTGCAGAAGATGCTGCAGTACTACCACTGTTTTGTTGCATTGAGACCATCACATCAACTTGCACCTGACAAAACAGAAATAGAATAAAATAATTGTTAGCAGTACTCATTCAAAATTATATTATTTTTAATTTTTTTTACTGATTACAAGAGCAAACTCACCAAACTATTGTCATTGCACTTTGCATCTTTCAATTTACAAGTAGTCTTCACTGCGCTGTTGCCTTTCACTGAAACACCTGATTCATCTTTGCATCGTAGCTTTGTTATACTACTAGGGTCACTGGAAATTACTTGTGAAGCAGACATTGTGATGTTAATTTTTTCCAGCTTTGGCTTCAAGTTTGCGCGTGCTGCGTTACATCTTCATACAATTTCTGTTAACGCCGCGAGAGCTATCAGTTTCTGCTCACGCTCTTTATCCCACTTATCGTGTAGTGCTCTAAGACGTCTCTGCCATGATATAATTAATATGGTAGCACCGTAATTATTCAAGGTCAATCTTTTGATTTTTTAAAGCATTTAAATAAAAAATAAATTCATATATTATTCTTAAAAGTATATATAGCATCCTGAATTGACGTGCAACACGTTCTGTTACGCCTGGAGCTTGGAATTTCGCACCTTTCATCATTTCTATTTTAGCCAATGTACGATCATTCAAATGAGATAATCTGGGTCCCTGGTGAATTTTACAATTTGGTATAATGTAGCATATATCGCATGCTCTAGATTTAGTGAAAAAATAACTCACAGATAAAGAATCAACACTCTGCTTGCGTATCGGTAACATCAACAATAATAATCTATCTGCTATAAAACTTATATAAGTAGTCTTCGATGCAAAAACAATTAGTTGAAATATGGATGCCGAAATATTTTGAAATTTACTGTGGTATTATTTCCTCGTTTTACCTTTTTTGCAACAACCACCAACAACCTTGCTGATTATATACATAATAATAAATAATATTTGTCAGGAATAGCTGAATTATATTTAGAGCATAGTTTTATTGTACATTGACTGAACTTCTCAATGTATTGTATAATCTCTTGCTATTAAGTACACAGAGTAATACATTATTTTGGTAGAAAATTAATGAATTGGTGTAGCCTACAATTGAAGTGATCGATCCACTGTGAAAAAGTTTTTGTGATTACATATAGTGCTATCTGCTGCTCAAACTACATACGTAGCAAATGGTCATGTATTTTCGTATATAACTATTTCCGCTATATCAATTGTACTACACTATGATGGTTATTAAATTGTTCGCATCACTGTAGAAACTATGCTCCGTGCTTTAAAACTATGAAGTTATATCTCCGTTGAATCCCAAGATAAAAATCAGCTACGTTGTTGGCAATTTTTTTTCCAAAAAACTGTTGCATTGTTGCTACAATATAGCTGCCCGCCATGTCTACCATGTAGAGACGAAGTACAAGCTGAATCGCCTCATCACATATATCCCTAGAATTTCAATCGTTTGAGCAGGTTCGATATATGGTTACCTGATTTGTGGCACCAGTGATGACGACGTCTCTCTTCATTGCCTTGCCTTGGTGAGATGGAGATATCTTACTGCTTGTTTTGAAGCGTGGTTGAAACTTTCCTTAGATCGACATGCGGGCGGCGGCGGCGGCTGAGAAAGTTATGGGTTGTTCCAGCATTAGCTGGTTATAATAGTTTGAAGAAGATATGTTTTCCTACCTTCTCTTCCTTCTTTAAACACCAACGATGGTTGGGAAGGTTTTATCTCCCGAAAACAAGTTGTCTGACAGGTGGGCCATAATTCAGTATGAAAATGCATTGCCCCTTTTTCAAGAAGAACACTTCAATATTGATAGCGCATATATGCGGGGTCTACTGTCTAACTAGTCCTTCGTCAGGGGAGAGACAATATATTTATGCTGGGTTTCGTGGCTCTGTTTATCCGTTTTGCACTGCTCATATACAACTGCGCTGAATGGCAGTGCACTAGGCATGCAATTCAATCCCACCTGCTATATACACTTAGATGCACTGCTCCTTGATTGCATCGTCATACTGTCATTATAATGCCATGCACATGAGATGCACTATGCTGAAGCTCTGTATGATCTCCCTTAGAAATGCTTTGTAAATTGCTGAGCGCAAAGGTGCAAGATAACATGCGAGGGCAGTGCACTTAGCGAGAAATGTACCCTGCGTGCTACGCACACTCATATGCACTGCAGGTAAACAAAGCATGCACTGCCCACGGAGCGCTTCAGAATACTACTACAATAATAAGGTTAAAAACAGGTATGCACTGCCATTGGAATACGTATGAACTGCCTTCAAAATACTTCGTAAAGCGTTGTACGCACGGTGCAGGACAAGTTTCTATGGCAGTTCAATGACCGTGCAATGCACACCACCTGCTATGCATAGCGATGTGCACTGCCGGTGTACGTAGTATGCACTGCGTAACGTTATCTCAGACGACATAGACTTTGACGTGGGTAGGACCTTTTCGCTTTTCTCCTACAAAGGCATCGCCGGTGAAAGATAATATGAAATGGCAGTGCACTAGCCGTGCAATTCAATCCCACCTGCTATATACACTTAGATGCACTACTCCTTGATTGCATCGTCATACTGTTATTATAATGCCATGCACACGAGATGCACTACGCTGAAGCTCTGTATGATCTGTCTTAGAAATGCTTTGTAAACTGTTGTGCACAGAGGTGCAAGATAACATGCGAGGGCAGTGCACTTAGCGTGCAATACACCCCGCGTGCTACGCACACTCATTTGCACTGCAGGTAAACAAAGCATGCACTGCCCACGGAGCGCTTCAAGATACTACTACAATAATAAGGTTAAAAACAGGTATGCACTGCTATTGGAATACGTATGAACTGCCTTCAAAATGCTTTGTAAAGCGTTGTACGCACGGTGCAAGACAAGTTTCTATGGCAGTTCAATGACCGTGCAATGCACCCCACCTGCTATGCATAACGATGTGCACTGCCGGTGTATGTAGTATGCACTGCGTAACGTTATCTGTATCGACGTAGACTTTTGACGCGTGGGGTAGGACCTTTTCGTTTTTCTCCTACAGTGCACTGCTCGGTGAAAGATAATATGAAATGGCAATGCACTAGCCGTGCAATTCAATCCCACCTGCTATATACAGTGAGATGCACTGCTCCTTGATTGCATCGTCATACTGTTATTATAATGCCATGCATACGAGATGCACTGCGCTGAAGCTCTGTATGATCTGCCTTAGAAATGCTTTGTAAACTGATGTGCGCAAAGGTGCAAGATAACATGCGAGGGCAGTGCACTTAGCGTGCAATACACCCCGCGTGCTACGCACACTCATTTGCACTGCAGGTAAACAAAGTATGCACTGCCCACGGAGCGCTTCAGGAAACTACTACAATAATAAGGTTAAAAACAGGTATGCACTGACATTGGAATACGTATGAACTGCCTTCAAAATGCTTCGTAAAGCGATGTACGCATGGTGCAAGACAAGTTTCTATGGCAGTTCAATAACCGTGCAATGCACCCCACCTGCTATGCACAGCGATGTGCACTGCCGGCGTACGTAGTATGCACTACGTAACGTTATCTATATCGACGTAGATTTTTGACGCGTGGGGTATTGTTTCAATAACAAGGACCTTTTCGTTTTTCTCCTACAGTGCACTGATCGGTGAAAGATAATATGAAATGGCAGTGCACTGCTAGTAAACATAAAATGCACGGCATATGGAGTGCTTCAGGATACTAATATAATGTTGGTAAACAAAGTGGAGCTGTGACATGTGTGGTCTTGGTTTATTAATATGGACCTTCTTGTTTCTCAAGAATCACCGGTTGCGGCAGCTGGATATAGCATTTAACGAACGCTGCTCTCTCCTCGTTCTTCTTTCAGGGTTGTTCTTCTACATTTTCAAATCTACTTTTACTGGCGAAGTTCATCTATTCATCTTGCATCCCTCCATGCGTATGTGATTCGTCGTATCCCAGAAGGTTTATTTTCCGTCCAGCTCACTTGTAGATCTCTGTATTATGCATATGTTTAGCAACTTCATATAAATCTTTTCGCGCTCACGACGAAAGTGTTTGTTGCTAGCTATATATCACTTGCGCACCCATAATTAAGAACAATATAGGACGATTGTTGGTTAAGCACGCTTCAATTTCTGTTTATTATTTCATTTTATGATCATTGTATAGTGTTTGCGAGGTGTTTTTTTTTAATTTCGAATTATTGTTTGTACTGGTTCTATCATGTGTGCTGTGTCTAATGTATAACTTTGAAATCTGACATATATGACTTACTAAAAAAATCTATACCTCGTTAACTAATAACTTTTTTTATCCCGTCGACAGAAAAAAAATCTCATACAGAAATGGCTGATCATGTTTTCACCACACAGTTATCTCTTCCAAAGTTTATAAAACTTGTGAAAAGGCTGAGTAATGACCAGAAGGTTTTGCTAAGGAGCATACAATTTGATGGTATGCTTGGTATGTGTTGTGAAGAGTTGCCAAGGTCACTAGTTTTGTGGCTTGTTTCTCACTTTAACGTTACTACAAGAAGGTTTGAATTTCCCAACGGATGCGGCTTTAAACTGAAGCCCTTTCACTTCAACAAGATACTTGGCATCCCCTTTGGGGGTAGAACCATAAAAAAGGCGTGTCCGCAATGGATACGCGATATGGTCAGAGAATTAACTCATTGTGCAGGGCCAACACCAACTATCAGTGAGCTCGAAAAGATGATAACTCCTAACCTAGTAGGATCTCAGTTCAAAACATGTTTTGTTCTATTTGCAAACACTGTTATGTTGTGTCCGAGCACATATGATGGAGCTGGCCCGGACTACTTCTCTGCAATTGGAGTGTCTGATGAGATTGACTCCTATGACTGGTGTCTTGCTGCATTCAGCAAGCTTATTGGTTGTATTGACACTTTCCAGAAAAATGGTTTGAAAGGTGCACTTGGTGGTTTCCTTCCAATTATTCCGGTAAGTTACCCACCGTGATAATTATTTTCTATAATATTAGTTGTCAGTAGTTTCTATGGATTTGTTGTTTTAATATGGTTGTAATAATTTTAATGCAGGTAATGTACTTTGAACTACTGGACACAAATGTTCTGCTTCTAGGCCATGCACTGCCTAGAATATCTTTCTGGTCAACTGAAAATATGGCGTTATATGAGAGTCTTGACCAGATGCTTCATCAACAAAACTTTTATGGTGCTCACAAGGCACGACTCCCATAGTTATTCATATTATGTGCAATTATTACTACGGTCTTATTGCTTCTTACTCATATTATTGTATTGTATTTTCTGTTTTGTCCATGTTGAATATGCAGTTGAAGGATATAAATGAAACCGTGTTTTCTAATGCTGAGCTGAACGTAGAGATAGTTCAGAATGTTACAACTTTCATTGAAAAGTTTGTAACAGACCCACTTATGCATGCGGAGGTAAGAATTTTTATAATCTTCCCAATTCTTTCATTCTTGATCATGACGCATCTTCTTATGTTTGTGTTCTACATATACATTGCCTACTTGACCTTAAGCATTCATGTCTTTATTTCTCAACCTTGTTGTAGTAGAGTATTAAATTATCTCATCGTTTCATTGTATGATTTTTTCTGCCTGCTTTAGCTACTTCCTACCAGGATGAACATTCTTTCTAAAGCTGCATGTTCTACTAGGTTTAATTAGGTAACCATACTACTGGTGTTTGATCATAGTGTTACCTATTCAGTTACCTCAGCAGCCAATCGTTATATTTATGATATTAAAAATAGGCGATAGTGATAATGCTTATAATGTGAAAACTTCCAGGCTGCCAGAGAAATACAGGCCATAGTGACGGACATGTATGCTGACATGTTGTCTGCGATGAATCTCAATATGAAGAGCAATATTAGAAAGATTTCTAGAATATCTATGCTCAATCATGAGAACAGGGGTATGTACTCTACACCTCAAGGGTCCCTATGCGCAAGAGAAGATAATGAGCGCGATGTTGAAGACAAAGGCAGTGTGCTGGATAAATCAACATATGGGCTAACATCTGTATGTAGAAGGCTAGCAGAAGACTGTGAGTTGCTTGTTAAGTTAACTTTTGCGGACCAAAGTTATGGATCCCCTAAAAATATGAAATATATGTAGGAGTTGGAATCTTGTTGCAAGGCCCTGGTACATATGTTACCGACACGTGATAATTTGTCCAGAATTGAACAATTACCAAAGATGAACTCTGAACCAACAGATTGTAGTGCTACTGATGACGTCCTGCGATCAGATGAAGTGATAATTCCCATCGCAAATTCAACGCAATCCATGCAATCTGTCACATAATATGCAGGTCAGGGTTCTGGTAACGGGATGATCGCTAAGCCTGCTACAGCTTCAAATTGTGTAGCAACAAGTGCAACTTCGGTCGAAAATCAGCAAGTTCATACAGTTATTGTTCAGGGCAACACTAGTACAGTATGTACAGCAACTTCCATTACATGTACTGATAATGAATCCCGGGCAGAGCTTTCGTCAGGAGCAAGGTGTACAGAGCATGCAAGGAATGAGGTGGACACTGCAGATACAGTTCATGTGTCAGAAGCAGCATATCAATGGAACAGAACTAATGCACAGATTGTCGTGTTGGCTGTTTCCAATGGCGTGTCAAGTACATTTGACAATGAAGACCGATCAAGAATTCAGGTGCAAACACGTGGTTTCGATCATAGCCATTTTTTACATTCTAAGTCAGCAACTCATTGCGCACAAGATAATTTTGATGAGAGACTGCCTAGTTCTGTACATACATTTCGTGATGCTCAAAAGATGGGCTTGAACCACCTTAAGGTACATGTTGGTGCAGAAGATGCTGGTTCGGTGCATGCTGCATCGTTTGACATTACTAATCCAGTTACGGTTCCCGTGCCAAAACTGGATATTGGAAATTACGAAAGACAGCTACAAATTTCCAACCTGCAACATGTCCATGTGCCTGGTCCGGATGTTTTCAACCGCTTGAGTGCAAGCCTTTGCATCCCAAGTGCGGAAGCAGGACCAAGTCATCATGCAAGTGATCAAGAAGAAGAGAGGCAGCCTGCTGCAAATGGTACAGATACATTTCAGCTCTTACAGAACTCCAACTCTCTCGGTGAAAAACGGGTGGTTGCGAGATCACTGCAATTTGAGTTTGATCTTGTTTCTGATGATCGCATTACAAAGAAACAGAAGACAGAAGATAAACAGTGATGATTCGTTTTCTTTCTGGGAAGGAAATGATGAATTTTGGATAGAAGTTTCAGATCTGGCTGACCTTACGCAGAGAGCGGAAGAAAAACCTGTTATCACTTCAAAGAATTTCAAAGATGAAATAGAAGCTAATCCAACACAACTTAACTGTCTGTCAAGTGAAACGTACGGACTAGCATCTGCAAATGTGCATTCATCTGGTATTTAGCATGACAGACAAGTCTCTGATAATTATGATTCGCATGGTTCTATATCAATAAGTGGCAGCACGTGAGTGGCAGACATGTCTATGACACTGAAAAATATAAACCTACGCAATGACAATGGCGATGCGAGAACATTCTCCCATTCTGTGTAGCTTCACCAGTCTGCCATAAGTTATACACCAATTAGTGGAGCTTCTGCCACGAAAAATTTCTCTGGAGAAACCAATTCCAGCATAAGAGGTTCAAGTACCGATCATTTATCTAGAGGAATCAATTCCAGCATAAGAGATTCACATACGAATGAAACCACTGATAACAGGAAAAGGTATAACGATACGACAACTCCTAATTTTGCAATTCAGATACCAAGAGTCAGCAACATAACTCGCAGTGAAAACATTTGTGCTAAACATGCGCAATGTTTAGTCGATACTATTAACAAGTCAAACAGTAGCACAGCCTGCCATCCAACTTTCTATTGGAATGCTGGATCAGGAGAGAAATATATGCAATCGGAGCATGTTGTGCAGCAGGCATCCACACAAGGTCCTAACATGCTGAACAGCAGAAGGTCTACATAGACAGCAAGATCGGATAAGACTACAGAACAGGACAAATCAATGGATGGACATGGCTTCATAGAGCAGGATGGAGGAAGCGGAACAAACTCAAGAACAACATTGCAATACAATGACTCTGAAAATCTAGGACATACAAATCATAGAGATTTTCATACATCAAGTCAGTATTCAAATTCGTGTTCGCACATACAAATACAACAACAGTACGACGCAACGCATGCTACTACTGGGATGGCAGTATCTCAGAGCCAACTACCAGGAAGTAGTTACTCTGTAAGACTAATGCACCAAGCTTACAGTCCTTAGCGTAACATTGCCAGTAGTCAAATGTATAGCGAAAATACAATATCCTCGAGTATGCCTAGGTCAATTTTGAGAAATACTGGAAACCAACAACCCAGCTACACAAGAAGCTGTCCTAAACGAGAAAACTCTCGAGACCCTAGACTGTGGCATAATAATGTATCATTCCGCACCGCTGGACCATCATTTGAGCAGGAAGCTTGCAGAAGACATGTCTCTTTTGCATCAGCATCCATACCAAGCATTGGATCAGGTATCCAAACAAACAGTGCTGACAATGCTGAAACAAGAACAGGCATTAATCGCCGCCGAATTCCATATCCTGCTATGAAACAATCAAAAGATGTTGAAGTAGCTTTATTTGAATTCATAGTAGAGACCACTCCGAATCAAAAGGCGAGAAGGTAACGTTTTGTCTCGCATACTTTACTATGAAAATATATTTAATTGTTTTCATCGCATTGTAATAATGGAGTATTTCGATTATATTTTTTCTGTATTCTACCAGCGACGAGGTGGTTTTGTGCAGGAAGAAATGGGCTTGCGAGAGAGTGTTTGGTTTATCAATGCAGGTTTATGGAAGTGTGAATTCACATGTAATGAACTATATGGCAATGCTGGTCATGACAGAACAGAAACACAACCTAGATCATAATCAACATAATCATGAATTGTTCCCAACCAGATACATCATGATGCACGAAGATGCGGTAATCGCAGTTACAAAGTTTTTTTAGTAACACCCGTTCTATCTATACATGTTTTCATGTGCGCCTGAACACACATACATCGATGCATGAACATAGAAATTATGATATCTACTAACTGGTTTGTTTTTTTTCTCTAAAAAATTATGTTATTAGCTTTTGCTCACAAGGCCAAAATTTAATCCAAGATCGTTCAAACAATACCTATCAGAGAATCACACTGGATGGAACCTGGCGAATGTATCAATGGTAATTTTTAAATTATACTGTCTATGTTATTCTCTAGTGACATTGTTTTTATATCTACAAGCCAATTGTTTCGTCTCTTTGTTTGTTTAAATCATCATACCTCTACGGCCAAATGATGTGTGGTATGCCGTGATTGCTGACCTTCAAGGTCGGAAATATGATATTGTTTGTTCGAACGTCATGATCGAGACTGTTGAAGAGGAAGCAGCCATTGTGATAAACAACTTCAAGTTTGCGTTTGAAGAAGCATACAGTTTTTCGTACAGGGTTGAATTTCGAAATATGAGAACCACACCTGTTCAGTGGATATCTGACAATGAAAACCAGTTAAGTATCGTTAACACTGAGTGATCCTTGCCCTATTAAAAGTTATATATCAAGCAACTGAAATACGTGTCTGTCTATAAAATGAGCAGGAAAGACAGCGGAGTAGGTTTGCTAAGGTTACTCAAATCTTACGATGGTGTTGTTGACAATTGGTTCCAGTCTGTAAGTACAATTGTTGACAACTTAATTTTGTGCTTGCACTAGTATAAAACAGCACTATAATAAAATTTATTTGATATGAACTTTTATTTGTATAGACTGATACTAAAGCCTTGCGAGAACAGCTGACGTTTGACATGGTTTTGTCAAAGTTCAATGAAATGTACACAAGAAAGATTAAGGAACTTGTCAATCAATACAGATGTATGTACTTCTATAATTGCATCAAAATAATAACTATTTATTTAGTGTTTATCATCATTCAGTGAAGTTTTATTTGTTTTTTGTTTGATTCGCAGGAGTGATGAATATGATGAATAATGCTGCTTCATTCAGAAACAAATTCATGCCGTGCGTTTCAGGCATGACTAGAAATTTATCGATGGAATTGTTGGCACTCCAAAAAATAGTCCGAATTCATTGTAATAGGGATTAGTAATATTTAAAATTTCAAACCACTGTCGGATCATTAAATTTATAAATTTGTTTTGACAGCAGTTTACAAAGCATTTTTAGGACAGTTCATCTATAGCTTTGGGGCAGTGCATCTCATGTGCATGGCATTATAATGACAGCATCACGAAGTACTTAACGGCAAAGGCATGATTTGTATTCGCAGGTATCTCAAAGGTACATAGCAAGTGAGAATGCCCTTTCATATTATCTTGCACCGAGCAGTGTACAGTTTATGAGAAATAAAAAGTTGTTTATTAGCGGAAAAACGTACTAATGCACGCACTGTCTATATTATAAATATAGCACTCTCATCTATACTACACATCACTTTGTTTAGACGAATAAGCAACTAGTATTCATTATTTTCAATTAAAAGCAATATGCAATCACGTAAAAAACGAGCAAAATCAGAGCGCTTCAGAATAATACTAAATACAATGCGGTTAAAGACATGTATGCACTGCCAATGAAGTATATATGAACTGCCTTCAAAATGCTTCATAAAGTGCTGTATGCATAGTACAAGTCAAGATTTTATGGCAGTTCAATGACCGTGCAATGCAATCTATCTGCTATGCGCAGCGAGGTGCACTGCCCGTGTACGTAGTATGCATTGCTGAACGTTATCTGTATCGATGTATACTTCTGACATGTTGGGTCTTGGTTCAACTTTTTCGTTTTTCATCTACTATGCACTACTTGGTGAAAGATAATATGAAATGGCAGTGTACTAGACGTGCAATTCAATACCACCTGCTATATACACTGTGATGCACAGCTCGAATATCAATCATGCACTGCTGCCGGTGTACGTAGTATGTACTGCGTAATGTTATCTGTATCGATGTAGATTTTTGACGCGTGGGGTATTGATTCAAAAACGAGGACCTTTTCGTTTTTCTCCTACTGTGCACTGCTCGATCAAAGATAATATGAAATTGCAGTGCACTAGCCATGCAATTCAATCCCACCTGCTATATACACTGAGATTCACTGCTCCTTGATTGCATCGTCATACTGTCATTATAATGTCATGCAGACGAGATGCACTGCGCTGAAGCTCTGTATGACCTGCCTTAGAAATGCTTTGTAAACTGCTGTGCGCAAAGGTCCAAGATAACATGTGAGGGCAGTGCACTTACCGTGCAATGCACCCCGCATGCTACGCACACCCATATGCACCACAGGTAAACAAAGCATGCACTGTCCACGGAGCGCTTCAGGATACTACTACAATAATAAGGTTAAAAACAGGTATGCACTGCCATTGTATACGTATGAACTGCCTTCAAAATGCTTAGTAAAGCATTGCACGCATGGTGCAAGACAAGTTTCTATGGCAGTTTAATGACCGTGCAATGCACCCCACCTGCTATGCACAGTGATGTGCACTGCCGGTGTACGTAGTGTGTACTGCCTAACGTTATCTGTATCGACGTAGACTTTTGACGTGTGGGGTATTGTTTCAATAACGAGGACATTTTCGTTTTTCTCTTATTGTGCACTGCTCGAATATCAATCATGAACTGCTCGTTGGGTGTATCGTGGTACTGACATTATAATGCCATACACACTAAGATGCACTGCCCATGAATTATTGTTCTGCCAACTAGTTTACTATTGAACTGCCCTTTAAAAAAAAGATTTGCGCTGCCCTAGAAAAATCTTAATAAAATCGGACATTACAACAGTTATTATGGACGACGGGAGACATGGTTCTCCGTTATTGTATCTAATTAGCCTTCATCTGCTTCCTCTACTATCCATCATCAGAAGAGAAACAACTATTCCACAGATTACGGAAAATCTGCCGCAGGAGAAACTGGCGGCGCCGTCCTCTTTCCGAGGTAAGGATTCTCTATAGCAACTTAACAAAACATCCCCATTGATAAGGATTCGAGATCATACCTGCTACTACTAAGTTGCGAAGAACTTATCGCTCTTACTTGGTCTCATCCCCAGAAGAGAAGCAACTCTTCCGCAGATTGCGGAAAATCTGTAGTAGAAGGAACCGCCGGCGCCGTCCTCTTTCCGAGGAAAGGATTCTATATAGCAACTTAACAAAACATCCCCATTGATAAGGATTCGAGATCATCCCTGCTACTACTAAGTTGCGAAGAACTTACCGCTCTTACTTGATAGCAAAGATTTCCTTGTAGAATCATTGATTCGTCGTCCATAATATGGAAACCTTGGTATTGAGATCAAGTCCACGATAAATTGAAAGACTATTATAGTCTAAATTAGTTTTTAAATTTTGTTTCAGCGAAATATGGTAGTAGACAGTATTTATTACAATATATAGATACATCCAAATTCAAACAGACTTTTGATATCCTTTTTAGGACAGAGGAAATAGGTTAGTAAAATTTAAATATCAAAATCCTAGCTTTCTATATCTAATACTACCTCCGTTTCAAAATATAAGATGTTTTAGCTTTGTGAATTAAGTGTATCTAGACTTCTTTTAGTGTGTAGGTTCATCAAGGTGTGGAGTGAACATGGATACTAAAAGGGGTCTAGTTGCACTCATGTCACAAAACTAAAACATCTTATATTTTGAAACGGAGGGAAAATTTCATTACTATATCATATTTTTTCTATGAGAAATCCCGTTGCATAAATCGTACGGTAAGTAAAAAATATATTTATTATGCACTCGAAGAACATACACAATATTTTTCACAAGTAGGATCAGCTTCAGTAAATTATATTTTACTGTTACTTCAAGTCAATTCCGATATTCAATGAATGATTAGTAATGCGTTCTGGTTAGTTTAATTTTTTCTCAGTTTTCATTGCATGTATAATTTTATAACTACTTGCACCTACACCTGCACCTATCCTATGCTGCAACTTGATATTACACTGTACAGCTAGGTGTAGTTATAATTTAAAGTTTAAATTAAGCATGTCAAATTGAAGTGCTCCAGGTGGTCGGTTGGAAAATTATAACGTGAAATAAGATTGGTATGTCTCTTCCACCAGGGAAAATGAGCTCTTGCGATGCTAGCGATGGAGAATCTTCCGACGGTATGGCACAGACTGACGATGAGTTTGATGTGTCAGAAAATGAACTTAACAGGAAGATTGAGAATTACAAAATAAAGCTGGAGCTGAAAAAGAAACGCAAAATAGGTTCAAACATCAAAGGCGGTGTACGTAAGAAGAAATGAAAGATTGATGGAGAACAACATGACAGTCCGAACAACCAGAATAATGTTTTCATGGTAAGCTTACGTAATGCTAATGCATGTCATATTCCTTAATCGAGACTACAGCCTACACTAAGAAATTTATAAATAAGTTTATCAATATTTGATACGTTTTTTCTATAAACTACCAGGATATGTCCAAGAATCAACTGATGGCAATTGAAAAATATACAAGGGACAAGAAGAAGCCCCGTAGTAGGACTGGATCAAATTACACAGTAAGGTGCTCTCTCAAAGAGCTCAACAGATTGATTAAACATGATCTGAACGATCTCCAAAAAGTAGAGCTCGTGAAGATTGGCTGGGGTTTCATCCTGGAATACAAGCTGGATTCAAACATTAGTAGGCCTCTAATTATTAAGCTATACAAGAAGATTGATGTAGAAAATCTGAAAATGGAGTTTGCCGGTGGTAGGACTATAGCTCTGACAGCAGATGCAGTGCATTCTGCCCTTGGTCTACCCAACAGAAATATAAAGGCGCCTCGGTCTTCAGAAGCTGGCGATACCTTTGCTTTACTGTGGCTTAAGAAGAAATTGGGTTTGGGAGAGAGGGACATTGCAACGGTGCAACACCTGACCCGTCATATCAAAAAGGGTGCAACGGACAAGTTTACAATGAAATGCATAATACTTGTAATCTGCACAAAGCTTATATGTCCAGGTTTAAACAACCACATCAGCCGGGAAGTTGGGGTAGTGAAAAGCCTTGATATCGAGAATTCTGGAAAAATGGACTTTTGCCAGCTTGTAATTGACGAGATCAAGACGGCAGCAATAAAGTTTCATGTTGATCATATGAATCAAAGTGTTGCCGAAGGTTGCGCAGTCCTTCCTCTAATAATATACCTGGATTCGCTCAAGTGCAGAAAATCACTTATGACAAAAGAAACACCAAGGATCAAATATCTGGACAAATGAGATCTTCTTGCTGTATTGAAAGCGGATGTCATTGACAAAGAGAGGTGGGGACGACTGAATGTAAGTATTCTACTTGACCTCATCTTGTTTCACATAAAGAATCATTCTATCAAATGAACTATTTTAAAATTACCTCTCCTGACAGTTATTCACGATCCATAGAAATAATATTTGATTACTGTTTGCAGTGGAAAAGCTGTGACGAAAGAAGCTATTATTTGAAACCTCCTGTGGCAGAAACAACTTGTAACAAGATAACCTCAACCTCTAACAGAGAATTAGAGGGTTCAAGAACAAAATACCAGAGGCTAGATCAATGCACGGACAAGTATATAGATATACTACTAGAGGAGGAAGCAGGTGATGAAATCATAAGTGATGATACAAATGCTGCAACGATATATAAAGAACTTACCATGAAGCACATGGACCTGAAAAGAAGTAAACTGGAAGCAATGGCTAACTCTTTCGAGCATCCCATCAGTGTGCAACTGACGTGCTGAGATGTTTTGATAGATGCGAGAATGACCTGAGCAACATTGCAAACATTTCAGGCACTAGTCGAATCAAGCAATGAAAGCATATAGCCGAGACAGCAACTCATGACCTTAATGTTGAGAACAAATGCTCTACTACAGGCAAGTCAGCAGCGGTAACAGTGAATAAAATGGATTCAGCTGACAACAACACGCCCTGGAATTTTAATGATAGAGGAATCATGTACATGGACAGAATAAAAAATATAGCAGCACCAGAAGAGGAGCACGGCATTGTCTCCACTAGAGCCTTGGATGAACAGGTGTGTATATCTTAGACGTGTATTTAGCTACTTCGATCACACGAGCACATACAAATAACAATCTATGAAATAGAAGTGTAACATAACGACTTGTCCATTTTTTATATTTTTTACTGATATATTTGATATGTTATTTAGAGTTGTTCTGCGTGCATGGCGACACCGACACCAGTAACAACGCATACTACGGGAGAAGGAAAAGACAATTCTAAGCAATTTGAAACTGACCAACAGCCATCAAAGACACAGCTTAGCAATGGTATTGTTCTATTCTGTTGATATGCTGCTAATAGCAAAATTACTAGTGGGCTTGATAGGAAAACTACTTGTAATAATGATGCAGGAGGAAACTCGTCTAAACAAGTACAAGGATGCAACAAAGACGTTGTAGGAGCCAAGGAAGAGAAGTTAACCACGCAGTTCAACAACGGTACTGTCACATTATGTCAAGATGCTTGGTTTTTATATTAGACGATGTTTTTTAAATTAATAACATGTAAGAGGAAATAACACAGTTTTTTACAAATATTGTTGCAGGTGTGACCATGGTTTTACCAAAAATTACTCACAAAGAAGGTTCCTCTAACCACGAAATACACGGCACTCCAAAATACACGGCGCTTCAAGATCTATAGGAAAGCTTGATGCGCCGAAGGCGCCGTGCCCACGGGCGGAGCCCACAAAACACACTCCGAAATACAAGGCGCTCCGAAATACAGGGCGCTCCGAAATACAAGGTGCTCAGAAATACACGGCGCTTCAAGATCTATTGAATGTTTCATGCACCAAAGGCGCCGTTCCCACAGGCGGAGCCCGCAACACACACTCCGAAATACAAGGCGCTTCAAGTTCTATATGAATGCTTGATGCGCCGAAGGCACCGTGCCCACGGGCGGAGCCCGCAACACACACTCTGAAATACAGGGCGCTCTGAAATACAGGGCGCTCTGAAATACAAGGCGCTCCGAAATACAAGGAGCTTCAAGATCTATATGAATGCTAGATGCGCCGAAGGCGCCGTGCCCACGGGCGGAGCCCGCAACACACACTTTGAAATACAAGGCGCTCCGAAATACAGGGCGCTCCGAAATACACGGCACTTCAAGATCTATATGAATGCTTGATGCGCCGAAGGCGCCAGACCAAGTGAGCCTGCAACACACACCAAATACAAGGCGCCTAAAATACAGGCGCCAAATACATGGAGCTTCAAGATCTATATAAATGCTTGATGTGCCGAAGGCACCGTGCCCATGGGCGGAGCCCGCAACACACACTCCGAAATACAAGGCGCTCTGAAATACAGGGCGCTCCGAAATACAGGGCGCTCCGAAATACAAGGCTCTCTGAAATACAAGGCAATACATTTCGCTGCGCTGAATTATGTTTGTACTGCTCTTAATATACAAATGCACTGCTTTACTGTAATCCGTTCAAAGTGAATGCATTTCGCTGTGCTGAATTATGTTTGTACTGCTCCTAATATACAAATGCACTGCTTTACTGTAATCCATTCAAAGTGAATGCATTTCGCTGAGCTGAATTATGTTTGTACTGCTCTTAATATACAAATGCACTGCTTTACTCTAATCCGTTTAAAGTGAATGCATTTCGCTGCACTGAATTATGTTTGTACTGCTCCTAATATACAAATGCACTGCTTTACTGTAAACCGTTCAAAGTGAATGCATTTCACTGTGCTGAATTATGTTTGTACTGCTCTTAATATACAAATGCACTGCGTTACTGTAATCCGTTCAAAGTCAATACATTTCATTGCGCTGAATTATGTTTGTACTCCTCTTAATATACAAATGCACTGCGTTACTGTAATCCGTTCAAAATCAATACATTGTGTTGTACAAACCATACCCCTCCCATTACACCCCATAAAATCTCCATTGCCCATAAAGAGAAAAAAAGATAATAAAAATAAACGAAAAATGGAAAAGAGAAGAATGAAAATAAACGACAATAAAATAGAAAAAAACTAAAAACGGAAGTGATAGAAAGTGTATACTTAACGTGCGGAGCGGACAACAGCGTACAAAGAGAAAAAACCAGAAAGAGAAAAAAACGGAAAAGAGCAAAAAAGGCGACATGTGCGCGACCAGTTTCCCGGGATGATTCCACGACGACACGTGCCGGATACCCACGCTAGGTCGCTCGCACATTTTCGCAGCGCTCAGCACGCGCACGCGTGCTAGTCTCCATCTTGCATGTTTGTTCTTTTCATAAACCACAACTAGAGACATTGCATGTGTGTTCCTTTCCTAAACCACCACTAGTGTCATTGCATGTCTATTATTTTACTAAACCTCGTGGTTCCACTAGTGTCATTACATGTGTGTTCTTTTCATAAACCACCACTAGATTCATTGCATGTGTGTACTTTTGATAAACCACAACTAGAGTCATTGCATGTTTGTTCTTTTCATAAACCACATGGAACCACAACTGGAGTCATTGCATGTGTGTTCTTTTCATAAACCACCACTAGATTCATTGCATGTGTGTTTTTTCTATAAACCACATGTATCCACCAGAGTCATTTGCTTGTGTGTTCTTTTCCTAAACCACCACAAGTGTCATTGCATGTGTGTTATTTTCCTAAACCGCCACTAGTGTCATTGCATGTGTGTTCTTTTCATAAACCACTTGGATCCACCAGAGTCATTGCATATGTGTTCTTTTCAGAAACCACAACTATAGTGATGGCATGTTTGTTCTTTTCATAAACCACATGGATCCACCAGTGTCATTGCATGTGTGTTCCTTTCCTAATCCACAACTAGAGTCATTTCATGTGTGTTCTTTCCATAAACCATATGGATCTACTGTAGGGGTTCGTAGCATGGAAAACAAAAATTTTCTATCGCATACAAACAAACAAGCCAAGATCTATCTACTAGATTGTAGCAACGAGTCGATAGAGGAACTCACCCTCGAAGATTCCAAAGCGGTTAACGAGAGCAGATTCTCGTGGATGATGTAGTCGTACTCTTTCCGATCTCAAGATCGCGTAGACGATCCTTCCAGCAAATACGTTCAGCAGCGCTCCCAAGAGCGGTCACAAGTTGATTTTCGACGAAGACCTTCCTCTCCTTGTTCCAGCAGGCAGCGGAGGTTGTAGCACTCTCCTCGCGATTCCGTGACAACAAGTGGTACCGAAGTAGAGGGAGATCCTGCAGGCTTCGCCTTAAGCGGTGCAGTATGGTGTAGATTATGAGAGAGGCTATTAGTGGTCTAGTAATTAGACACACCAATTAGAAGGCTCTAAACCAATTAGAAGGCTCTAAACCGCTGGCTAAAGCAATTAGAAGCTCTAAACCAAAACGGCTCTAAACCGGAGATTAGAGGTGGAAACTTGTGTGTGCTAGGAGGAGCCCCCTCCTTATATAGGTGGGAGGGCTGGCGGCCAAGGGAGGAGTGGAGTCCTCCCCAACTCGGCTTGGGTGGGCGCCCGGCTTGGGAGGACTCCTCCCCAACTCGGCTTCACCTCCTCCTCTTTCCCACTTCCCAAAATTGCCGCTTGACTTTCAAACTAGCCGCTTGACTTTTCAATTTAGGATTTAATTTAATCCTTTATTTGGGACAGCAAGAACACTTAGTACATGATGCAATCATTCCAACTTACAATGACACATTCATGTACCCTTCCCCCAGTGCTTGGGACATTCCGACCTTCTAGAATGTTCCGATGAAAACACCTAACCATTCCCCAACTCGAAATGGGACTTTCCTTATATGAATCTTATTCTCCGACCATTCCGGATCTCCTCGTGATATCCGGATCCCATCCGAGACTCAACAACATTCGGTCTCTTTCTCATAATACCATAACTACTCAAACAATGTCGAATCCTTAAGTGTGTCTCCCTACGGTTCGTGAATTATGCGGACATGATCGAGACACTTCTCCTAACAATAACCAATAGAGGAATCTGAAATTCATATGGCTCCCACATATTTCTACGATTACTTTGCATCGAATGAACCACTTACATACGATACCAATTTCCCTTTGTCTCACGATAGTTTACTTATCCAGGTTATGATCGTCGGTATCTGCATACCTAGTTCAACCTCATTCTCGATAAGTACTCTTTTCTCGTTCCGTGATATGTGATCCCTTGTGAGCCAGTCACATGCTTGCAAGCTAATTGGATGACATTTCACCGAGAGGCCCAGAGAATATCTATCCATCATGTGGATGGACAAATCCCACTCTTGATCCATGTGTTTCAACCAATACTTTCCGAACACTCAATGCCACCTTTATAGCCACCCTGTTACGGTGTGGTGTTTGATGACATCAAAGCATCCATCCAGTAAAGGTGATATGCATGATCTCATGGTCGAAGGAATTAGGTTACTATGTATCAGAAAGCATATAGCAATTGAACTATTGAAATGACTTGATCTTTATGCTACGCTTATCTATAGGAGTATGTCCACCATATCATTCTCCTAACGATATGATCTTGTTGTTGATAACATCTCAATGTTCATGATAGGGAAACCACAATCATCAATCAACCAACAAGCTAGTGAAGTATAGAGGCTATACTAGGGACTTCAAATTAAGTTTACAAATCACACAAGTATTAATGTTTCCTTGTTAATACTATTATAGCATGAATGTAAACATTTATCATAAATATGAAGATATGATAATAACCACTTTATTATTGCCTCTTGGGCATATCTCTAACAGTCTCCCACTTGCACTAGAGTCAATAATCTAGTTTCAAACCTTTGTGTATTCAACACCTATGGCTTTCTGGTGTTGTATGTACACGATTGCTAGTGGTCAACTGATCTCCGGATCTGACACTTCCAGGTCCGTGTGTAATTGCATGTCTTTGCGTCTCTACGCATCACTCATTCTCTAATGAGATGGCTTTGTATGATTTGGTCTTTCGGTGTGACCTTTAGTTCTTTGGGGTTAAAACATGTTGATAATATTGTCGCAAAATATATCTTCATAGTATTATCCCGCTGTGAACTACACCTAGTTTGATAACAAACTACTTGACACAAATGCCCTCTTTTGCTGCTATAATAGCAGTCATATACTTAGCCTTTTGTTGAAGTATCTGTCACAATGTCTTAACTTTGGAACTCATCCAAATCCATTATGGAACTCACTTTCCATTATATTGTGCCACCCTTAATTTAGATTGAGACAAACTTAATTTGTACTTTGTGACAAAACTAGTATCAATGTAGTACTTTTACAATGAACTAACCATCTATTTGTCACTTCTACAAATAATATACTCTTAGTTCTTCCAAAAGATCATAAGAATATCCTTACTATCGTCCAATGATTATCTTATGAATCATTCTGGTATATGCTCATAATATTTATAGCATAGGACATATCTGGATTTGTACATATCACTGTATGATTGATATAAATACTCTTTGTGATTTCATACATCAAGTATCAATCTATACTTGAATCTTTGTTTCACTTACCAAGTGCCAATACACTTGAATATATCATCAACATTGAACTCTTTCAATCCTTTACGTGCAACAAGAACCTTTCTTGCGCTTCTATATTGAATTCATTCAATATCTCGTCTATGTACTTCTGGCACAACCATATTAGCGTCTATTGATGCCAAATATTTGGGTTTTGCCTAAGTCTTTCATCGGGATGAAATTCTTAATATGTGTTAATAAAAGATACATTATTTCCAATCAACAATATGTCCTCCACATAATGTATTAGAAACATGTCTTAGCGCTCCCACTTAATTTCTTGCAAATGCAAGCATCTTCATTGTCTCCGATGAAATTAAACTCTTTTAACAGTTTCATCATAGTGAAGATTCCAACTCCGCTATGCTTACTTCAACCATTGAAGTTTGCATATGCTTTTAGCATCCTTTGAATTAACAAAACCCTTTGGACCGTGTCATGCACACGTCCTAGGTAACCATTCTATTAGAAGAACTTGTTTTGTTTATTCTACTACCACATAACAAATTATATGTAGTGGTTGCTACATTAATCCGTCTAGACTAAAAATCGCTATGAAAGATCAAATCTTGTCATATACAACCTTTGAACATTGTTGTGAACTCTTTCCCAACATGTCGACTATTTCATAGATGTGCAACATCCATGTCTATTTATTTATAGATCCAAACACGACTGTAAGGTCTTACACCTTTCTCGAGGGTCCTTCAAGTTCAAAACTTGATTTCTCGTGTATGGAACTATCACGGATTTTATGGCTTCAAGCCATTTGACGGAGTCAGGGCCCATCATCGCTTCTTTGCATGTAGTCTGTTCATTATTCTCAAATAATGATTCAACCCTCAAATCTTGGTATTTGATTGTTTATCCGACCTACTTGTTTCAATAGAAACTTAGACCTCCGTGACCACAACCTTTGAGGCACGTGAGCCATGAGCATTGTTGCTGCCTCCTAACACTTTTTCGGTGCGCAACTTTGCACATATAGCTAAGGTTCTTTTAACCTTATCAAAGTTCTATTGTCCTCCCACTTAACTTTTCATGAAAAATTCCTTCTCAAAGAAACTTGACGTTCTAAGCGACAAACACTTTTGTCTCCGGTGTTTATGGAGGAATACTTAACATTTATACAAAGACAGGTTCATCCGACTTTGGTTGCACACATCTTTCTTATGCATAGCATACCAATGTTTAAGAAAGGACTACTTGGGTTTTATCCCAAACCATAACCTTATATGGTGTCATTTCAGCGGATTATGATGGAGCTCTTTTAGTGGAAAACGGTAATCTCTAAAGCTTTTAATCTTAAAAATATAATAGCAGTTTTATGAATTATACCTTCGATCTTACCATGTCAAACAAGGTTCAATTACATATCTCGAACGCTCCATACTCTTATGGTGTTTCGGGAAATGCAAATCCACGGACCGATTCCTTAAATCTTAGGTATTATGCTAAACTTGTAACTTAAATATCTTCCTTTATGATCTTATCATAAACTATTTATATTCTTGTTACAATGATTTTGCACTTCATCTTGAAAATCTTTCGAACTTTTCAAATATTTCACACTTCATCCTTATTAAGTAAATATTCACATATTCACTCAAATTTTCGGAGAAAGCATATGAAGTTGAAATCCATCGCTCTTGACTGCACATAATGGAGTTCGTACAACAATATGCACAAGTTCCAATAAGCTAGTCTTTCGTTCCCTTTTGGCCTATGAACGAAGTTTTAATTATCTCTAGGAAAGTTTCACAAACGTCATTTGATCAAAAATCAAAAGACTCCAAAATTCCATCCACATGGAGTTTCTTCATGTTTTCTTTCCAATATAATTTAAACGGCGATGTCACTTCCTAAGTGATCTTTCAATCAATTTGTCTTTCGACAATTTTAGCACTAGTTTTATGGATGTGATTTCTCCAACGAGATTTGTGAATCATCCATCTTTTATGGATTACGGCAATTATTTGAACAACCCTTTTGTTCTCATAATACCTGATAAAACAAATCCTGAAGGCAAGCTTTGATGTTTAACGAGCAACACAATAACCCTTTATTTGTTTTCGATGAACATCATCACATATTCTTTTGCTAGTTACTTAGGCCATTGTAGTTCATGAATTGTGTTGTTTCGTATGACGATTCACACCAACAAATTCAGTATCAAATACTTAAGAACCACATTGTTTAATAAGAAAAGAATATAGCCATAACATGTATATCATCCATATACTTAAGCTGAACAATTCTAGTCTTTTCTTTTCTGCCACATATTTATGAGATTCTCTTTCAGATTTACGCTTGAAAGAATCTATCAACATCAATAGTGGAGTCATACATATGACACATAGTCCAAAGCGTGTATAGTTAAATACCAATGTCTTTGAACTTGCACTTTGAAGTAGATCACCATCATCAAATGTTTGGTGTTCTTTCAAATTCCTTTCTTTAGTAATCTCTTGGCGTAGTAAACATTTTACCTACATCAAATATTCACCTTCATCATGGAATCGTCCATGACCAAGCTACTTTTAGCTTATAACGGTGAATCACGAGTATAATGTTGCTCTCCAAAACCTTTTGGAAGATTAGGACAACTAGTGTCTCCAACCTTTTGCAAATTCTCATGAGAACATGACTTTGCCATATTATACTCTATCATGTTGTAACCAAAACTTCGTTTCAGATATCACAATATCTTTCACACATCATGGTTTCTGAAACAACTCTTTCAGATCCTAGATAACCTTGATATTAAGATAATCTTTTGAATATCAAGAATCATGGAGACAAACATGATACTCATATACTAACACTTTGGAATTGTCACTCTTGTTTTAATACCAATTATTAAACTTCATGGAGTAACCGGAACTCACTGAAAGTTTGCAATAGGACTTTAAACTTTAGATTAACACTTCAAAACAATACGATACCAGTTCGTAAAGTAACTAACCAGAATTCTATAGTTCTATCATCTCAATTATAACTAAGCGCAAGGTGGTAAACGGATGCCAATGACTACAAAAACTATGCAAATTCACTTTGATTTAGTTTATGATAAATTGAGTTCTAATTAATAATTAAATTAATCTAGGTGAACTCCCACTCAAAACAATATCCCTCACATTGTTTTAGTGATCACACAAACCAAATCCACCACATCAAAACCGATCATCACGAGAGTTGATATAGCTTTAATGGCGAACAATCAACATGTTCATCATATCTACTATATGACTCATGCTCTACCTTTCGCAATCCGTGTTCACGAGGCCATGCATACATGCTAGGCTCGTCAAGATCAAACCTTAGCTACCGCATAAGCAAAACTGGCTTGCTTACGTTGTATTCACCCGCGGAATCAAAGACACCCGATCATCACGTGGTGCTTCGAAGCAGCAAGCTTTGGCAACGGTGCATACTAAGGGTGAACACTTTAGAACTTGCAATTTATGTGCATGAGGGATCATCTTATAATGCTACCGTCGTCTACTAAGCAATACAAGATGCATAAAGGATTAACATCACAGGCAATTCATAATATGTGATATGATATGGCCTTTCTTCTTCGCGCTTCCGATCTCCATCTTCAAACACGAACATGATCTCCATCATCTCCGGCATTGCATCAAGGTCAATGACGCTTCACCATGGTTGTCGTCCACCGGCTTCAACTATTACAACTACTTTGAATAGACACGCTGGTCTTAACATAAATTAAAGACAACCATATGGCTCCTGCCGGTTGCCGACTTACAATAAGGAACATTGCATACATCAAATATAATCACAATCATGGCCATATCACATCACTGCACACCCCTGCAAAACAAAGTTAGACGCCTCTACTTTCTTTGCATATTTTACGTGGTTTGGGGCTTTCAATAAGTGTCGTTCTAACTTACGAACAAGAACCACAACATTGATACTAGCATTGTTGATCACCCATTGTAAATTGGATCTTTACTATGCTAGGAAAGCAGCACCATAAAGCCACTTATGCAATACAAGTTGCATGTCAAGCGTGGAGCAAGTCTCATGAACGATGTCATGTAAGGTTAGCCCGGGCCGCTTCATCCCAACATACCGCAAGATGCAAAGTACACAAAAAGCAATCTACAATAAAAGCATCAATGCCCTCAATGACCATTGAGTTCTACTCGTCTGCAGATCTACATATAGACACGGCTCGATACCATCAGAGGGGTTCGTAGCATGGAAAACAAAATTTTCTATCGCATACAAACAAACAAGCCAAGATCTATCTACTAGATTGTAGCGAGTCGATAGAGGAACTCACCCTCGAAGATTCCAAAGCGGTTAACGAGCAGATTCTCGTGGATGATGTAGTCGTACTCTTTCCGATCTCAAGATCGCGTAGACGATCCTTCCAAGCGCCACGTTCAGCGGCGCTCCGCGATCGGTCACACGTTAAATTTTCGGCGAAGACCTTCCTCTCCTTGTTCCAGCAGCAGCGGAGGTTGTAGCACTCTCCTCGCGATTCCGGCAGACAACGACGTGGTACTGGAAGTAGAGGGAGATCCCAGGCTTCGCCTTAAGCTTGGTAGTATGGTGGAGCTTATGAGAGAGGCTATTAGTGGTCTAGTAATTAGACACACCAATTAGAAGGCTCTAAACCAATTAGAAGGCTCTAAACCGCTGGCTAAAGCAATTAGAAGCTCTAAACCAAAAGCGGCTCTAAACCGGAGATTAGAGGTGGAAACTTGTGTGTGCTAGAGGAGCCCTGCCTCCTTATATAGGTGGGAGGGCTGGCCGGCCAAGGGGAGAGTGGAGTCCCTCCCCAACTCGGCTTGGGTGGGCGCCCGGCTTGGGAGGACTCCTCCCAACTCGGCTTCACCTCCTCCTCTTTTCCCACTTCCCAAAATTGCCGTTTGACTTTCAAACTAGCCGTTTGACTTTTCAATTTAGGATTTAATTTAATCCTTTATTTGGGACAGCAAGAACACTTAGTACATGATGCAATCATTCCAACTTACAATGACACATTCATGTACCCTTCCCCCCCCGGAGTGCCGGACATTACGGGACCTTCTAGAATGTTCCCGATGCACACACCGGACACAGTCCCCAACTCGAAATGGGACTTTCCTTATATGAATCTTATTCTCGGACCATTCTGGATCTCCTCGTGATATCCGGATCCCATCGAGACTCCAACAACATTCGGTCTCTTTCTCATAATACCATAACTACTCAAACAACGTCGAATCCTTAAGTGTGTCTCCCTACGGTTCGTGAATTATGCGGACATGATCGAGACACTTCTCCGAACAATAACCAATAGAGGAATCTGGAAATTCATATGGCTCCCACATATTTCTACGATTACTTTGCGATCGAATGAACCACTTACATACGATACCAATTTCCCTTTGTCTCACGATAGTTTACTTATCCGAGGTTATGATCGTCGGTATCTCTGCATACCTAGTTCAACCTCGTTCGATAAGTACTCTTTCTCGTTCGTGATATGTGATCCCTTGTGAGCGGTCACATGCTTGCCAACTAATTGGATGACATTTCACCGAGAGGGCCCAGAGAATATCTATCCGTCATGTGGATGGACAAATCCCACTCTTGATCCATGTGTTTCAACCAATACTTTCCGAACACTCAATGCCACCTTTATAGCCACCCTATTACGGTGTGGTGTTTGATGACATCAAAGCATCCATCCAGTAAAGGTGATATGCATGATCTCATGGTCGAAGGAATTAGGTTACTATGTATCAGAAAGCATATAGCAATTGAACTATTGAAATGACTTGATCTTTATGCTACGCTTATCTATAGGAGTATGTCCACCATATCATTCTCCTAACGATATGATCTTGTTGTTGATAGCATCTCAATGTTCATGATAGGGAAACCACAATCATCAATCAACCAACAAGCTAGTGAAGTATAGAGGCTATACTAGGGACTTCAAATTAAGTTTACAAATCACACAAGTATTAATGTTTCCTTGTTAATACTATTATAGCATGAATGTAAACATTTATCATAAATATGAAGATATGATAATAACCACTTTATTATTGCCTCTTGGGCATATCTCTAACATCTACCAGAGTCATTTGCATGTGTGTTCTTTTCATTAACCACCACCAGTGTCATTGCATGTGTGTTCCTTTCCTAAACCACATGGATCCACCAGTGTCATTGCATGTCTTTGCATGTGTGTTCCTTTCCTAAACCACCACTAGTGTCATTGCATGTGTGTTATTTTACTAAACCACATGGATCCACCAGTGTCAATGCATGTGTGTCCTTTTCATAAACCACCACTAGAGTCATTGCATGTTGGTTCTTTTCCTAAACCACCAATAGAGACATTGCATGTGTGTTCTTTTCCTAAACCACCACTAGTGTCATTGCATGTGTATTAATTTACAAAACCACATGGATCCACCAGTGTTATTGCATGTGTGTTCTTTTCCTAAACCACCACTAGAGTCATTGCATGTGTGTACTTTTCATAAACCACAACTAGAGTCATTGCATGTTTGTTCTTTTCACAAACCACATGGAACCACAACTAGAGTCATTGCATCTGTGTTCTTTTCATAAACCACCACTAGATTCATTGCATGTGTGTTCTTTCCATAAACCACATGGATCCACCAAAGTCATTTGCATGTGTGTTCTTTTCCTAAACCACCACTAGTGTCATTGCATGTGAGTTCTTTTCCTAAACCACCACTAGTGTCATTGCATGTGTGTTCTTTTCATAAACTCCTAGGATCCACCAGAGTCATTGTATGTGTGTTCTTTTCAGAAACCACAACTATAGTAATTGCATGTTTGTTCTTTTCATAAACCACACGGAACCACAACTAGAGTCATTGCATGTGTGTTCCTTTCATAAACCACCACCAGTGTCATTGCATGTGTGTTCTTTCCATAACCCACATGGATCCACCAGAGTCAGTTTCATGTGTGTTCTTTTCATTAAACACCACCAGTGTCATTACATGTGTGTTCCTTTCCCAAACCACATGGATCCACTAGTGTCACTGCATATCTTTGTATGTGTGTTCTTTTCCTAAACTACCACTAGTGTCATTGCATGTGTGTTATTTTACTAAACCACATGGATCCACCAGTGTCATTTGCATGTGTGTTCTTTTCATAAACCACCACCAGTTTCAATGCATGTGTGTTCCTTTCCTAAACCACATGGATCCACCAGTGTCATTTACATTTGTGTTCTTTTCATAAACCAACACCAGTGTCATTGCATGTGTGTTCCTTTCCTAAACAAAAACTAGAGTCTTTGCATGTTTGTTGTTTCCATAAACCACTTGGATCCACCAGAGTCATTTGCATGTGTGTTCTTTTCATTTACCACCACCAGTGTCAATGCATGTGTGTTCCTTTCCTGAACCACATGGATCCACCAGTGTTAATGCATGTAGGTCCTTTTACTAAACCACCATTAGAGTCATTGCATGTTTGTTATTTTCCTAAACCACAACTAGAGACATTGCATGTGTATTCTTTTCCTAAACCACCACTAGTGTCATTGCATGTGTGTTATTTTCATAAACCACCACTAGTGTCATTGCATGTGTGTTCTTTTCATAAACCACCACTAGGTTCATTGCATGTGTGTTCTTTCCATAAACCACATGGATCCACCAGAGTCATTTGCATGTGTGTCCTTTTTCTAAACCACCACTAGTGTCTTTGCATGTGTGTTATTTTCCTAAACCACCACTAGTGTCATTGCATGTCTGTTCTTTTCATAAACCAGTTGGATCCACCAGAGTCATTGCATGTGTATTCTTTTTAGAAACCACAACTATAGTCAATGCATGTTTGTTCTTTTCATAAACCACACAGAACCACAACTAGAGTCATTGCATGTGTGTTCCTTTCATAAACCACCACCAGTGTCATTGCGCGTGTGTTCCTTCCATAAATCACATGGATCCACTAGAGTCATTTGCATGTGTGTTCTTTTCATTAAACACCACCAGTGTCATTGAATGTGTGTTCCTTTCCTAAACCACATGGATCCACTAGTGTCATTGCATGTCTTTGCATGTGTGTTCTTTTCCTAAACAACCACTAGTGTCATTGCATGTGTGTTATTTTACGAAACCGCATGGATCCACCAGTGTCATTTGCATGTGTGTTCTTTTCATAAACCACCACCAGTGTCATTGCATGTGTGTTCCTTTCCTAAACCACATGTATCCACCAGTGTCATTTGCATGTGTGTTCTTTTCATAAACCAGGACCAGTGTCATTGCATGTGTGTTCCTTTCCTAAACAAAAACTAGAGTCATTGCATGTTTGTTGTTTCCATAAACCACTTGGATCCACCAGAGTCATTTGCATGTGTGTTCTTTTCATTAAACACCACCAGTGTCAATGCATGTGTGTTCTTTTCCTAAACCACATGGATCAACCAGTGTCAATGCATGTGTTTCCTTTTACTAAACCACCATTAGATTCATTGCATGTTTGTTCTTTTCCTAAACCACAACTAGAGGCATTGCATGTGTGTTCTTTTCCAAAACCACCACTAGTGTCATTGCATGTGTGTTATTTTACTAAACCACATGGATCCACCAGTGTGATTTGCATGTGTGTTCTTTTCATAAACCACCACTAGTGTCATTGCATGTGTGTTCCTTTCCAAAACCACACGGATCCACCAGTGTCATTGCATGTGTGTTCTTTTCCTAAACCACCACTAGAGTCAATGCATGTGTGTACTTTTCATAAACCACAACTAGAGTCATTGCATGTGTGTTCTTTTCATAAACCACCACCAGTGTCATTGAATGTGTGTTCCTTTCCTAAACCACATGGATCCACCAGTGTCATTTGCATGTGTGTTCTTTTCGTAAACTACCACCAGTGTCATTGCATGTGTGTTCCTTTCCTAAACAAAAACTAGAGTCATTGCATGTTTTTTGTTTCCATAAACCACTTGGATCCACCAGAGTCATTTGCATGTGTGTTCTTTTCATTTACCACCACCAGTGTCATTGCATGTGTGTTCCTTTCCTAAACCACATGGATCCACCAGAGTCTTTGCATGTGTGTTCTTTACCTATACCGCCACTAGTGTCATTGCATGTGTGTTCTTTTCATTTACCACCACCAGTGTCATTGCATGTGTGTTCCTTTCCTAAACCACATGGATCCACCAGTGTTAATGCATGTATGTCCTTTTACTAAACCACCATTAGAGTCATTGCATGTTTGTTCTTTTCCTAAACAACAACTAGAGACATTGCATGTCTGTTCTTTTCCTAAACCACCACTAGTGTCATTGCATGTGTGTTCCTTGAGCAAATTGCACAAACCACCACACATTGCTGCAATCGTTGCACAAAAACACCAACTTAATCTGTTTTTTGCACGGATCACCAAGTATTGGTGTAATACATTGCACACAGGTCCAAATCCTAGATTAGGTTGTTTAATTAAAATATGATGACCAGGATCCACAAGGCAGTGATGATGTGGTGTCAACGTGTCATTATCTAGTGAGTTGTTTTCAAACTTTTTCAAAAAACTAAAAAACTTTCGGTAATTGAAATACTATAAATAACCCTAATCTAACTAATCCAGAAAATTTTGAAAGAATATTTTTTTCAATAGTTAGAATTTTTATTTTTTTCAAAATGATAAAAAACACTAGATAATGACACATGGACATCAGATCCTTATGTCATGGGCCCGGTTGTAAGGATTGCGGTTAATCTAGTTAATATGAGATTTAGACCTATGCAAGCTATTACACCAATAGTTGGTGGTTTGTGCAAAAAACATGAAAAGTTGGTCTTTTGCGCAACATCGGGTGCAATAAGTGGTGGTTCGTGCAATTTCCTCGTGTTCCTTTCCTAAACCACATGGATCCACCAGTGTCATTTGCATGTGTGTTCTTTTCATAAACCACCACCAGTGTCATTGCATGTGTGTTCCTTTCCTAAACAAAAACTAGAGTCATTGCATGTTTGTTGTTTCCATAAACCACTTGGATCCACCAGAGTCATTTGCATGTGTGTTCCTTTCCTAAACCACCACTAGTGTCATTGCATGTGTGTTCTTTTCCTAAACCACATGGATCCACCAGTGTTAATGCATGTGTTTCCTTTTACTAAACCACCATTAGATTCATTGCATGTTTATTCTTTTCCTAAACCACAACTAAAGACATTGCATGTGTGTTCTTTTCCTACACCACCACTAGTGTCATTGCATGTGTGTTATTTTACTAAACCACATGGATCCATCAGTGTCATTTGCATGTGTGTTCTTTTCATAAACCACCACCAGTGTCATTGCATGTGTGTTCCTTTCCCAAACCACATGGATCCACCCGTGTCATTGCATGTGTGTTCTTTTCCTAAACCACCACTAGAGTCATTGCATGTGTGTACTTTTCATAAACCACAACTAGAGTCATTGCATGTGTGTTATTTTCATAAACCACCACCAGTGTCATTGCATGTGTGTTCCTTTCCTAAACCACATGGATCCACCAGTGTCATTTGCATGTGTGTTCTTTTCATAAACCACCACCAGTGTCATTGCATGTGTGTTCCTTTCCTAAACAAAAACTAGAGTCATTGCATGTTTGTTGTTTCCATAAACCACTTGGATCCACCAGAGTCATTTGCATGTGTGTTCTTTTCATTTACCACCACCAGTGTCATTGCATGCGTGTTCCTTTCCTAAACCACAGGGATCCACCAGTGTTAATGCATGTGTGTCCTTTTACTAAACCACCATTAGAGTCATTGCATGTTTGTTCTTTTCCTAAACCACAACTAGAGACATTGCATGTGTCTTATTTTCCTAAACGACCACTAGTGCCATTGCATGTGTGTTATTTTACTAAACCACATGGATCCACCAGTGTCATTTGAATGTGTGTTCTTTTCATAAAACACCACCAGTGTCATTGCATGTGTGTTCCTTGCCTAAACCACATGGATCCACCAGTGCCATTGCATGTTTTTTCTTGTCCTAAACCACCACTAGAGTCATTGCATGTGTGTACTTTTCATAAACCACAACTAGAGTCATTGCATGTTTGTTCTTTTCATAAACCACTAGTGTCATTGCATGTTTGTTCCTTTCCTAAACCACATGGATCCACTAGTGTCATTTGCATGTGTGTACTTTTCATAAACCAGCACCAGTGTCATTGCATGTGTGTTCCTTTCCTAAACCACAAGTAGAGTCATTGCATATTTGTTCTTTCCATAACCAACTTGGATCCATCGGAGGTATTTGCATGCGCGTTCTTTTCATTAACCACCACCAGTGTCATTGCATGTGTGTTCCTTTACTAAACCACATGAATCCACAAGTGTCATTGCTTGTCTTTTCATGTGTGTTCATTTCCTAAACCACCACTAGTGTCATTGCATGTGTTTTATTTTACTAAACCACATGGATCCACCAGTGTCAATGCATGTATGTCCTTTTCATAAACCACCACTAGAGTCATTGCATGTTTGTTCTTTTCCTAACCCAAAACTAGAGACATTGCATGTGTGTTCTTTTCCTAAACCATCACTAGTGTCATTGCTTGTGTGTTATTTTACTAAACGTCATGAATCCACTAGTGTCATTGCATGTGTGTTCTTTTCCTAAACCACCACTAGAGTCATTGTATGTGTGTACTTTTCATAAACCACAACTAGAGTCATTGCATGTTTGTTCTTTTCATAAACCACATGGAACCACAACTAGAGTCATTGCACGTGTGTTCTTTTCATAAACCACCACTAGATTCATTGGATGTGTGTTCTTTCCATAAACCACATGGATCCACCCTAAACCACCACTAGTGTTATTGCATGTGTGTTCTTTTCCTAAACCACCACTAGTGTCATTGCATGTGTGTTCTTTTCATAAACCACTTGGATCCACCAGAGTTAATGTATGTTTGTTCTTTTCAGAAACGACAACTATAGTCATTGCATGTTTGTTCTTTTCATAAATCACACGGAACCACAACTAGTGTCATTGCATGTGTGTTCCTTTCCTAATCCACAACTAGTCATTGCATGTGTGTTGTTTCCATAAACCACATGGATCCACCAGAGTCATTTGCATGTGAATTCTTTTCATTAACCACCACCAGTGTCATTGCATGTGTGTTCCTTTCCTAAAACACATGGATCCACCAGTGTCATTGCATGTCTTTACATGTGTGTTCCTTTCCTAAACCACCACTAGTGTCATTGCATCTGTGTTATTTTATTAAACCACATGGATCCACCAGTGTCAATGCATGTGAGTCCTTTTCATAAACCACCACTAGAGTCATTGCATGTTTGTTCTTTTCCCAAACCACAACTAGAGACATTGAATGTGTGTTCTTTTCCTAAACCACCACTAGTGTCATTGCATGTGTGTTAATTTACTAAACCACATGGACCGACCAGTGTCATTGCATGTGTGTTATTTTCCTAAACCACCACTAGAGTCATTACATGTGTGTACTTTTCATAAACCACAACTAGAGTCATTGCATGTTTGTTCTTTTCATAAACCACCAGTGTCATTGCATGTGTGTTCCTTTCCTAAACCACATGGATCCACTAGTGTCATTTGCATGTGTGTACTTTTCATAAACCATCACCAGTGTCATTGCATGTGTGTTCCTTTCCTAAACCACAACTAGAGTCATTCCATGTTTGTTCTTTCCATAAACAACTTGGATCCACCAGAGTCATTTGCATGTGCGTTATTTTCATTAACCACCTAGTGTCATTGCATGTGTGTTCCTTTACTAAACTACATGAATCCACAAGTGTCATTGCATGTCCTTTCATGTGTGTTCTTTTCCGAAACCACCACCAGTGTCATTGCATGTGTGTTATTTTACTAAACCACATGGATCCACCAGTGTCAATGCATGTGTGTCATGTTCATAAACCACCACTAGAGTCATTGCATGTTTGTTCTTTTCCTATACCACAACTAGAGACATTGCATGTGTGTTCTTTTCCTAAACCACCACTAGTGTCATTGGATGTGTGTTAATTTACTAAACCACATGGATCCACCAGTGTCATTGCATGTGTGTTCTTTTCCTAAACCACCACTAGAGTCATTGCATGTTTGTACTTTTCGTAAACCACAACTAGAGTCATTGCATGTTTGTTATTTTCATAAACCACATGGAACCACAACTAGAATCATGCATGTGTGTTCTTTTCATAAACCACCACTAGATTCATTGGATGTGTGTTCTTTCCATAAACCACATGGATCCACCAGAGTCATTTGCATGTGTGTTCTTTGCCTATACCACCACTAGTGTCATTGCATGTGTGTTCTTTTCCTAAACAACCACTAGTGTCATTGCATGTGTGTTCTTTTCATAAACCACTTGGATGCACCAGAGTCAATGAATGTATGTTCTTTTTAGAAACCACAACTATAGTCATTGCATGTTTGTTCTTTTCATAAATCACACGGAACCACAACTAGTGTCATTGCATGTGTGTTCCTTTCCTAATCCACAACTAGAGTCATTGCATGTGTGTTCTTTCCATAAACCACATGGATCCACCAGAGTCATTTGCATGTGTGTTCTTTTCATTAACCACCACCAGTGTCATTGCATGTGTGTTCCTTTCCTAAACCACATGGATCCACCAGTGTCATTGCATGTCTTTGCGTGTGTGTTCCTTTCCTAAACCACCACTAGTGCCATTGCATGTGTGTTATTTTACTAAACCACATGGATCCACCAGTGTCATTTGAATGTGTGTTCTTTTCATAAAACACCACCAGTGTCATTGCATGTGTGTTCCTTGCCTAAACCACATGGATCCACCAGTGCCATTGCATGTTTTTTCTTGTCCTAAACCACCACTAGAGTCATTGCATGTGTGTACTTTTCATAAACCACAACTAGAGTCATTGCATGTTTGTTCTTTTCATAAACCACTAGTGTCATTGCATGTTTGTTCCTTTCCTAAACCACATGGATCCACTAGTGTCATTTGCATGTGTGTACTTTTCATAAACCAGCACCAGTGTCATTGCATGTGTGTTCCTTTCCTAAACCACAAGTAGAGTCATTGCATATTTGTTCTTTCCATAACCAACTTGGATCCATCGGAGGTATTTGCATGCGCGTTCTTTTCATTAACCACCACCAGTGTCATTGCATGTGTGTTCCTTTACTAAACCACATGAATCCACAAGTGTCATTGCTTGTCTTTTCATGTGTGTTCATTTCCTAAACCACCACTAGTGTCATTGCATGTGTTTTATTTTACTAAACCACATGGATCCACCAGTGTCAATGCATGTATGTCCTTTTCATAAACCACCACTAGAGTCATTGCATGTTTGTTCTTTTCCTAACCCAAAACTAGAGACATTGCATGTGTGTTCTTTTCCTAAACCATCACTAGTGTCATTGCTTGTGTGTTATTTTACTAAACGTCATGAATCCACTAGTGTCATTGCATGTGTGTTCTTTTCATAAACCACCACTAGAGTCATTGTGTGTGTACTTTTCATAAACCACAACTAGAGTCATTGCATGTTTGTTCTTTTCATAAACCACATGGAACCACAACTAGAGTCATTGCACGTGTGTTCTTTTCATAAACCACCACTAGATTCATTGGATGTGTGTTCTTTCCATAAACCACATGGATCCACCCTAAACCACCACTAGTGTTATTGCATGTGTGTTCTTTTCCTAAACCACCACTAGTGTCATTGCATGTGTGTTCTTTTCATAAACCACTTGGATCCACCAGAGTTAATGTATGTTTGTTCTTTTCAGAAACGACAACTATAGTCATTGCATGTTTGTTCTTTTCATAAATCACACGGAACCACAACTAGTGTCATTGCATGTGTGTTCCTTTCCTAATCCACAACTAGTCATTGCATGTGTGTTGTTTCCATAAACCACATGGATCCACCAGAGTCATTTGCATGTGAATTCTTTTCATTAACCACCACCAGTGTCATTGCATGTGTGTTCCTTTCCTAAAACACATGGATCCACCAGTGTCATTGCATGTCTTTACATGTGTGTTCCTTTCCTAAACCACCACTAGTGTCATTGCATCTGTGTTATTTTATTAAACCACATGGATCCACCAGTGTCAATGCATGTGAGTCCTTTTCATAAACCACCACTAGAGTCATTGCATGTTTGTTCTTTTCCCAAACCACAACTAGAGACATTGAATGTGTGTTCTTTTCCTAAACCACCACTAGTGTCATTGCATGTGTTAATTTACTAAACCACATGGACCGACCAGTGTCATTGCATGTGTGTTATTTTCCTAAACCACCACTAGAGTCATTACATGTGTGTACTTTTCATAAACCACAACTAGAGTCATTGCATGTTTGTTCTTTTCATAAACCACCAGTGTCATTGCATGTGTGTTCCTTTCCTAAACCACATGGATCCACTAGTGTCATTTGCATGTGTGTACTTTTCATAAACCATCACCAGTGTCATTGCATGTGTGTTCCTTTCCTAAACCACAACTAGAGTCATTCCATGTTTGTTCTTTCCATAAACAACTTGGATCCACCAGAGTCATTTGCATGTGCGTTATTTTCATTAACCACCTAGTGTCATTGCATGTGTGTTCCTTTACTAAACTACATGAATCCACAAGTGTCATTGCATGTCCTTTCATGTGTGTTCTTTTCCGAAACCACCACCAGTGTCATTGCATGTGTGTTATTTTACTAAACCACATGGATCCACCAGTGTCAATGCATGTGTGTCATGTTCATAAACCACCACTAGAGTCATTGCATGTTTGTTCTTTTCCTATACCACAACTAGAGACATTGCATGTGTGTTCTTTTCCTAAACCACCACTAGTGTCATTGGATGTGTGTTAATTTACTAAACCACATGGATCCACCAGTGTCATTGCATGTGTGTTCTTTTCCTAAACCACCACTAGAGTCATTGCATGTTTGTACTTTTCGTAAACCACAACTAGAGTCATTGCATGTTTGTTATTTTCATAAACCACATGGAACCACAACTAGAATCATGCATGTGTGTTCTTTTCATAAACCACCACTAGATTCATTGGATGTGTGTTCTTTCCATAAACCACATGGATCCACCAGAGTCATTTGCATGTGTGTTCTTTGCCTATACCACCACTAGTGTCATTGCATGTGTGTTCTTTTCCTAAACAACCACTAGTGTCATTGCATGTGTGTTCTTTTCATAAACCACTTGGATGCACCAGAGTCAATGAATGTATGTTCTTTTTAGAAACCACAACTATAGTCATTGCATGTTTGTTCTTTTCATAAATCACACGGAACCACAACTAGTGTCATTGCATGTGTGTTCCTTTCCTAATCCACAACTAGAGTCATTGCATGTGTGTTCTTTCCATAAACCACATGGATCCACCAGAGTCATTTGCATGTGTGTTCTTTTCATTAACCACCACCAGTGTCATTGCATGTGTGTTCCTTTCCTAAACCACATGGATCCACCAGTGTCATTGCATGTCTTTGCGTGTGTGTTCCTTTCCTAAACCACCACTAGTGTCATTGCATGTGTGTTATGTTACTAAACCACATGGATCCACCAGTGTCAATGCATGTGTGTCATGTTCATAAACCACCACTAGAGTCATTGCATGTTTGTTCTTTTCCTATACCACAACTAGAGACATTGCATGTGTGTTCTTTTCCTAAACCACCACTAGTGTCATTGGATGTGTGTTAATTTACTAAACCACATGGATCCACCAGTGTCATTGCATGTGTGTTCTTTTCCTAAACCACCACTAGAGTCATTGCATGTTTGTACTTTTCGTAAACCACAAGTAGAGTCATTGCATGTTTGTTCTTTTCATAAACCACATGGAACCACAACTAGAGTCATTGTATGTGTGTTCTTTTCATAAACCACCACTAGAATCATTGCATGTGTGTTCTTTCGATAAACCACATGGATCCACCAGAGTTATTTGCTTGTGTGTTCTTTTCCTAAACCACCACTAGAGTCATTTCATGTGTGTACTTTTCATAAACCACAACTAGAGTCATTGCATGTTTGTTCTTTTCATAAACCACATGGAACCACAACTAGAGTCATTGCATGTGTGTTCTTTTCATAAACCACCACTAGATTCATTGGATGTGTGTTCTTTCCATAAACCACATGGATGCACCCTAAACCACCACTAGTGTCATCGCATGTGTGTTCTTTTCCCAAACCACCACTAGTGTCATTGCATGTGTGTTCTTTTCATAAACCAATTGGATCCACCAGAGTTAATGTATGTTTGTTCTTTTCAGAAACCACAACTATAGTCATTGCATGTTTGTTCTTTTCATAAATCACATGGAACCACAACTAGTGTCATTGCATGTGTGTTCCTTTCCTAATCCACAACTAGTCATTGCATGTGTGTTCTTTCCATAAACCACATGGATCCACCAGAGTCATTTGCATGTGAGTTCTTTTCATTAACCACCACCAGTGTCATTGCATGTGTGTTCCTTTCCTAAACCACATGGATCCACCAGTGTCATTGCATGTCTTTGCATGTGTGTTTCTTTCCTAAACCACCACTAGTGTCATTGCATGTGTGTTATTTTATTAAACCACATGGATCCACCAGTATCAACGCATGTGAGTCCTTTTCATAAACCACCACTAGAGTCATTGCATGTTTGTTCTTTTCCTAAACCACAACTAGAGACATTGCATGTGTGTTCTTTTCCTAAACCACCACTAGTGTCATTGCATGTGTGTTAATTTACTAAACCACATGGATCCACCCGTGTCATTGCATGTGTGTTCTTTTCCTAAACCACCAATAGAGTCATTGCATGTGTGTACTTTTCATAAACCACAACTAGAGTCATTGTATGTTTGTTCTTTTCATAAACCACCAGTGCCATTGCATGTGTGTTCCTTTCCTAAACCACATGGATCCACTAGTGTCATTTGCATGTGTGTACTTTTCATAAACCATCACCAGTGTCATTGCATGTGTGTTCCTTTCCTGAACCACAACTAGAGGTATTGCATGTTTCTTCTTTCCATAAACAACTTGATTCCACCAGAGTCATTTGCATGTGCATTCTTTTCATTAACCACCACTAGTGTCATTGCATGTGTGTTCCTTTACTAAACCACTTGAATCCACAAGTGTCATTGCCTGTCTTTTCATGTGTGTTCTTTTAAGAAACCACCACTAGTATCATTGCATGTGTGTTATTTTACTAAATCACATGGATCCACCAGTATTAATGCATGTGTGTCCTTTTCATAAACCACCACTAGAGTCATTGCATGCTTGTTCTTTTCCTAAACCACAACTAGAGACATTGCATGTGGTTATTTTCCTAAACCACCACTAGTGTCATTGCTTGTGTGTTATTTTACTAAACCTCATGGATCCACTAGTGTCATTGCATGTGTGTTTTTTCCTAAACCACCACTAGAGTCATTGCATGTGTGTACTTTTCATAAACCATAACTAGAGTCATTGCATGTTTGTTATTTTCATAAACCACATGGAACCACGACTAGAGTCATTGCCTGTGTGTTCTTTTCATAAACCACCACTAGATTCATTGGATGTGTGTTCTTTCCATAAACCACATGGATCCACCAGAGTCATTTGCATGTGTGTTCTTTGCCTATACCACCACTAGTGTCATTGCATGTGTGTTCTTTTCCTAAACAACCACTATTGTCATTGCATGTGTGTTCTTTTCATAAACCACATGGATCCACCAGAGTCAATGAATGTATGTTCTTTTTAGAAACCACAACTATAGTCATTGCATGTTTGTTCTTTTCATAAATCACACGGAACCACAACTAGTGTCATTGCATGTGTGTTCCTTTCCTAATCCACAACTAGAGTCATTGCATGTGTGTTCTTTCCATAAACCACATGGATCCACCAGAGTCATTTGCATGTGTGTTCTTTTCATTAACCACCACCAGTGTCATTGCATGTGTGTTCCTTTCCTAAACCACATGGATCCACCGGTGGCATTGCATGTCTTTGCATGTGTGTTCCTTTCCTAAACCACCACTAGTGTCATTGCATGAGTGTTATTTTACTAAACCACATGGATCCACCAGTGTCAATGCATGTATGTCCTGTTCATAAACCACCACTAGAGTCATTGCATGTTTGTTCTTTTCCTATACCACAACTAGAGACATTGCATGTGTGTTCTTTTCCTAAACCACCACTAGTGTCATTGGATGTGTGTTAATTTACTAAACCACATGGATCCACCAGTGTCATTGCATGTGTGTTCTTTTCCTAAACCACCACTAGAGTCATTGCATGTGTGTACTTTTCGTAAACCACAACTAGAGTCATTGCATGTTTGTTCTTTTCATAAACCACATGGAACCACAACTAGAGTCATTGTATGTGTGTTCTTTTCATAAACCACCACTAGATTCATTGCATGTGTGTTATTTCCATAAACCACATGGAGTCATTTGCTTGTGTGTTCTTTTCCTAAACCACCACTAGTGTCATTGAATGTGTGTTCTTTTCCTAAACCACCACTAGTGTCATTGCATGTCTGTTCTTTTCATAAACCACTTGGATCCACCAGAGTCATTGCATGCGTGTTCTTTTCAGAAACCAAATAGTCATTGCATGATTGTTCTTTTCATAAACCACACGGAACCACAACTGGAGTCATTGCATGTGTGTTCCTTTCATAAACCACCCCTAGTCTCATTGAGCGTGTGTTCTTTCCATAAATCACATGGATCCACCAGAGTCATTTGCATGTGTGTTCTTTTCATTAAACACCACCAGTGTCATTGCATCTGTGTTCCTTGCCTAAACCACATGGATCCACCTGTGTCATTGCATGTCTTTGCATGTGTGTTCTTTTCCTAAACCACCACTAGTGTCATTGCATGTGTGTTATTTTACTAAACCGCATGGATCCACCAGTGTCATTTGCATGTGTGTTCCTTTCCTAAAACACATGGATCCACCAGTGTCATTGCATGTGTGTTCCTTTCCTAAACCACATGGATCCACCAGTGTCAGTGCATGTCTTTGCATGTGTGTTATTTTCCTAAACCACCACTAGTGTCATTGCATGTGTGTCATTTTACTAAACCACATGGATCCACCAGTGTCCATGCATGTCTGTCCTTTTCATAAACCACCACTAGAGTCATTGCATGTTTGTTATTTTGCTAAACCACTACTAGAGACATTGCATGTGTGTTCTTTTCCTAAACCACCACCAGAGTCATTGCATGTGTGTACTTTTCATAAACCTCAACTAGAGTCATTGCATGTTTTTCTTTTCATAAACCACATGGAACCACAACTAGAGTAATTGCATGTGTGTTCTTTTCATAAACCACCACTAGATTAATTGCATGTGTGTTCTTTCCATAAACCACATGGATTCACCAGAGTCATTTGCATGTGTGTTCTTTTCCTAAACCACCACTAGTGTCATTGCATGTGTGTTCTTTTCCTAAACCACCACTAGTGTCATTGCATGTGTGTTCCTTTCATAAACCACTTGGATCCACAAGAGTCATTGCATGTGTGTTCTTTTCATAAACCACTTGGATCGACCAGAGTCATTGCATGTGTGTTCCTTTCCTAAACCACAACTAGATCCATTGCATGTGTGTTCTTTGCATAAACCACATGGATCCACCAGAGTCATTTGCATGTGTGTTCTTTTCATTAACCACCACCCTTGTCATTGCATGTGTGTACTTTTCATAAACCACAACTAGAGTCATTGCATGTTTGCTCTTTTCATAAACCACATGGAACCACAACTAGAGTCATTGCATGTGTGTTGTTTTCATAAACCACCACTAGATTCAATTTATGTGTGTTCTTTCCATAAACCACATGGATCCACCAGAATCATTTGCATGTGTGTTCTTTTCCTAAACCACCACTAGTGTCATTGCATGTGTGTTCTTTTCCTAAACCACCACTAATGTCATTGCATGTGTGTTCTTTTCAGAAACCACAACTATAGTGATGGCATGTTTGTTCTTTTGATAAACCACCACTACTAGAGTCATTTGCATGTGTGTTCTTTTCCTAAACCACCACTAGTGTCATTGCATGTGTGTTCTTTTCATAAACCACTTGGATCCACTAGAGTCAATGTATGTTTGTTCTTTTCAGAAACGACAACTATAGTCATTGCATGTGTGTTCTTTTCATAAATCACACGGAACCACAACTAGTGTCATTGCATGTGTGTTCCTTTCCTAATCCACAACTAGTCATTGCATGTGTGTTCTTTCCATAAACCACATGGATCCACCAGAGTCATTTGCATGTGAATTCTTTTCATTAACCACCACCAGTGTCATTGCATGTGTGTTCCTTTCCTAAAACACATGGACCCACCAGTGTCATTGCATGTCTTTACATGTGTGTTCCTTTCCTAAACCACCACTAGTGTCATTGCATCTGTGTTATTTTATTAAACCACATGGATCCACCAGTGTCAATGCATGTGAGTCCTTTTCATAAACCACCACTAGAGTCATTGCATGTTTGTTGTTTTCCCAAACCACAACTAGAGACATTGAATGTGTGTTCTTTTCCTAAACCACCACTAGTGTCATTGCATGTGTGTTCATTTACTAAACCACATGGACCGACCAGTGTCATTGCATGTGTGTTATTTTCCTAAACCACCACTAGAGTCATTACATGTGTGTACTTTTCATAAACCACAACTAGAGTCATTGCATGTTTGTTCTTTTCATAAACCACCAGTGTCATTGCATGTGTGTTCCTTTCCTAAACCACATGGATCCACTAGTGTCATTTGCATGTGTGTACTTTTCATAAACCATCACCAGTGTCATTGCATGTGTGTTCCTTTCCTAAACCACAACTAGAGTCATTCCATGTTTGTTCTTTCCATAAACAACTTGGATCCACCAGAGTCATTTGCATGTGCGTTATTTTCATTAACCACCTAGTGTCATTGCATGTGTGTTCCTTTACTAAACTACATGAATCCACAAGTGTCATTGCATGTCCTTTCATGTGTGTTCTTTTCCGAAACCACCACCAGTGTCATTGCATGTGTGTTATTTTACTAAACCACATGGATCCACCAGTGTCAATGCATGTGTCTCCTTTTCATAAACTACCACTAGAGTCATTGCATGCTTGTTCTTTTCCTAAACCACAACTAGAGACATTGCATGTGGTTATTTTCCTAAACCACCACTAGTGTCATTGCTTGTGTGTTATTTTACTAAACCTCATGGATCCACTAGTGTCATTGCATGTGTTTTTTTCCTAAACCACCACTAGAGTCATTGCATGTGTGTACTTTTCATAAACCATAACTAGAGTCATTGCATGTTTGTTATTTTCATAAACCACATGGAACCACGACTAGAGTCATTGCATGTGTGTTCTTTTCATAAACCACCACTAGATTCATTGGATGTGTGTTCTTAACATAAAACACATGGATCCACCAGAGTCATTTGCATGTGTGTTCTTTGCCTATACCACCACTAGTGTCATTGCATGTGTGTTCTTTTCCTAAACAACCACTAGTGTCATTGCGTGTGTGTTCTTTTCATAAACCACTTGGATCCACCAGAGTCAATGAATGTATGTTCTTTTTAGAAACCACAACTATAGTCATTGCATGTTTGTTCTTTTCATAAATCACATGGAACCACAACTAGTGTCATTGCATGTGTGTTCCTTTCCTAATCCACAACTAGAGTCATTGCATGTGTGTTCTTTCCATAAACCACATGGATCCACCAGAGTCATTTTCATGTGTGTTCTTTTCATTAACCACCAACAGTGTCATTGCATTGTTGTTCCTTTCCTAAACAACATGGATCCACCAGTGTCATTGCATGTCTTTGCGTGTGTGTTCCTTTCCTAAACCACCACTAGTGTCATTGCATGTGTGTTATGTTACTAAACCACATGGATCCACCAGTGTCAATGCATGTGTGTCATGTTCATAAACCACCACTAGAGTCATTGCATGTTTGTTCTTTTCCTATACCACAACTAGAGACATTGCATGTGTGTTCTTTTCCTAAACCACCACTAGTGTCATTGGATGTGTGTTAATTTACTAAACCACATGGATCCACCAGTGTCATTGCATGTGTGTTCTTTTCCTAAACCACCACTAGAGTCATTGCATGTGTGTACTTTTCGTAAACCACAACTAGAGTCATTGCATTTTGTTATTTTCATAAACCACATGGAACCACAACTAGAGTCATTGTATGTGTGTTCTTTTCATAAACCACCACTAGATTCATTGCATGTGTGTTATTTCCATAAACCACATGGATCCACCAGAGTCATTTGCTTGTGTGTTCTTTTCCTAAACCACCACTAGTGTCATTGAATGTGTGTTCTTTTCCTAAACCACCACTAGTGTCATTGCATGTCTGTTCTTTTCATAAACCACTTGGATCCACCAGAGTCATTGCATGCGTGTTCTTTTCAGAAACCAAATATAGTCATTGCATGATTGTTCTTTTCATAAACCACACGGAACCACAACTGGAGTCATTGCATGTGTGTTCCTTTCATAAACCACCCCTAGTCTCATTGAGCGTGTGTTCTTTCCATAAATCACATGGATCCACCAGAGTCATTTGCATGTGTGTTCTTTTCATTAAACACCACCAGTGTCATTGCATCTGTGTTCCTTGCCTAAACCACATGGATCCACCTGTGTCATTGCATGTCTTTGCATGTGTGTTCTTTTCCTAAACCACCACTAGTGTCATTGCATGTGTGTTATTTTACTAAACCGCATGGATCCACCAGTGTCATTTGCATGTGTGTTCCTTTCCTAAAACACATGGATCCACCAGTGTCATTGCATGTGTGTTCCTTTCCTAAACCACATGGATCCACCAGTGTCAGTGCATGTCTTTGCATGTGTGTTATTTTCCTAAACCACCACTAGTGTCATTGCATGTGTGTCATTTTACTAAACCACTTGGATCCACCAGTGTCCATGCATGTCTGTCCTTTTCATAAACCACCACTAGAGTCATTGCATGTTTGTTATTTTGCTAAACCACTACTAGAGACATTGCATGTGTGTTCTTTTCCTAAACCACCACCAGAGTCATTGCATGTGTGTACTTTTCATAAACCTCAACTAGAGTCATTGCATGTTTTTCTTTTCATAAACCACATGGAACCACAACTAGAGTAATTGCATGTGTGTTCTTTTCATAAACCACCACTAGATTAATTGCATGTGTATTCTTTCCATAAACCACATGGATTCACCAGAGTCATTTGCATGTGTGTTCTTTTCCTAAACCACCACTAGTGTCATTGCATGTGTGTTCTTTTCCTAAACCACCACTAGTGTCATTGCATGTGTGTTCCTTTCATAAACCACTTGGATCCACAAGAGTCATTGCATGTGTGTTCTTTTCATAAACCACTTGGATCGACCAGAGTCATTGCATGTGTGTTCCTTTCCTAAACCACAACTAGATCCATTGCATGTGTGTTCTTTGCATAAACCACATGGATCCACCAGAGTCATTTGCATGTGTGTTCTTTTCATTAACCACCACCCTTGTCATTGCATGTGTGTACTTTTCATAAACCACAACTAGAGTCATTGCATGTTTGCTCTTTTCATAAACCACATGGAACCACAACTAGAGTCATTGCATGTGTGTTGTTTTCATAAACCACCACTAGATTCAATTTATGTGTGTTCTTTCCATAAACCACATGGATCCACCAGAATCATTTGCATGTGTGTTCTTTTCCTAAACCACCACTAGTGTCATTGCATGTGTTCTTTTCCTAAACCACCACTAATGTCATTGCATTTGTTTTCTTTTCAGAAACCACAACTATAGTGATGGCATGTTTGTTCTTTTGATAAACCACCACTACTAGAGTCATTTGCATGTGTGTTCTTTTCCTAAACCACCACTAGTGTCATTGCATGTGTGTTCTTTTCATAAACCACTTGGATCCACTAGAGTCAATGTATGTTTGTTCTTTTCAGAAACGACAACTATAGTCATTGCATGTGTGTTCTTTTCATAAAACACACGGAACAACAACTAGTGTCATTGTGTGTTCCTTTCCTAATCCACAACTAGTCATTGCATGTGTGTTCTTTCCATAAACCACATGGATCCACCAGAGTCATTTGCATGTGAATTCTTTTCATTAACCACCACCAGTGTCATTGCATGTGTGTTCCTTTCCTAAAACACATGGACCCACCAGTGTCATTGCATGTCTTTACATGTGTGTTCCTTTCCTAAACCACCACTAGTGTCATTGCATCTGTGTTATTTTATTAAACCACATGGATCCACCAGTGTCAATGCATGTGAGTCCTTTTCATAAACCACCACTAGAGTCATTGCATGTTTGTTGTTTTCCCAAACCACAACTAGAGACATTGAATGTGTGTTCTTTTCCTAAACCACCACTAGTGTCATTGCATGTGTGTTCATTTACTAAACCACATGGACCGACCAGTGTCATTGCATGTGTGTTATTTTCCTAAACCACCACTAGAGTCATTACATGTGTGTACTTTTCATAAACCACAACTAGAGTCATTGCATGTTTGTTCTTTTCATAAACCACCAGTGTCATTGCATGTGTGTTCCTTTCCTAAACCACATGGATCCACTAGTGTCATTTGCATGTGTGTACTTTTCATAAACCATCACCAGTGTCATTGCATGTGTGTTCCTTTCCTAAACCACAACTAGAGTCATTCCATGTTTGTTCTTTCCATAAACAACTTGGATCCACCAGAGTCATTTGCATGTGCGTTATTTTCATTAACCACCTAGTGTCATTGCATGTGTGTTCCTTTACTAAACTACATGAATCCACAAGTGTCATTGCATGTCCTTTCATGTGTGTTCTTTTCCGAAACCACCACCAGTGTCATTGCATGTGTGTTATTTTACTAAACCACATGGATCCACCAGTGTCAATGCATGTGTCTCCTTTTCATAAACTACCACTAGAGTCATTGCATGCTTGTTCTTTTCCTAAACCACAACTAGAGACATTGCATGTGGTTATTTTCCTAAACCACCACTAGTGTCATTGCTTGTGTGTTATTTTACTAAACCTCATGGATCCACTAGTGTCATTGCATGTGTGTTTTTTTCCTAAACCACCACTAGAGTCATTGCATGTGTGTACTTTTCATAAACCATAACTAGAGTCATTGCATGTTTGTTATTTTCATAAACCACATGGAACCACGACTAGAGTCATTGCATGTGTGTTCTTTTCATAAACCACCACTAGATTCATTGGATGTGTGTTCTTAACATAAACCACATGGATCCACCAGAGTCATTTGCATGTGTGTTCTTTGCCTATACCACCACTAGTGTCATTGCATGTGTGTTCTTTTCCTAAACAACCACTAGTGTCATTGCGTGTGTGTTCTTTTCATAAACCACTTGGATCCACCAGAGTCAATGAATGTATGTTCTTTTTAGAAACCACAACTATAGTCATTGCATGTTTGTTATTTTCATAAATCACATGGAACCACAACTAGTGTCATTGCATGTGTGTTCCTTTCCTAATCCACAACTAGAGTCATTGCATGTGTGTTCTTTCCATAAACCACATGGATCCACCAGAGTCATTTTCATGTGTGTTCTTTTCATTAACCACCACCAGTGTCATTGCATGTGTGTTCCTTTCCTAAACAACATGGATCCACCAGTGTCATTGCATGTCTTTGCGTGTGTGTTCCTTTCCTAAACCACCACTAGTGTCATTGCATGTGTGTTATGTTACTAAACCACATGGATCCACCAGTGTCAATGCATGTGTGTCATGTTCATAAACCACCACTAGAGTCATTGCATGTTTGTTCTTTTCCTATACCACAACTAGAGACATTGCATGTGTGTTCTTTTCCTAAACCACCACTAGTGTCATTGGATGTGTGTTAATTTACTAAACCACATGGATCCACCAGTGTCATTGCATGTGTGTTCTTTTCCTAAACCACCACTAGAGTCATTGCATGTGTGTACTTTTCGTAAACCACAACTAGAGTCATTGCATTTTGTTATTTTCATAAACCACATGGAACCACAACTAGAGTCATTGTATGTGTGTTCTTTTCATAAACCACCACTAGATTCATTGCATGTGTGTTATTTCCATAAACCACATGGATCCACCAGAGTCATTTGCTTGTGTGTTCTTTTCCTAAACCACCACTAGTGTCATTGAATGCGTGTTCTTTTCCTAAACCACCACTAGTGTCATTGCATGTCTGTTCTTTTCATAAACCACTTGGATCCACCAGAGTCATTGCATGCGTGTTCTTTTCAGAAACCAAATATAGTCATTGCATGATTGTTCTTTTCATAAACCACACGGAACCACAACTGGAGTCATTGCATGTGTGTTCCTTTCATAAACCACCCCTAGTCTCATTGAGCGTGTGTTCTTTCCATAAATCACATGGATCCACCAGAGTCATTTGCATGTGTGTTCTTTTCATTAAACACCACCAGTGTCATTGCATCTCTGTTCCTTGCCTAAATCACATGGATCCACCTGTGTCATTGCATCTTTGCATGTGTGTTCTTTTCCTAAACCACCACTACTGTCATTGCATGTGTGTTATTTTACTAAACCGCATGGATCCACCAGTGTCATTTGCATGTGTGTTCCTTTCCTAAAACACATGGATCCACCAGTGTCATTGCATGTGTCTTCCTTTCCTAAACCACATGGATCCACCAGTGTTAGTGCATGTCTTTGCATGTGTGTTATTTTCCTAAACCACCACTAGTGTCATTGCATGTGTGTCATTTTACTAAACCACATGGATCCACCAGTGTCCATGCATGTCTGTCCTTTTCATAAACCACCACTAGAGTCATTGCATGTTTGTTATTTTGCTAAACCACTACTAGAGACATTGCATGTGTGTTCTTTTCCTAAACCACCACCAGAGTCATTGCATGTGTGTACTTTTCATAAACCTCAACTAGAGTCATTGCATGTTTTTCTTTTCATAAACCACATGGAACCACAACTAGAGTAATTGCATGTGTGTTCTTTTCATAAACCACCACTAGATTCATTGCATGTGTGTTCTTTCCATAAACCACATGGATTCACCAGAGTCATTTGCATGTGTGTTCTTTTCCTAAACCACCACTAGTGTCATTGCATGTGTGTTCTTTTCCTAAACCACCACTAGTGTCATTGCATGTGTGTTCCTTTCATAAACCACTTGGATCCACAAGAGTCATTGCATGTGTGTTCTTTTCATAAACCACTTGGATCGACCAGAGTCATTGCATGTGTGTTCCTTTCCTAAACCACAACTAGATTCATTGCATGTGTGTTCTTTGCATAAACCACATGGATCCACCAGAGTCATTTGCATGTGTGTTCTTTTCATTAACCACCACCCTTGTCATTGCATGTGTGTACTTTTCATAAACCACAACTAGAGTCATTGCATGTTTGTTCTTTTCATAAACCACATGGAACCACAACTAGAGTCATTGCATGTGTGTTCTTTTCATAAACCACCTCTAGATTCAATTTATGTGTGTTCTTTCCATAAACCACATGGATCCACCATAATCATTTGCATGTGTGTTCTTTTCCTAAACCACCACTAGTGTCATTGCATGTGTGTTCTTTTCCTAAACCACCACTAATGTCATTGCATGTGTGTTCTTTTCAGAAACCACAACTATAGTGATGGCATGTTTGTTCTTTTGATAAACCACATGGATCCACCAGTGTCATTGCATGTGTGTTCCTTTCCTAAACCACAACTAGTGTCATTGCATGTGTGTTCTTTCCATAAACCACCTGGATCCACAAGAGTCATTTGCATGTGTGTTCTTTTCATTAAACACCACCAGTGTCATTACATGTGTGTTCCTTTCCTAAACCACATGGGTCCACTATTGTCATTGCATGTCTTTGCAAGTATGTTCTTTTCCTAAACCACCACTAGTGTCATTGCATGTGTGTTATTTTACTAAACCACATGGATCACCAGTGTCATTTGCATGTGTGTCCTTTTCATAAACCACCACTAGGGTCATTGCATGTTTGTTCTTTTCCTAAACCACAACTAGAGATATTGCATGTGTGTTCTTTTCCTAAACCACCACTAGTGTCATTGCATGTGTGTTATTTTACTAAACCACATGGATCCAGTAGTGTCATTCCATGTGTGTTCTTTTCCTAAACCACCACTAGAGTCATTGCATGTGTGTACTTTTCATAAACCACAACTAGAGTCATTGCATGTTTGTTCTTTTTACAAACAACATGGATCCACTAGTGTCATTGCATGTGTGTTATTTTTCGAAACCATCACTAGATTCATTGCATGTGTGTTCTTTCCATAGACCACATGGATCGACCAGAGTCATTTGCATGTGTGTTCTTTTTCAAAACCACCACTAGTGTCATTGCATGTTTGTTCTTTTGCTAAACCACCACTAGTGTCATTGCATGTGTGTTCTTTTCATAAACCACATGGATCCACCAGAGTCATTGTATGTGTGTTCTTTTCATAAACCACATGGAACCACAACTAGAGTCATTGCACGTGTGTTCTTTTCATAAAACACCACTAGTGTCATTGTTCTTTCCATAAACCACATGGATCCACCAGAGTCATTTGCATGTGTGTTCTTTTCAATGACCACCACAAGTGTCATTGCATGTTTGTTCCTTTCCTAAACCACATTGATCCACCATTGTCATTGCATGTCTTTACATGTGTGTTCTTTTTGTAAACGACCACAAGTGTCATTGCATGTGTGTTCCTTTCCTAAACCACAACTAAAGTCATTGCATGTTTGTTCTTTCCATAAACCACTTGGATTCACCAGAGTCATTTGCATGTGTGTTCTTTTCATTAACCACCACCAGTGTCATTGCATGTGTGTTCCTTTTCTAAACCACATGGATCCACCAGTGTCATTACATGTCTTTGGATGCGTGTTCTTTTCCTAAACCACCACTAGTGTCATTGCATGTTTGTTATTTTACTAAACCACATGGATCCACCAGTGTCAATTCATGTGTTTCCTTTTCATAAACCACCACTAGAGTCATTACATGTTTGTTCTTTTCCTAAACCACAACTAGAGACATTGCATGTGTGTTATTTTCCTAAACCACCACTAGTGTCATTGCATGTGTGTTATTTTACTAAACCACATGGATCCACCAGTGTCATTTTCATGTGTGTTCTTTTCATAAATCACAACTATAGTCATTGCATGTGTGTTATTTTCATAAACCACAACTATAGTTATTGCATGTTTGTTCTTTTCATAATCCATATGGAACCACAACTAGAGTCATTGCATGTGTGTTCTTTTCATAAACCACCAATAGATTCATTGCATGTGTGTTATTTCCATAAACCACATGGATCCACCAGAGTCATTTGCATGTGTGTTCTTTTAAATGACAGCCGTTGGCCATAAACAATCGGGATGCAGAACTAACAAGCAACTGCTCCGGGCTTCTAGAAGACCCAGTCCATGATTGGTAGGCGCTGTTGGATCGGGGTGCGTGGATGATAAGGATGTCCTTCATAAGAGCGATCCGCGAGAAGTCTGTTCTGCGAACTGATTAGCAGTGGCATCCACGACTGGGCCTACGACCTTGCCCTTATCCCCTTATCCTCGGGGCCGAAGCTCAGATCATGTTCCTTCATGGCCATGGAGAGGGAGAGGGAGAGGGCCAAACTCAGCTTGCAGGAGGTTCAGATGTTCTCCCACTATGACATACTCGCCGCCGTCATGAGGCTTCCACGGCGGCCGAGCTCATCTGCCGGGTGCCTGTCGGGCAGCTCTTGCGCGAAAACGTGTTGGTGAGGCAGATCGAGGAGTGCCACCGCCAGCTGCCGGAGCGGAAGATGCCAGTGGCACGGTACTCGTGCACGACCGTGTACTGGCGAAAGCTATTCAAGAAAGCGGATGGCGTTGATTGAGCTTTGCGGAACCCACCGGCGGGAGATTCACCTGGATTTGCGCAACCCCGAAGGAAGGCAGCGCTTTTGGGCAGTGTCTAGGTGTACGACCTCCACTGTTATTGATGCAGTGTGCCGTGAAGAATCCATGAGGAGGAGGAACACAGACGGAAACGTCGACATCAATTCAGACATGGAGGAGGCTGACGGCGACGTAGACAACATTGTTGATGATGGATACTACGGGAGCGTCATAGTCGATTAGGGCCACTTAAGCCTAAATTAAATCTATGTATGGTATCTTAATGCCCTCTTTGGATTGGGGTCACTTGAGTCATAGTCGATTAGCGTCAAAATCTATATATGTTGGCCATGTTTTAGGTGTCTTTGTCTTTGAAACTAATCGAAAGTCATCTGATCCTGAAAATAAATTTTGTGCGTTCCTAGCATATCGGATGGGACAATACGCTGATTCTGCTCCCAGCACTTGATGGCATATCCATAATTTGGAGTGCACTAGAGGAGAAGGGGCCGAGTGTGTTGTAATAGTGTACTACTTCTGTCCAAATATAACTGACTTAACTTTTTTTAGATATTTAAATGTATCTATACCGAAAACATGTTTAGATACATACGAATCTACACAAATTCAAGTCACTTATTTCTAAATGGAGGGAATAATAATATTTTTTGAGGAATAGTTACTGAGGGCATATATTGGCCATGTTTTAGGTTTCTCTGTCTTTCAAACTAATCAAAAGTCGTCCAATTCTGAACAAACAAAGTTCACGCATTCACATCTGATGGGACAATATGCTGACTCTGCTACTAGCACTTGATGGCACAACCATAATTTTGGAGTGTGCCAAAGGAGATGGGAATCCAAGGGAGATGGGAACTAGTAGCTGCGTCCATACGCAGGTAAAAAATTACTCCAATGTAATAATATTTAAAAAGTTCTAATCTGGTCCATCTGACCCCATCACAGACACGTTGCACGTGCCAGATATAAATAAAGATGACATGACTAGTTCAGTTTAAATGATAATTCAAGAAACGACATTACTGTGTCCGCTTCTTTCCGCTCCTCTTATTAGTCTGCTAGCCCACGCTGCATTAAGCAGCAGTTGATGAGGATGGGAAAAATGATCAAATGGCAAATAAAACAATTTTTAAGATTACCTTTCATCTGGAGAATCATACAAATATGAAATTGGCAGGGATTTATTATTTCTCATGCAGTTAGCCGAAATATCCTCAAGAACATCCTCAATCAGCCCTGCAACTTCTTCATATTCTAATACACCTCCATTATTTCCCTTTTTCCTTCCCATTCTGCTTACCCTTTTGTTTCTTTTCACACCCTTTTCTCGCTGGCACCTCCACTTCTTCATAAATTTTCTGCTTACCTACGTTTTCCTCCGAGTGCTCATCACCATTTTCCTCCACCTGCTGCACTTCCTCAAGTTCTTCGTCTTCCCGCTGCTCTTCATCCATTTCTGGCTGAGAAGCCTCATTTTCTGCCACCGGGGTGTGAACAGGGACAAGATCATGTGGAACTGGGTTTTTACACAACCTCTTAATATGGCCGAATTGTAACACCCCGTCCACTCCTGGGCCCGGGGGGTGTCACTCCTAGCAGCTTAATAGGATATCTAGACTGGCCCCATAGACCAACACTAGTCTTTTCTGCGCACTTTGTCCTCACTGCGCTTTTGATTCCACTTCGGTCGGTCACCCATCCTAGAATTGCTCTAGGCCAAGCACGCTTAACCTTAGAGTTCTTTTGAATGAGCTTCCGGAAAAGTTGCAACTTGTTGGTATGAGTATTCTATCAATCCTATTAAGCCATGTGCCTGGTCTCACATACACCACCCTTTAGAAGATCGATGCCCTCATCGATCAAGCACACCAGAACGTTCCCTCTTGGCACGCAGCGTATGCGTCTAGTCTTGGCACATGTGCCATGCCGTGTCCACTCCGGGCCACATGCGCCATGCTCCACATGTCCCGCCACTAACCCACAGACAACCGTGTAATCGCAAGGGTCGGCTCTGATACCACTTTGTAACACCCCGTCCACTCCTGGGCCCGGGGGTGTCACTCCTGGCAGCTTAATAGGATATCTAGACTGGCCCCATTCAACACTAGTCTTTTCTCGCACTTTGTCCTCACACGTGCGCACTGGTTACCACTTCCGCCGGTCACCCATCCTAGAATTGCTCTAGGCCAAGCACGCTTAACCTTAGAGTTCTTTTCGAATGAGCTTCCGGAAAAGAAGTTGCAACTTGTTGGTATGAGTATTCTATCAATCCTATTAAGCCATGTGCCTGGTCTCACACGAATCCTCCACAACGTTTGCATTTCCTATTACAAGCTCCTAGCCTTGAACCTTTATCGGTGGAGGCTTTGATCTTTAGCTTTCTAGGCCTCCCAGGTGGCCTCCTAAGAACTGGTGGTTGAAGTTTGAACCCTAGATCGACAATCTCCCAATCATTTCCATTAGCCACAGGTGGTACATTTTCTGCATAAGTTGCAGCAAACTTGTCCACGGAGAAATAGTTGTCAACATAGTTCTCTATTTCAGCTCCGCTACCTCTAAGCTTTAAGATGAAGTATAGCGCATGGTGACATGGCAGACCAGTAATCTACCACTTCCTGAATGAAGAAGTCTTGTTTCCAATGTCTACAGTGTACCTCTGTTTAGTTCCATGCTTGCATTCTGCATAAACCTCAGCCAATGTTCTGGAACTTCTAACCATCCTCATCTTTATTGTTCTCATTTCCCTAGTTCTTGCATTCAGTAACATAACCACCTTTAGAACTATTTTATGGCCTAAAATTTTTCTAGCACAAATTCTTTGCCTTAAATCTATCTTCACCATTATGCATTGTCTTATTATATCCAACAAAATAACAATTGCAAGTGTCTTCATGCCCGAAATCTTAGCATTGAAACTCTCTGCCAAATTATTGCAAAAAAATCCACCTTGCTTAACTCACCAAACTTGCTTATGGCCCATAGCTTGGTGTGATGTTCTTCAAGGTATTTTTTCACCTTTGGCACTACATACATGTTCTGCAAGTAAGTAGCATGTGTGCTTGGGGAGTATGTGTATGCTGATCGCCACAAGTCCTCTTCAAAGATCTTTCCTTTGAACTTCTTTGTGAAGTTAGTAGCGAGGTTCCGCATGCATTCCCTATGCTCAACCCGAGGAAACACAACATCAACAGCATTCTCAAGACCCTTGCATGCACTAGTGTGTATCACCAAGCCTTCAGGGTGACCAATTACTGCCCGTAGTCTCTGCATGAACCATGTCCAGCTTTGATTTGATTCACCCTCAAGAACAACATAAGCTACGAGTAGAAGCCAATTATGCGTGTCCAAAGCACAAGAAAAAGCAACATGTCCCATGAACTTCCCTGTTAAAGAACTTGCGCCTATTGCCAAGTATGGCATGTAGCTGTCTAGGAACCCCTTCCAGCATGCCTTTAGGCAGACAAAACATCTCCTGAAGTATTTCTTATCTGCCTGCTTATACCTGACCCCCCTTGAGACATTTTCTCTTCCTTTCACAACCTCGTAATCGATGTCAACAACACTACCAGGTGATATTTTCTCTACCTCAGCTTTAAAACTATACAACATGTGAAAACTGTCATTCCACTTGCCTTGAATGAAGTCTAGAGCCATCTCCTTCCCATCAAAGACTCTGTGGTAAGGAATTAGAACATTAAAATTTTTGCTAATCATTGCTCTGAGTTTAGAAGGTCCAATGTTATGATCCTGCCTCACCCAGTCAAGTACAGTAGAAGCAATCCACTTGGTAGTCGTCGGTCTAATTTTATCACTTAAAGAAGTATTAGGGAAGTTGTGTTTCTTCGTGTTTACTTTGATCTACATTCGATAAGAATCCAAATAAATCAGAGCTAGTTATCAGCAGAATAAATATGAGAAAGACTGAAACTAAATGTAGCTATTGCAACCTAAAATGGATGTCCATCCCGCATTGGAGATGCATGTAATCTCCATTTACACACATTACTTTCCCTACAATTCACCCTAAATCTCTTTTGGTCGCTCTTTTCAATGATAAATTCAAACCCAACTCTAATTGCATAGTTAGCAACTGCATATCTGCAGTCCTCCATAGTCTCAAAGACAGTCCCCTCATCAATTGTAGGATTGTCCCTGTCAAAGTGTATCACTGGCATGTCCTCGTCTTCTTCATCGTATCTACATCCCATTTCCACATCTTCACATTCCTCTTCCTCATCGGTCCCATAGTCAGGCTCAAAGTTCGAATGAACGAAATATTCCCTACTCTCCATCCTATCAGGGTCAGCAGCCATGTCTGTATATACTTTCTCATCATCATCCGCACCGCCACACATTTCAGTGTCTTCATTCTCGCTTGACAAAGCATCATGCTCAAGGACAAGCTATACAGACGTCCTGCGGTTACCAACACATATCCTTGCCATCACCACGGGACTAGAAACACTAATTGGGGTATGCGAAAAAGGAATCATAGTTCTTACCCTTCAAATGAGGACGTACGACACCTTCTTCGGGCTCCATACCTCCAAAGCTCTGCACCCCGCTTCATCTTCCCTTGTTTCATTCTCCTCTGTGCTCTCCAGACTTGAAGGAGATTCTGTGCTCTCCAGGCGCGCTGGACCCATCTCCGTTTTCTCAAGCCGCACAAGATCCATCTCCAAGCGGGATCCAGATCACCAGCATCGTTAGGCGCCTAACCCAACTGCCGACTCTTGGTTTTCGTTTCCAGACACGCCTGGGCGATGGACGGCGGCAAGGAGATAGGACATGGATGGGAGGGGAGGGGAGGGGACGTGAGGGGATGGCAGGGAGGGGAGGGCAGGAGGACGATGGCCCAAGGGGAGGATAGAGCGGTGCACGACTGAACTGAGTGGCGGCAGCAGGAGCAGAGGAGCGGAGGAGCGGAGCAGAGCTAGTTGTGACAAAACATGGAAAATTGAACAATAATGTGTTGGTGAGCGGCACTAGTCCTCGAACCTGGGATGTGCACCATCGAAGGTGGAGGAGGCGGGGCCGCCAGTCAGAAAACATGCCACGTCGCCGTCCCCTGTTTCTGATGCCCTGTAACAAAAAGAAAACATGACACGTCATCATCCCCTATTTCTGATGGTGTAGCTACAATTCGACAGTACATAGTGGCATAGAAATAATATCGTATAAACATAAGGGCACAGTCATCAACATGTCTAAAATGAAACCCGGTCTCCTACCTGTCCTGGTACATTGCCCGATGAGGTGGATATCCACGATTGATCTTTTTAATACGTTCGCACTCTGATGCTGAGAAGGGAAATAAGGATTGAGCGGTTAATGCAGTGAGTGTCGAATTATTACCCTCTAAGGAAATGGGAGATGATTATTTTCACGCGTGCCCGGAGTCCAAACCTATTATCAGTCTTTCACTCCCCTTCTCCGACAAACCACAGTTTACCTTGCACAGCTCCGCCACATCGCACCACCTAGGGTAACATGGCCCCGCCTAAGCAGTCTCCACCGCCGCTGCGACAGTCGCCAAAAATGGGGTATTTAGCCGCTCTAAGGCAGGCCATGAAGCTCTACTTCAAGGTCAGTCTCCCATTGCCCTTCCAGGCGGATGACTTTGCCGAATGTGCCGAATTGGATGCGGCGGAGGCGGCATCATCGGTGTTGCATGCAGCAAGCAGGGCCGAGAGAGCGCTATGGAGAAAGCACACGGCGGCATTATGGCGTGATCTAGGTAGCGCGAACAAGGTATGTGTCAAATCGTTCATGAGAGCATGCCACCAAGGGTACACACCCTCGAACAGGGAAACGCGAAGGTCTAGGAACTCTCGCGTCCATGATTCGGCGCGGGCCACCTTACCGTAGTGGGGAGGCTGGGAACACGCTGTCTGCGGCAAAGACGCTCCATCCAACACACTGTCGGAGGCCGTACCGCGGCGGCGACCAAGCGTCTACACTCAGCATGTTGGATTGTTCGATAGCTGGAGCCGGCAATGGGCATCGGCTCAATGTTGGAATTCAGGTTCCAGTTCACACAGACCTACGATCCCCACAAGAAGATGCCTAATTTCAGGTTCGAAGAAATCGTTGCAACGACCCGGATGGTCCTACTGAACCGGGACTGGCGCAAGCAAAGCGGTCGTGCATGAATGATGTGGATTTCTTGTAGTTTGGCGGGAAGACAATAGATCAGTCTGGGTTAAATGATCAAAGAACTTACATCCTCTGAAGGCAATTGGCCAGCTAACTTTTTTGGTGGAGATCTGCAGTTTCTTTAGTGTAGAATAGTTATGTTCAGACTCGAGAATGGATTTTGTAGATGAAATGCCGACACATTGTTCTATAAACTAGTAGGACGTTTATCCCACTTTTGTGCAGATATAATACCTTTTGTATGGAAGTACTACTGTTGTAAACAAATACTATCAAGTATCTATTTTCTTCAATTACTACTCGTGGTTAAATCCAGTTAACCGCCATTTTTTATCCTAGACAGATAAAATTAAGACGATAGTTTATGTATAGATTTTGTGTCTGATGTCTGTGCTGTAAACCATTTTTCATTTGTCTTGAGCTGTCTGCAAAATGGTCCTGTAGTTCAGCATGTTACAAAACCATTAGATAGTGTTATAAGGATCATCAGGTAATCTTTGTTTGAAACAAGAATCATTTATTATCTTCCGGCTCGCTCATCATTTGGCACAATAATTTGGATACCTTGTACTTGAAGAGGAGATGAACTACATTTTCATGGCATCCACTGAATAGACATTGCTCATTGCCAGTCCACCCTCTTTTCATGAGGTTGTCCTTGGTTATTCTTAGAAATTATAAAGTGCGGTGTTCAACACAGATGCATTAGACACACATACTTCAAATTCATTACCCACACATACTACATCGATTCAAACTATTACATATTTTTAGTCGATGCTAACTTCCTGCTATGCTCTCCATACTACAAATTCATTAGCCACACATACTACAACAATTCACTAGAGCTCTATCTTCACTCGAGGGAAATCAGAACCACCAGCTTGTCCAAGCCTAGTTCCCCCACCAAAACTGTGTTGCGTCATCACGAAACGGTGGTGGTACCGTGCCATCGATCCTTCTAGGCTAACACTACAGGTGACGAGGATGCTTTCTGGCCGCCTCATTGGGGTCCTAAATGCCATGTACCGATTCCAGAACCTCCTCCAGGTGGATGATGACCAGGTGCTTCCAGCAAAGCTATCGCCCTTCCTTGCTTGGAATCTGCACCCCGTACATCTTAGGAACAACGCCAAGATCTTTCAGCCATGCCTTTACCTCGATGAAACATCTGTCGCTCGCTGACATGATCTCCACTAGAAAGGCTACTAGCGACCTGCTTGAGGGCCTCCGGCTCCCAAGCATCCAATGGGAGGCTGTCAAAGCCAAGTTTGGAGAAGAAACGAAGCTACCGCAAGCGATCGTCCCACCCACAACCGCGATGCCAATGCATGAAGCTCATTTTCTCCCCGCAGCACTCAAAAGAATGGGAAGAATGCAGAATGCACTCGATGTCTGAGCTGTGCTCCAACCAGACGAAAAAATTGAATGGCGGCATGCATACCTCAATCTTGACCTCATTTCGTCTGATCCCAAAACGAGACCTAAAAGCCGACTGCAACTCTGATGGCGACACGACGGGACGGATGCCCAACACAGTGGCCATGAGAGCGTGGGTGTCAAACTGCTGTGCCTGGGCTACCATGCCTGGGGTGTGCGGTAACCCGCAACTGCCTGAGGCCGGTCGCCGGCCAGGGTCGCCCAGGAGGACGCGCTCCGCCGTGCGAGAAGTACTAGCTAGACGAAGCTCCGATGCGGCGAATGATGCGATGGTGATGGCTGCGAGCTTTGATTAGGGGCATGGGAGGTTGACCGGACATGGCGGGGACGCAAATTAGAGCAAGTGCGAGCTCCGATCTGAGACGAGCAGCCAGAGCTGAGCAAAGATTATGGGGAGGGGAGCACGGGAGAAGAGGAGAGTAGAGTAGTGCAAAGAAATAGATCTGGTCCACACAGGGGTAAACTAGTCGACGACCGGAAAACATAACGGGAAATACTGACAGGACGGGCCAAGAAGAGTTGACCTAACGGTGGTATTTGAGTTCAACTGTTTTCGTCTAGTTCAAACGACCGTTTGGCAGTTAGATTTGTATTCACCCGCATTTGGCCCCTCTACTACGACCCCTCCACAAGATTTCAGCCAACTCGGGTACCGGGATGCACTCGCCCGGGAACTTTCGGGCCGCAAACCAACAAACCCATACCTGAGGTGGATACCGAGATGAATCAAAAGTACGATGAACCTATAAGGAAAGGAGATGAGGCACCTCCACCTCCTATTCTCAAAACCTTACCCAAGGAATTAAAATATAGGTTTCTTGATGGGACTAATAATTTCCCCGTTATCATAAATTCTAGGGATTTCTATTTTCGTGCCCCTGGTTCGTTAGTTGTACTCAGTTTTCCTTAGCCGCTTAACTTTTCCTCACTTTTGCCCCTAAATCCCATCAAAGATCTCAAACGGCAGCTACCGTTAGGTTGACTGTTGGCTGATGTGTGGGGCCGCGCGGTGTCTGACCACGTGGGGCCACACCATGTGGGACTGTGTGGGTCAGGTTTGTTGGGAACGCGTTATGGGGGACATGGTGTGGGACCATGTGGGCGTGTTTGGTGGTTACGTGCGCCCTGTCGCCTAAATTAGAAGTTTATTTTTTTATTTTTATGATTGGCCTTTTTAAGAGCGCCTTTCCCCTCTCTCTCTCGCAAAAAGTTATGTTTCTTTGCCCAAAAAGGTAGCGAATCTAGAGCAGCTTCTCTGTTCATTCATTGTTCCTTTTGGCCCTCATTTTCCCCAATCTAGTCGTAAATCTAGAGCAACAAATCTAACCAGCATCATAAATAAATTCAGTAAATAGAGCAGATGTAGATAAATCATCTAATATAGGTTATATAGTATGATACTTAACGAGGTTCAACAAATAGGCTGCTTAGCAGCAGCAGCGGACAAGTTCAACATAGACAAGACAAAAGAAGCTGCTTTACATCAGTAGCAACACAAGATCAATAACCCCTCATGGCCTCCGCCTCCTCCCTCTAGCGCCTCCTTCACTTCTTGCTGACCAGTCCCTTGACCTTGGGCGCCTTTGGCTTGATCGGGGGCATGCGACCCTCCTCAATGGCCACCTTCTCGAGGTTGTGGAGGTGAAGACCAAGCGCTTGGTGCTTAGCTCTAAAGCCGTGGATGTTCATCGACTCGTCGCAGGTCCTCACGTCCTTGGCATGCTTCACGAGGGAGTTGAAGTCGGTGGCGCGGAGCTTCCTGGTGGTGCAGAAGGGGCACATGTAGACGTCGCCGGTGAAGAAGTTGTTCTACTAGCCGGACTTCAGCCTCCTCAACACATGACGAGTCTTGGTGTCCTTCGGCTCGTTGTCGCTGCAGAGGTCGCTGTTATCCTCATGTTGGAAAAAACAGTAGAGTGCAATAAGGACATGATTGAGATACTTTGATTATCGGGATTGATTATTTGCATAAATTAACCGATTGAGATCCCTTGCTTATTCCCCAAATCTTAAACCAAATCGAATACTGATCCCAACTATGAACAGGGGGATTCAAATACGAATAGGGGGATTCATCGAAATACGAGATCTAACACAAGAAGAATAGCTACTGTAAAAATACGAATAGTCGAACCCTAATAACATAATATCTAGCATCCAACGATGGGAATGGGGAAAGAACAAGGGAAGGGAAGAAAACCCTTGTTACCTCCGACCATGGGTCGGCGATGCTGGTATCGTAGGGGTTCTCCGGCCTTATGTACTCAACCTCCTCGTAGGGGTCCCAACCGAGCAGGATCTGCCCAAGACCGGCGGGGGCCTCCTTCCCGGCGGCTACGGCGGATGCAGGGATGGGGATGGTGGCTGCCTTCGATGCCTCGATGGGGGCCTGTATGGGGACGGGGGCCTCCTCGCCGGCTGCCTTGGAGGTGCTGATGGCCACCATGATGTTCTTCTCCATCACCGGCGAGGTTGGGGTTTTCTTGGGGATTTGCAGAAGGTGATGGGACAGTGGAGACGGTTGAGTAAGCGAGTGAGTGATGAGTGAGAGTGAAGAGGCCTCTATAAAGGAGAAGGGAAGTGTCGTTTCTGTGCACCACCATGCACTGCATAACCGTGTATGCTACTTCACTGTGCATGACCACACGTGTCCTCTACTGCCCCGTGCACCGCACACGTGTATCATGAGTCACATTATTTCCCTCGTGTCTAACCCTGACAACTTAGTTGTGATCGGTTTTGCCCTCGAGTGTATCACTGGAAGTTTAGTTGTACTCAGTTTTGCCCTCCAGTACAAACAATTCCATGTGGAATATACTCAGTTTTACCCTCCGATGGCTAGTCAAGAGAGAGTCAACGAATGGGTTTTAGCTAGCTAATTGAGTCATTTTATGCACAACAAATTCAAAAATATCAAAACATAGTGGCATCTACCCAGGGAGTATTATTATGTAACCTACCACCATAAGCAATGTATATAAATCAAGTTTTAACCTAAATCACGACTTCTCGAATCACCTACTATCTATGAAGGTTCATGGATTTCTACTCAAGCCTCTTCCCAAAACATCCCTCCCCAAAACATAGTTTGTCAATGAGGCAATGATTGTCAAACTGGTGTATATTTGAAATGCAAATAGTTTGATGTATGCCAAGATGTATTTTATTGTATAAAAGACATTTTTTCCATTTTTTAAATCTTTTTCTATTTTATATTTGAATCCCTTTGTCAGTCTTGCCCTTGGTTTTTAAGTTCTACTTAGTTTTGCCCTTCGTTCTTAAGTTCTACTCAGTTTTGCCCTCTCTTAGTCATAATCTCTCACACATGTGCTCATCTTGGTTGCTACGCTCTGATTGGTTCAGACAGTTGTCATGAGGATCGTGCCCACCAACTATTGATCCTCTTTGATCTAGCGGACAAGATAACCTCTGATTCTGTCAGGGGGAACCCCTCTATCCATGCAAAATAACAAGTTTGCCACCGGTACTTTAATTCCATAAACAAATGAACTTGAATATAATTTGAAGGGAAAGTGTTCAAACGTGTATAATTTGTGCATTACGTTCCACTCTATGAAAATGATAATCTCTCAAGATTTTCTTAGCACAATATTATCACGTATTAAGTGCGATTTTGAAGAGTTCAAATGTGTATAATTTTCGTATATGCAAGTTTATACATTACATTCCACTCTATGAAAATGGGGCAGAAAATGATAATCTCTCAAAATTTTGCTAGCACATCATTATCTCGTTATTAAGTCCGATTTCACAGTGTTCAAAGGTTTACAATTTTCGTATACGCAAGTTTATGTATTATATTTCACTCCATGGAAATGATAAATGATCAGGATTTTATTAGCACAACATTGTCATGTCCTAAGTGTGATTTCATAGAGTCCAAAGGTGTATAATTTTCGTATATGCAAGTTAATGCATTGCATTCCACTATATGAAAATGATAATTTCTCAAGATTTTCATAGCACAACATTATCATGCATTAACTGCGATTTGAAAGAGTTCAAATGTGTATAATTTTCTTATATGCAAGTTTATGCATTACATTCCACAAGATGAAAATGGGGGAGAATATGATAATCTCTCAAATTATTGTTAGCACATCATTATCATGTATTAAGTGCGATTTAAAAGTGTTCAAAGGCTTATAATTTTCGCATATGCAAGTTTGTGCATTACTTTCCACTCTATGAAAATGATAATCTCTCAAGATTTTCTTAGCACAACATTATCACGTATTAAGTACGATTTCGAAGAGTTCAAAGGTGTATAATTTTCGTATATGCAAGTTTATGCATTACATTCCACTCTATGAAAATGGGGGAGAAAATGATAATCTCTCAAAATATTGTTAGCTCATCATTATCACATATTAAGTGCGATTTCAAAGTGTTCAAAGGTTTATAATTTTCGTATACGCAAGTTTATGCATTATATTTTACTCCATGGAAATGATAAAATGATCTGGATTTTATTAGCACAACATTTTAATGTCCTAAGTGCAATTTCAAAGAGTTGAAAGGTGTATAATTTTCGTATATGAATTACATTTCACTATATGAAAATGAAGCTAGACAAAGGGCCACGTCATTGGAGAAGAAGAAGAAGAAGAAGAAAGGGGAGGCAACGGCATGGGCGCGGGCGTGGGGCTGGCTTGGGTTCCCATCTTGGAACGCCAACCTGGGTAAGATGTGGGTCCGACACTCACATGGATAAGTTGTGGGTCCGATGCTGATCTGGATAAGTGGAGAGAGGTGTCCACTATAGGAATCGACTGAACACGCCCCACTAGTTAGCATGTAACGACAAGGGTACACTACGAGACCCGACAGAACACGGCCCTACTCGTCAGCACGTAACGGCGAGGGTCCACTACCGGACCCGACTGAACGTGGCCCCACTTGTCATCATGTAACAGCAAGACTGACAGACAGCGAGTTTTTAGACCGTCTGAGAGTTTCGTACAAGGAGATGAGCAAAATGGAGCAAAAGTTAAGCGGCTGAGGAAAACTGAGTACAACTAACAAACTGAGGGTCGAAAATAGAAATCCCTAAATTCTAACCTTGTAGAAAAAGAGGAGGAAAACTTAATTATGGTTCTCTGGATGCATCGAAATGCTCTTGGGTATTCGATGAGTGACTTGAAAGGGATTAGTCCCTCGATAGCCACACATAGAAATATTTATAGAAGAAGAAGACTAACCGGTTGTAGACATTCAGAGGCAACTTAAACATCACACGAAGGAAGATGTAAGGAAGGAAGTAATTCGTTTATTAGATGAAGGGATCATCTTTCACGTGGAGGAAAGTGAATGGGTAAGTCCTGTTCATTGTGTTCCTAAGAAAGGTGGATTTACCGTTGTTGAAAATGAACACAATGAGATGATACCTACCAGAATTTTTGTTGGTCAGAGGATGTATATTGATTATAGAAACCTTAACAAGGAAACAAGAAGGGATCATTACCCTTTACCGTTTCTAGATAAAACTCTAGAAAGGCTTGCTATGCATTCTCATTTCTGCTATCTAGATGATTATTCTAGTTTTTCTCAAATTGCTATTCACCCTGATGACCGACTAAAAACAACCTTTATTTGTCCCTTTGGTTTATATGCTTATCGCCTTATGCCTTTCGGTTTTTGCAATGCCCCTGCCACCTTCCAAAGATGTATGACTGCTATATTCGCTGATTATGTTGAATGTATTATGGAAGTATTCATGGATGATATTTTTGTCTATGGAACTTCATATAATCACTGTCTTCATAAAGTTTTGCAAAGATGTGAAGATAATAACCTAGTCTTCAATTGGGAAAAATGTCATTTTATGGTTCAAGAAGGTATAGTGCTAGGTCACAAAATCTCAAGTAAGGGTATAGAAGTTGATAAAGAAAAGATTGAAGCAATAAAAAGGCTCCCCCTCCTCGCGATATAAAAGGTATTAGGAGTTTCTTAGGCCACGCTTGATTTTACAAAAGGTTCATTAAGGATTTCTCAAAAACTACGAAACCACTAACTAACCTTCTTCAAAAAGACTCCTTGGCTTTGGGGGCAAGCACAATGGCCAAAGATCCTTGGCTGCAACTATAAAAATCCGAGGTGTTTCTACTTTCATTTGCTTGATGATCTGCACTCAGAAGTGATGCAGGGTATGTTGGAGAGATTAACCGAGGAAGGAAACAATGATCGAGAGCTAGAAGTTGGAGCTTTGGAGGACACCGAAAAATAAGTGTACGAGGAGGAAGGAAAAATTACAGCAAATAAAGAGATCAGTGATCATTGAGTGTGATTAAGACTGTGTGCAACATAGTTAGTCCTGGCCTACGGTCAGTTATGGCATTACTAGATAACATGGGATTCAAAGCCATTCCCAACGAATAAAGTTTGTTTTAGTTTTTCTGAACTTTTTATTAGCAAGTACTCATGTTTAATTGTGCACTTTGTAGTTGTTTTTTCTTATTCTCAAGCTGCTATTGATTTACTATTGTGGACTCTATAGTATGTTTGTTTTTTCTTATTCAAAAATTGAGTACATATGTGCGTCTTATCCTTGTGGGTCCATAATATTAGTTTGCAAAAGGGTGGAGTGACCCAGTGATCAATTAGTCAAAATTTATGCGCACTAAATTCCCCACTCACCTAGATCTCGCTGGCGTTGTACCCTAGATCGAATCCGTGCAGAGCCGCGTCGCCCACCTCCAGCGTCAAATCCAAACTCGTGCAACTACTTCTCTCCTCGGTGTCGCTCCTCTTGACCGACCTATTCCACTCTTTGTCGCGGCTTTGCTCGTGACAAGACTTTTCCCCTCTTTGCTGCAGCGCCGCCCTATATAAGCATCACATTCTTCCTCTCCGTCATGCAACCCTCCATCGACCACGCGGTCTCGCTCTATAATACATCAGACCCTACGCTCTAAGCACTAGCCTGGATGAACCCATAAGTGGATAAGGGATTCTACCGCGGAGGCCCAAGGCCACCCACGTGTAGGCCAATAGAAGCGGAGCAGGGCACGGTATCAGCCAACCACCCTACACAATTTCAAGAACATCGGGACAAGAGTGAGCGGCATAGTCTACAGGTAAAATGATCAAAAACATACACAAATGAGTATGTATGTCAGCGGCATACAATAGTACATCAGAGCCACAACATCTAAAAACAATAGAAACAGAAATACTCAACGCCATATGGCATGATCCTCATATCCTAGATATAGATAATAGTTTAGGATACATCCTCATACATCACGCAACATAGTAACAAGTGGAAGTGGAAAACATGATCCGAGTACGGATAAGAAGCAAATTGGCATAAGATGCCCTAAAAATAAGCACATCCCGCCCACAGATATCATGGATCTCCATCCCGGAATCTCTACACCAGATAGTCGGTGCCACCATCATCCGTCTCCTCAACCCAGGAACCTTTCTGGGAGTATACCTGTCCATCTGAACCAAATATTTATCGTGTGAGACTATAGGGGTACTCAGCAAGTCTTAATGCATCTAAAGGAAACAACCTGGGGGTGACACAATTGTAGCAAAAGGATAATATCTACAAAGTCCTATAGAGACACACTAGACATCTGCCCAACCTGAGATGGACATACGCTCATTAATTAATAACAACAGTTATATAAGGAACATAAATAAATATCACTCGTCCTCCTTCCCGCTTAAAGACGAGAAGGTGGAAGAACATCCCATCCGTTGGCAATTTTATTAACCATTCAATGAGTGTTGCACTATTTACTAGTCATGTCTTAGTCAAATTAAAGGTGGTACTTTAGTTATGCTTGTCTATGATCGAGAAACTATGCTCCAAGTCATCCATAACTGCGGACACGGCTTTCAGAAAGATTTACCCTGCAGGGGTGCACAAATAGCAACACACACATGATCAACCTCGGGAACAACCAAATAAAATGAAACGAGGCCTCATGACAATGCATTCACAGGATTCATAAATTATTTCAAGGGCCTACCCTAATAAGCTACCCACAACGAAGTTGGCCGGCACCGAGACAGACCAAGGGTTTGCGTCAATGGTTGTAAACGACTGGGAACCTGAAAGTGTGTTTGGGCTTGTCTATACCACGAAAATACTCTGCATTCCTAAACAGTAAAGGCGCTCCAAGCACAATCATAAATAAAGCAGTAAAGCATGGGATAAGTACAGGATAGTAATAAAGCCCAAACTAGTTTGTGGCCGCAAGAAATAAAGTGTGAATCAAGCTCAGGCGAAGGGGATTCATGGTCCCACATGCGGATAGTGCGATAGTCAAGGAACATGCGTCAAGTACTCGGGGTCCTACGGGACACAAGTGAGCTTAAAGAACCAAATAGTAGATAATGCTCACCGGTGTCTCTTTCATTAGTTATCTCATTACTACTCAGATAAGTTATTTAGGTACCTCGTCATTGTTTTGGGGATACCCCCGGGTAGGGTAACACCGGGGTGCAAAGGCCGAGTTAGCCGAGCTATGCCACGGTCAAAGTAAGTGCTGGCCGGGTCACCTCAAGGCAGACCGACCTACGGAGTAACCCGGCCCGTGGAGTATCTCTCTAGCCTTAGCCCGGCCGACATTAAGCATATGTCGGTCATGTTAATCTATCTATTACGCAGGTACCCTCGTAGCCGGGTTAGCCACGTCCTAGTCGGACTACCATATGGCTTCCAAGAGAAGGAAGGAATCTCCCCTTGGTCAAAAGGTGGCTTTGGATAGTTGTACCGTGAGCGAAGCAAAGCAGAGGGAAGGACCAGCGGGACAGGGGCAACCAAGATGACGCGGGCAATGTCAGCTGATGTAGCCCGTGTCTGGTGACGCTTAAAGGCAAGGATTACGCTATGGATTACGTCCAAAGTCCGGACGAGTCGTTAAAGGGAATAAAGAAGCATCTATCTATAACCAAGGGGCATATTCGGGGAATATGCTGCCACATGTGCCCTAACTTTGTAACCCGAGCTCCCCTATATAAGGAGCACCGGGGCCTCCATAGAGGGGGGATCGATCATTTTCTCGGTCTAAGGTAGAACACTAGAGCTACGTGGTGAGGAGTAAGAGACATTGTCTCTTTCTCACGAACAGCTCAAGGAGCACTTGTATCCACCATTGATAGAGAAAAATAGCAACATCTATGTGTGGAATCACCACGTTTTCCCTCCCTAGATTCCCCTGGCACTCATTGGCCCCATCTTTAGCCTATCCATGGCATCTGTTGTGCCACCACCATGACAGTTGGCGCCCACCGTGGGGCTAGCGGTGCTAGCAGGGGTAAAAATCTGGATGGTAAGCATCTCCAACATCGGCGAGCGCGTCGTCTCTGGCCTAGTTCAGCGCTTTGGAGTGCTGGACTACGTCAGCGACAATGCAAGGAGCTTCGGCAGGCGTCCCCCTCCATGCAACGGCGTCTTCATCAAACTTGGCGCGCACAAGATCTACGTCGGCGTGGACGAGTCCTGCATCCATCCGCTGCATGTCGTTGAGGGAGGCGAACCACCTCTAAGGGCAGCTCGCGGTGTGCGTATCACACACCCCGCTAGCAGCGTTTGAGGTCCTGATGACCGTGCCAGACACGAGAGCAAGCAAGGACCCAGCGCTAGAGCCAGAAGTCATGCCAAAACAGGCAAGATCCAGGTTTCCACCGCTAGAGGCCAGAGAATGTACTCCAGCAAGCAATAGATAGCCTAGTAATGCCTATAGCTCCTATGGTAGATCCGGCTCAGGTGCAAGCTGAGTTGGAGGAAACTAGGCAGAAAATGTTAGCTAGCGCAAAGAAAGTAGCAGAGTTACAGCAGTCCTTGAACATTACTTTGAGGGAATATGCAAAGGCAAACCGCATAGATGGGCTGAAAATCCAAGGTAGAAACCTAATTACTGAGATCGACAAGGAATACGAGCCTAGGCCAGGTTAGACAACCACAATAGTAACAGGAGGGCTGGAGAGGTACAGTACCCTGGCAAAGAACCTCAGGGCGGCAAACGCAGCTGCATCCGAGTTACAAGGCCTAACTAGAGAGGCTCGGGAAAGGCAACAAGAGAGGGTGAACCACTTGCTGAGGGTCGCTTGCTAGGAGCATCACACGTGGTTCATTCGGCTAGAAATAACCCGGCAAGATTCGGGAAGAAGTGGTAAACTCCGGGAGAAGAGACAAACAGATGGTCCCCTACGACCCAGTAAGACCTGGAAAGGGCAAAGCAGTGCAAGTTGATGAAGATCGTCACAGTACTAGCCGAGGTGAAGTTGGTCGAGGTAACCGCAACCAAGGCAATGCCGATCAAAGGAATGCTGCCAACGGCAATGCCGGACAGCGTGATCCGGTGGGAACATTACAAAACGTACCTCGGCAGCAACAGCAGCAACGCGCACCTTGGCAGGAGAGGAGCGCAGGTCAAGTAGTGCAACAGCAAAACGCTTGTCCGGATCATGAAAGGTACGATGATGGTTATTCGGCGATGATTAATGATGGATACACCAGACCGGAGAACCATATAATTGGGTCGAGTCTAGGAAGCATAAACTTGCAGCCAGATGATGCGAGGCTGAAACTGGACAGAATTTATAGGTCGGAGCTGATCGAGGTACAAGGTCCTCCTGGTCCGGGGTGCTTTGGGCCCCAGATCATGAAGGAGCCGCCAGTGCCGAACTTTCAATTGGCCAGAGGAACAAGGACCTATGATGGTAGTACTAGACTGGAGGATTGGCTTATTGATTACGCAACAGCGGTCAAGATTGCGACTAGAAATTTGAGATGGGCAGTGAGGTATGTACCTCAAATGTTGGAAGGACCAGCGAGAGTTTGGCTAAACAACTTGCCACCAGGAAGTGTTAACTGCTGGCTAGATTTCGAGGAGTTATTCGTTAGCAATTTCGCAAGCACTTACAAGAGGCCCAATAGGCCACATACCTTGGCACTATGTCGGCAAAGACCGAATGAGCCAGACCGAGATTTCCTGACTTGGTGGTGCAATGTGCGCAACTCATGCGAGGGGGTAATTGAATCACAAGCAATCGCGTGGTTCGCCCAAGGCTGTAGATATGGAAGTATGTTATGGCAAAGGCTGCAGCGAGATATGCCAACCACTTTGGCTGAGACGATCCGGGATTGCGGATTCATACGCTTTGGGAGATCTGAATCAACCCCGGCTAATGTCAAGCGAGGTAAACGAGGAGTATTACAACCAAGATGGCTCCGGGTCATCAAGGAGAAATGATTTCTGAGGAAAGAGAAGGGACGAGCATCCGGATTACAGGTATAACTCGCAGCAGGTGGCAGCGGTGGACCGAGATCAACCCAATGCTGGCGCTAGAAAACTGGGGGGCAGAACTGGCAACAGAAGAGCGAAGGGAAGAAGCCTTGGACCCCGGAGCAAAAAAGTAATGGCAGGAGCGAAAAGATCGACCGAGGTATACGTTCGAGTCTATGTTAGATGAACCTTGGAAGTTTCATACGCTAAGTCCGAATAGTCCGACGAATCATACAACCCGGCAGTGTGAATGGATGAGGAAATTCGAACAGGGTAGTTCAGGGAATGCTCAGGCGCCTCGGAACAAAGCACCCCGGAATGAAGCGCCTCGGCAGCCATTACTAACAGCGGGAATGGACAGCAACAAGTGTTGCCTCCACCTCCGCCGAGATATGAAAATCAGGAAAGGAGGGATGTTGTGCATCAAGTAAACAATAACCAGCAGCAGGTCCAAGGTTATCACGCAAGTGAGGGACGAAACGAATACAGGGAGCATCATCAAAGCTACTGTGTGTTTACCACGAAAGAAACTAACCGGAAAAGCTTGTAGCACCGGCATATGGAGGTAAATGCGGTAATGCCAGTAGTGGTAAGATACATGCCTTAGTCAGATCAGGAGATTACGTGGAGTATCAAGGATCACCCGAAGCTCATGCCTAGCCTAGAGACCTAAGCACCGGTCCTGGACCCAACGTTCATCGGGCCGAATCTTGATGTGAGGTTTTCCAAGGTGATGATTGACAATGGCAGTAGCATTAACATCATGTACAAGGATACTATGCACAAGTTGGGGATATTAGAGAATATACTGCAAGCCACAAGGACCACCTTTCATGGAATTGTGCCAGGTATCTCCTGTGAGCCAATTGGCAAGGTCCGGGTTGATGTGTTGTTCGGTACAAGGGATAATTGCCGGACTGAAAATTTGGAGTTCGAAGTGGTGAATCTGGAGAGCGCCTATCACATGTTGCTCGGCAGGCCTGCGCTGAACAAGTTCATGGCAAGTACTCACATTAGTTACTTAAAGATGAAATTTCCTGGACCTAGGGGAGTGATAACTATATCCGGGGACTTCAGGCGTTCGATTGAGTGCGCTTCTGCCGGATCAAACTTGGCCGAGTCACTCGTGATAGCTCAGTAAAAGAGAAGAGTACAGGAAGTGGCGGCATTGGCTCAATCCGCGCAGCAATATATGCCGGCTCTGACCAACCCATATGGAAGTGTGTCATTTCAAGCAACCAAGGATACAAAGAAAGTGCCAATCCATGATCAGTTCCTAGAGTGCACCGTAACTATTGGTGCCGGGTTAAGCAGCAAATAGGAACGCGAGCTCGTCAACTTCCTCCGTGAGAATCGGGATATCTTTGCTTGGTCCACACAGGATCTACACGGTGTGCCGAGGGAGTTGGCCGAGCACTATTTGAACGTGAGACCCGGTGCTAAGCCAGTGAAGCAACCTCTCAGGCATTTCGCTGAGGACAGAAGAAAGGTTATTAGGGATGAGATAGCTAGACTCCTTGTAGCCGGGTTTATTATGGAAGTACTCTATCCGGATTGGCTATCTAATCCGGTGCTTGTGGAAAGAAGAAGGACAATTCGAACGTGGTCGTGGTATGGCGCATGTGGTATGCCGTTTGGATTACGTAATGCTGGAGCAACGTACCTGCGATGCATGCAAAAAAATTTACATGACAAAATAGGTCGAAATTTGCAAGTTTATGTGGATGATGTGGTGATAGAAACCAAGGAAAGTAATATGCTCCTTGAGGACATCCGGCAGATGTTTGCGAACTTGAGACGGTTCCGGATGAAGCTTAACCCGGAGAAATGCACTTTTGGTGTACCCACAGGTAAGTTACTCGGTTTTCTGGTGTCCAGCCGAGGTATTGAAGCTAACCCAACGAAAATACGGGCTATAGAGAGAATGGAACTGCCAAAATGCCTTAACGATGTGCAGAAGTTCACTGGTTGCCTGGCATCGTTAAGCCAGTTCGTATGTCGGCTGAGAGAGAAGGCCTTGCCCCTCTACCAGTTAATGAAAAAGGCAGACAAATTCACATGGACGCCACAAGCGGATAGCACATTTCGAGAATTAAAAAAGATGTTATCTACTGCACCAATCCTAGCCGCACCACTACCCAAGGAGCCAATGTTGCTCTATGTAGCCGCGAAACCAAGTCGTAAGTGCAGTAATTGTAGTGGAGCGCAAAGAAGAAGGAAAGTCAGTGCAAAGGCTGGTGTATTATTTGAGTGAAGTGTTATCGGCTCCAAAACAGAACTACCCTCACTATAAAAAGATGGCGTATGGCGTGTATATGTCGGCCAAGAAACTCAAACACTACTTTGAGGAACATCCCATCAAAGTGATATGTGAGGCACCCATATTAGAGATTGTGAGTAACAAAGATGCTAGTGGCTGGATAGCAAAATGGGCAATTGAGCTAGCCCCATATGCACCATAGTTTGATAGAAGATGCAATACAAGCCACCTCTGCCGGACTCCAATTATTGGCGAATGCACTTTGATGGATCAAAATTGAAAGAAGGGTTGGGCGTCGGAGTAGTGCTTACCTCGCCCAAGAAAGATCAACTGAAATATGTCCTCAAATTCACTTCAGCGCCTCGAATAATGTCACAGAATATGAAGCACTGGTACATGGTCTCAAAGTGGCAAAAGACGTGGGAATACGTCGGATACAATGCTTTGGAGACTCGGATTTGGTGGTGCAGCAAGTATCTGGCAACTGGGATGCCTTGGACGCCAACATGGCCCATTACAGATTTCATGTGCAAAAGATAAGCGGATTCTTTGAGGGATGTGAATTCCACCATGTACCTCGGATTGAAAATGAGGCAGACGACATATGTCTAAGTTGGGCTCATCCGGTAACCAATCCTGCCAAATGTTGCCTTGGAACACTTAAGAAAACCATCTATTACTCCATCGCCCAAATCCGAGTAAATTTATATCTCGGCCTTCTCCGGATCAGAAGTTATGCCAATGGAGATAGATTGGGGAGGCCCCTCTGCAAACCCGAGGACTGCTTCGGCAAACCCGAGGACTGCCTCAGCAAACCCGAGGACTGGTCAGCCAAACCTAGCGAGAATTATGTCGGTGGATGCAATGGAAATTGACGAGGAACCTTTCCCCATCCGAGCAATACCCGCTTGGGCCAAGCCGATATTTTACTTCCTGAAAGAGGGAATCTTGCCGGGTGATGAGGTACTCTCAAGGCAGATCCAGAGAAAAGCAAAGGCCTATACCATTATCAACGCCGAATTATACAAGAGAAGTGTAACCACAGTGCTGCAGCGATACGTTGACCTGGAGGAAGGATTCGACATACTCCGGGATATCCACCAAGGAGAATGTGGCCACCATGCATCTTCAAGAGAATTAGTGGCAAAGGCATTCCGGCATGGATTTTATTGGCCAAGTGCTTTGGAGCAAGCAGAAGATTTGGTGAGAAAGTGCAATGGCTGTCAGAGATATGCCACAAAAACCCACCTGCCAATGTCGTAACTCAAAACTATCCCCATTACTTGGCCATTTGTTGTATGGTGCCTGGACATGGTAGGGCCATTTAAGCCTGCTAAAGGAGGAATGACCCATATCCTAGTTATGGTGGACAAATTTACTAAATGGATCAAAGTGAAACCAATCAAGAAATGTGATAGGGCAACAACGTTGAAGTTTCTCAAGGATATAATCCTGAGATATAGCTACCCCCATAGTATCATAACTGATAATGGCACCAATTTTGCTGAAGGGGCATTTGCGAGATTCTGCCGAGAAAAGAAGATCCGGTTAGATGTAGCCTCAGTGGCCCACCCCGCATCGAACGGGCAAGTGGAAAGATCCAATGGACTGGTGTTGTCCGGGATAAAACCCCGGCTCATGGAGCCGCTGCAAAGATCAGCGGGGTGCTGGATAGAAGAGATACCAGCGGTACTGGGGAGTTTAAGAACAACTCTGAATCGATAAACAGGCTATACGCCATTCTTTCTGGTATATGGGGCAGAAGATGTACTACCAGCCGACATAGAGCATGATTCTCCAAGAGTCACCCAATAGACAGAAGCCAAAGTGCATGAAGCCTGGCAAAATGATGTTGATCTGCTGGAAGAAGCAAGAGAACTGGCCTTGTCCAGATCCGCCATATATCAGCAAAATCTCCAATGCTACCATAGCCGAAAAGTAAACCCCCAAATTTTCCGGGAAGGTGATCTGGTACTCCGGTTAGTGCAGCACACTGCTGGCATGCATAAATTATCCCCTCCATGGGAAGGACCTTTCATTGTAAGCAAAGCTTTGTGCAATGATTCCTACTATCTTATTGATGTACAACCACAGGAAAAGAACAAGGCGGACAGGTCCGGAGAGGAATCTAAGCGACCATGGAATGTAGCACTACTTCGTCCCTTTTACACCTAGAAAAGAGGGGAATGTATCCGAGCCATTCGTATGTTGGTATGAATGTCGGCAACAAGTTTATCAATGAAACTTCGGCACCCCGAGTAGAAACTCAGGGACTGCCATAATAATTGTTCTTCTTGCTTTCGTATTTTTATATGTCAGCTGGGTTAAGAAGCTTATATCTTAGCTGGAGTAGTAATGTGTGAGCACCAAAAACACAACTCTTCTACTTTGCTGTTGTCCTACAAGAATTGGCTTCATGGCAAGCAAGAGAACAAGTTTGGAGTTGCAAAGCACATGAAAAACGACTAAGGAAAAGAACCTAAGCAAGCCGACATTTGTTATTCGGACTAACCCTATATCTACTTTATTCGTCTAACGCTGGATTATTTTGAGCTAATCTCAAAGTTTCAAGTATTGTTAAGTCAATTTTTTGAACCTCGGACTCGTAAGTCAAAAAACCGAATCAAGGTAGACGTGGGCCGAGTCAAAAATTGGGAGAACAATAAAAGGAAACTCGAGGACTTCGCCCATGATAATCCGACATTAAAACTTAGTGGCAAACATCACAAATTGTAGCAAAACCAAACCAAAGTACTAAAATACACCTTCACCCGGCATTCCAGGGATCCGACAAATATAGTTAAGTGTTTTGAAGGAGCAGGGGTAGAAGCCGAATCATCGGCCGAAGGAGGAGGAACTTCGGAGTTTGTGGGCAGGGCGCTAGCCTCGGCCTCGTCTTTGGGATTGGCCTCTCCATTCTCTGGATCTTCAGCTTCGTCACCAAGTTCGGAGGCCTTACCCTCGCTTCCCTCGTCTTCCTCACCCTCAGAAACAACTTCATCATCAAATACGTCAAGGTAGCTCGACCCCTCGTTCCAAGCATGGCAGAAGGAGTACTGGATAAGCTTGTTGGCGCAGGCTTTGCGACGAGCAACGCACTCCGGATCTTCGGACCACTTAGATCCGGTGCGCATGTGGGTGAGTAGCCCCAAGTCTATTCCTTCATACCATGACAGATTTAATCGCAGCCGATGATATCAGCCCGGCTCAGCAATGACTCTCGCCACAAGTGCACCTGAGTATCGCACTCCATCAATTTGGCTATGAGAGCCGCATTTCCTTTAGGAGTGGGCTTAGTGGGCCAGAGGGAGTTGAGCATCCGCATTGCTGCCGGCATAATATCCGCACCGTAATTCTTCACTAGCTCCATGCGAGTGGCGAGGCTCGCCAGCAGATCCTCCGTATCATAAGGCATTGGCTCGGCAACAGGACCTGTGGGAATACCATGTTGTTCACGAGACCGGGCTACAGCAACAACAGCGAGAGTGTCACCTTCGGGAAATTTGCCTGAGAACAGAACAGAGGAAACAGTGAGCAAAAGCACTAAGTCCGGAGAAACAAAAGTTGAGCAAGGGAAAGGAACTCACAGGCAATCTGGAAGAGGAGACGCTGAAGCTCGGCATGGACATTGGTGTTGTGGGCCTGGAGTTTCTCGTATTCTGAGGTCACCGACGTAAGTTTGTTGTCGGCTGCCTGCAATAAATTCTGGACCTTGGAAATTTGCGTGGTTAGACACTCTTTTTCCTCGGCAAACTCCTGGTCAGACTTCTCCAGCTCAGATTTATGGAGGCCCTTAAGCCTCTGGATTTCGGCATTCAGCCGAGTAATTTCCCAGTCCTAGAGGCGTAGCCGAGCTATCTCATCGTCCTTCTTCTTCAGTTCAGCTTGATGCTTTCCTGCTTGTTCGAGAAAATGTGTCATCATATCAGGAATAGGTACGCTGTCTTCAAGGGCAGCTGCCACAGTGAGTTAATCCGGCGAAGCCGAAGTATAAATATCTACCGATTCAAGAAAAGAGCACACAATGATCATGTGAACAAGACAAAATACCTTGGATTTCAGCTAGATTTTTCTGCATAATGATATTCTCAGCCTCAACCTCAGCTGCATAGTTCAAATAACAAGTTAATACGGATCACGGGTAACTCAAAGGAACGCAAGTGAAAAAGGGAAAGTCTTTAGTAAAGAAAATTACTCTTCCTCTGGTGATCCTCTAGGAGCTTGCCATAACAGGCGTGAACGTCTTTGTACGAGTCCAGCAGGCGCTGGAACTCAGTAGTTTGGTGGTTAGTGGTAATCTGGAAAAAACAAGACAAGGTTAGTTCAAAGGGAAACTAAGAATAATTCGAAGTCTACAAGATCCGGGCCAAGTGGAACTTAACCCGGCTCTAGGTGTGTGGATATTCGAAGTCTACAAAATCCGGACCAAGTAGAACTTAACCCGGCTCTAGGTGTGTGGATATTCGAAGTCTACAAGATCCGGGCCAAGTGGAACTTAACCCGGCTCTAGGTGTGTGGATATTCGAAGTCTACAAGATCCGGGCCAAGTGGAACTTAACCCGGCTCTAGGTGTGTGGATATTCGAAGTCTACATGATCCGGGCCAAGCGGAACTTAACCCGGCTCTAGGTGTGTGGATATTCGAAGCCTACAAGATCCGGGCCAAGTGGAACTTAACCCGGCTCTAATTTTATCACTTTGAAATTGCTAAGGACATAAATTGGATTCTCTAGGAGCATCCGATCGAGTAACAAGTTACTCCCTCAGAGGCTCGGGGACTAGGGGATATATCTATAAGTGTTCATGCATATAAAGTACCACATCAGAAGAAAAGGGTTACCTCCATCATCTGGCTAGCCAAAGAGATGGCCTTGGTGGCGGAGTTCATCTGGGCGCTGAACTCCGCTGGGCCGAACTTCTCCGGCAGATCATCCTTTGGATCAATGAATTCAGCGTTGTTCCAGTTGTTCACATATTCAAGGAGTAGTGGGCTGTAACTTTTGCCACTGGGAGAATGGCTTGCCACCAGGCCTTTGATATGGGCCTCTTGCCTCGCAGATTGGGCGATAGCAGGACTGGTATGCAGGACAAGTTGCCTACTACCTTCTGATCCGACAGCGGAGGACCCGGAAGGAGTACCCTTGTCTAGCCCAGCAGCTTTCTTGAGCTTGCTGGATGATGGAGGACACGGCAGAAGATCAGAGCCTACTGATTCGGACGGTGCCTAGGAAGCTGGTTGGAAGATGTCCGTGATGGACACCATTGATCCGGAGGCAGTTGATGGAGCTTTCCTTTTTGGAGGCTTGGTGGAGGTTATGGCTGATGCTGGCTTTGGTGCCGAGGTTGGTGCTAGAGCTGATGCTGTTGTTGTTGCTGCTGCTGATGCTGCTGGTGCTACTGGTGGTGTTGTTGGTGTTGCTGGTGGTCCTGCTGGTGCTGGTGCTGATGATGCTGCTGGTACTGGTGTTGTTGGTTCGAAAGAAACTGGAGCTGGAGAAAAACTTGATTGGGGCAGTGCCGATGAAACTGCCACCTCAGAACTAGGCGCTGGCGCTGAAGAGGAGCTGGGATGATACGGCATGGCCATATCCTGAGCCACCCCACTACCCCCCACGCCGACATTGCCCTCCTCATGGCGAGGTGGGCTCCGATCAGGCACAACCGCGGAGTCCTCTTGAATAGGACTGAGAGGGTGAGCATCGTCGTCACGGGGGGGGGAGGGCTGCTCCGGATCAGAGACGCAATGTCAGAGCCGCTCTGGGGAATGACCCTAGGATCTCTAAAAAAAGAGCACCAAGTCAAAAAGAGAAAGAGAGCAAATAAGAGGCAAAGGAAGAAATGGAAGGACCCAAGAGCAAACGCGGAAAGACTTACTCATCCGAGGATGGAGGTGCCCGAGGCCTGGGTGCCCTCCGGACCATGATCTTGGACGCTGGTTTAGCCGAGGCTTTCACCCTGGACTTCTTCTGCCTCTTCTTGGGCGGCGGCGCCTCTAAAGCTGCGGTCGAGGTAGCCACGCGCTTTTGGGAGGGAGCAGGGGCCGGACCTCTTGTGGCAAGGGGGGACCTCGTGGACCTGACCGACCAGGTTAGCTGAAGATCCGGACATAAGCGGAAAGCATAAGAGAGGGGCACCGGGTCAAGTACCTCAAGAACCTCAACATCCGATTCATCGTCATCCGGCCAATCCCTTAAACAAGAGGCCTTACCAGTGGTACGCTTGACGGTGTCCGGAGTGGGCAGGAAAGTCTCCGAATCAGGTTCCACCTCGTCCGGCTCAGCGCGATCCGGCACCCACTTGCTCCCCAGCTCCTGGCCATCCTCTATTGGCTGCTGAAGGAATCGCTGAGAACAAAGCAGCAGCAGTTAAGTTAAAAAGTTGTCCGACATACCAAGAAGACCTGGAAAAACAATAAGAGAGAAGTTTACCTTTGAAGGACGGTTGTCCCGGGTATAGGGTGCAAGCCCCCATTCCCAAGCCTCGGAGAATTCCTTCTCCACATTGAAAATGGCCTTAACCCGGCGGTAAACCGCTGAGTTATGGAGCTCGAAGGAGGAAGTCTTGTGGGGATCGAGGGGGGCGCTCAAGTAGCAGATCTTGTGGGTGCGCTTCTGAAGGGGGGAGACCCGGTTGCGGACAAAGGTGATCATAATATCCACCCCCCCCAAAGTTTATCCTTGAGTAGCTCCTTGATCCGGCGGTCAACCAGATTCACCAGAGTCGTGGATCGTTTGGGGATGCTCTCCCAAAGAGAGGTGTCCGGGACTCCAAGCTTGAAGGGGAGGAGCCAGATCAAGTCTCCGTCTGTCGTGTTCCGGACGTAGAAGAAAGTCCGGGCCTAGCCCTTGCAAGACTCGAGCCCGGTGACCCGGGGAAACGTAGAGACCTTGTAGGGAGATATGGAGGCAGCCTCGCACTAAGTCAGATGTTTCTCCGACGGGGTAAGCTCCGGATGAGGAACGACGTTCTTCTGGAGACCGAAGAACTTAATCCACATTTCCTTAGAGGGCTAGAGGCCGAGATACCCCTCTATGCCAGAGGCAAAAGAAGACAGAGAGGTGATGGCATTGGCAGGGAGATGGTGTGGTTGCAATTGGTATGTGGAGATGAAATCAAAAAAGAAATCGGAAACAGGAAGGCCGAAGCCGCGCTGAAAGTGGAAGAGGAAAACAACGTATTCTCCTGGATTGGGAGAGGGAGAAACCTTGTCGGCGGTGAGGCGGCAGGCGACGCCTGCGGGGATGCGGTGCATGGCATAAAGCCAATCCAAACCGACCTCGCAGACGAACGCACCGTCCCACCCGCTGCGCTCGTGGGCTTCATCTTCCTCCTCTTGCTGTGCCACCACGGCGGCCTCTTCCTCAGTCATGGTGAGGTCGAGATCTTCGAGGAGGAAATCTGAGTAGAGGTAGCCGGCCGCGGGGAACCTAGAAGCACAGGGCCCCGTGGCGAAAGTCTTGAACAAATGCAGCGACGCGGTCGCTAGGAACTGTTGAGCACGGTCGCAGCGGCACAACAATGGCAAAGAAGCAGTGGTGGCGGTGGAGTTGCAGCGAAGAAGAAAGGAGGCAGGGGAGCACGCAATGTGTGGGGAACTTCCCCACTATTGCCCCTAGCCCCCTACTTAACCGCGTGTGCGGGCGCGTAGTGGGATCCTTTGCGGTGGCTCCGCCACACGCCGCGGCCGTGTAAGCTACCGAACCAACCAATCAGAGGCCAGCCACAGCAAGGGCCACAGGGATTAGAAGATCCCATGACGCGACGTGCTATTACGGTTAACGAGGCGCTGCAGTGAAGGGACGTGCACAACAGTTATTCCTGACATTGCAACAGTAACTGGCGCGGTAAATGGGCGTGGCCGTTAAAATGAGGCAAGATGATGATTACCCTCCACGTAGAACATGGGGAAGTGCACGAGAGAAGGAAAGGTAACCCGGATACGCAAGCAAAAGACCTGGCCGGTGAGGAATAACTCGGAACGAGCCAAGGGAATGTAAGAGAAAAAAGTCCAGATTACGGGATAACTCGGCCAAAGAGGCAAAGATCCGGATACGAGAACCTGTTGTGGCCTTAACAACTAAAGTTGCTAAGACCACACTAGCTTCGGGGACTAATGTTGGGGGATACCCATGGGTAGGGTAACACCGGGGTACAAATGCCGAGTTAGCCGAGGTACGGCACAGTCAAAGCAAGTGCTGGCCGGGTCACCTCAAGGCAGGCCGACCTACAGAGTAACCCGGCCTGTGGAGTATCTCTCTAGCCTTAGCCCGACTGGCATTAAGCACATGTCAGTCATGTTAATCTATCTATTACGCAGGTACCCTCGTAGCCGGGTTAGCCACGTGCTAGCCAGACTACCATATGGCTTCCAAGAGAAGTAAGGAATCTCCCGCTGGTTAAAAGGTGGCTTTGGATAGCTGTACCATGAGCGAAGCAAAGCAGAGGGAAGGATCAGCGGGACAGAGGCGACCAAGATGAGGCGGGCAATGTCGGCTGAGGTAGCCCGTGTCTGGTGATGCTTAAAGGCAAATATTATGCTATGGGTTACGTCCAAAGTCCGGACGAGCCATTAAAGGGAATAAATAAGCATCTAGCTTTAACCAAGGGGCGTATTCGGGGAATATGCTGCCACGTGTGCCCTAACTTTGTAACCCGGGCTTCCCTATATAAGGAGCACCGAGGCCTCCATAGAGGGGGATCGATAATTTTCTCGGCCTAAGGTAGAACTCTAGATCTAGGTGGTGAGGAGTAAGAGACATTGTCTCCGTCTTACGAACAACTCAAGGAGCACTTGTATCCACCATTGATAGAGAAAAATAGCAACATCTGTGCGTGGAATCACCACGTTTTCCCTCCCTGGATTCCCCTAGCACTCATTGACCCCATCTTTAGCCTATCCATGGCATCTGCCGTGCCACCACCACGACAGTTATCCAAAGACGTGCACAAACCCTATACATGCAATTCTATGACTCGCATGGGTCAAACAACTCCAGCAGTAATGGCTCATGGGATTGAGGTACAAGTTTCGGTGGGGTTTAAAAGAAAAGGCTATGCAATACTTGGGAGTCAATTTAATGCAATCGCAACGTAATGATGCAAGAGTAAGATAGAAGCATAGGTACTATATGTATTCAAGCATGGGGAATTGTTTGCGTGACAGTTCAGTTGCAGAATAGGAATGATTCGGGTAATACTCTTGGTTCTCCTGATAAATCCCTTTCTCGGCGTGTGTCCGAAATAATAGCCAAACACAAAAAGGACCATAATAAATAAAGTGTGCAATCATACGAATAAATGCAACAAGCAAACACGGGATGCCATGATGGAATGATGCACAATTACATGGCATATACATAGCATGGCATGGGTGAGGTATGGAAACAATAATAAAACACTTTATTATTTATTTAGGCATGTTTTACTCCCATAAACAGTTCTGAATATTTATTATTTATACGATGCATGCTTCAATTTATATCATGGAATGCATATTTAGAACGGACTCGTCACGCTGATCGATTTAGACATATTATTTGTCGAATATGGAATTACAGAATTAAAGATATTAATTATTTAAAAAAATTAATAGAGTAGGCAAAAGTTTAATGGTTTAAGTATTTGGAGTAATAAAAAGTGAAAACAAATTTTATATCTGAGTCCTTTAAACAAATACAAACAGATTATCTTTTGAAAGTTTTTTTTTCATATGAGCAAGATTTGAATTCTTTTTTACACAATTTCAAAATAGGAGGTGTTTTTAATAAAGAGACAGATACCACAGGCTCCTACCTAAGTAACAGTATATCTCCAGGATCTATCTTGTGAACAAAAGAGCACTGTTAACTGAATTTTGGGTATTTCAACAGTTCAGGTTCAGGCGCCGGGTTTAGAGAGAAAAACAGACATAAAAAGTGAGAGTTAATTTGGCAGATGGCGGCCTTGATCTCTAAATCTCACAGTTGAATCGCTGGGTTCCATCCACTAAAATAGCATGCTGGTACAGGCGCAGCATAAGGACAAGCAGAACAAATCCTGAGGGTTTGAGGATTTGAACTCGGGATCAACCAGACGTATACAAGGGTTGTAACCACAAGACTACAGAGTTGTTTTTGTTCGAATCATAGCACGAGTTAGTTTTGAGTCAGTTCAAGACGACGATTGGAGATAGGGCGTTCGGTCATGGCAGAAAAACGAACCTGGGACCTAGCGAAACGGCAGCTGCAGTTCCAGATTTCAACGGATAAGCGGGGGAAACAGATGAAGAACTCACCGCGGGGTCGAGGGCTTGCTAGGAGAGCTCGGAGGCGGTCGGACTGGAAAGCAAAAGCCTGCGTGACGAGAGAGGTCTGCGGCAGGCTCGAAGTCGACACCGGGAGGAAGAGCTCGACGATGACCTCGCCCCTGGAAGGCGATGGCTCCGGTTCTTCAACGTAGAGGTATCAAATGACGCGGTGTTGCGGTTCTGACGCTTAGCTGCCCTTGGCAGTGATGAAGACGATGGCACGGTCGAGCCTCTCAAGCATCGGCCATGGTGTCCCTCATCTCTCCCTCACGGTGGAAGCGGGAGGAAGGCCAAGAAGAGGGTGGCGGCAGAAGGGAGAGGGAGTAGCTAGGGTTCACAGGGGTTTCCTCGGCTGGGAATTAAAGAAGGCAGGAACGGGGTGGTTGCTTGGCTGACGTCGACCATGGAGGGTCACGTTCCCTGCGTGTTCGCTGGAAGAAACGAACAGAGGAGCTGGCTCCACTTCTTGGGCTAGATGGGCCAGAACGGGAAGGACATGGAGGGGGGAAAAAGGTTGGGCTGGCGATGGAAAAAAAAGGCCTCGGGTGGCTTGGACCTAGGGACTCTAGATCGCTGCACTGCTGCTTCTGTCTGCTGAAGAATTACTTTTTATTAATTGATGAGTCCAAAATCGAAGCATTTTACCTCTTGTTTTTGTATAAATAGAGTAGGGATTTTTTTTACTGTGCCTACGAGCGCTATTTCGTTCTTGTTTTAACAGGATCCCAGATCATGGAGTCATAGATGAATTTATCAATTAGAGCTATCATATTATGTAAATATATGATATTTCTAAGTGATAAATGCCATTTTATGAATTAACTTTGCACCTGGATGAATAACAAATAAAGAGGAGGCATCAGCACCGATAACGACCACTGGTATGGGCGGAGCCCGCCCGTACCGTTCCCTCGTACTAGGCGCCATCGGGACCGCCTCGTCAAATAGTTTCTCCTTGCGAAGACAAGAGAGGGATCCGACATTCACAGCCACCAGAAATCACGAAACACCACATCCGAGAGAGATCTGAAGGAGGAACTTGGCTGGGGAAAAATCCAAGCTGCTTCGCGGATCATTGGAGGACAACGCATCATCCCTTCACCATCGACCGCTGCATCTTCATCACCATCATTACTCCATCTTTCATCTATTAGATCTCTTTGTAATTCCAAATCCAATTGTGCTTTGCATTAGATCTACCACCGTACTTTAATCCATCAATTTGATTATGATGATGTTGTTGATTGCTTCCATGAGTGAGCAATTCCTTTGTTCTTGGGGATATGGAGAAACCCTAGCACCACTATGAACTTGTAATGAAGACGATCTATTCTTTTGTCTATATGACTTGCTTGTCTATGATATAATTATGACTTGTGTTTGATTTCTCTCTTTAGATGATATGTGAAGTCGGCCATGTATCATTTGCCTTCGGGATAAAGGGAGGATGAAACCCTTTGGACGTGTTGTGGAAGCATACCCAGAGTGCCCCGTGACAGATTCGCGCCGACTCGTAACCCTCACGATCAAAGGGGGATTAAGAGGGACTCCCTAAGATAATTACGATATCCATGGGGAAATTCTTAATTGCGGTGGCCTGTATGGGTGATTGCTCTCAGGCATTGCAGTGGTTATTTAGAGGTGACCTCATACTTGGCTCAACAAAGTGGGTTCCTACGAGTCTTGTCCTGAACATCTTATTATGGGGCTCTCTCCACACATGTCATGATATAAGAAGTATGTTATCTTGATTACATATAATAATAGTACTAGGCTAGTGGTGTATCCTACATCCCCGAGAATATTTTAGCCCTATTGAGTTCAACCCCGCTTTCATACAATCTTGTTACTTGTTTTCTTTCACTTGTTTTAATTACTTTTCTGCAAACAACTATAAACCATTCAAACACCCTTTACTTGAGATCAAAGAAAACTTACAATTATTCTTTGGTAGATAGTAACGAGGGGCATAAAGATCTTTACCAATAGCTCTTTGTGAGTTCGATATCTTTACTTTAAAACTAGCTACAATTGATCCGTGCACTTGCACATCAAGCTATTTTCTGGCGCTGTTGCCGGGGAGCTAAGCGCTTTTGGTCTTTGTTCTTAGTTACTTACTTTACTCATTGTTTTAGTAAAGTTGTTTACTAGTTTCAGGTAATCACTATGGCCGCACTCAGACTGATTAATCAGATCGATGCAACTGAATACCTCGGGAGATTCAATAGAGGATTGGTGAAATAATTTCCGAGTAGGAGCAAACCAGAGTACGAGGTTAACCCTCATTTTATCGCTATTATTAAAGAAAAAACTTTTGCAGGAGATGATCCCGATGAGGATCCTTATAATCATTTAATGCACTTTACCGAGCTATGTTGTACTCTAAAGTTGAGAGGATATTCCGATGATGAATTAAAACTTAAACTGTTTAGCCAATCTTTAACCAACACTGCTTTGGCTTGGTATAGAATTTGCCCTGCAGAGAAAATTGATACCTGGAAAAAGCTTAAAATAGAATTTATGTCTCGATTCTTTTCCAAGGTAAAGACCGCTGAGGTAAGAATGGCAATTACAAATTTTAAAAACCGCCCAGGCGAAGGTTTGGTAAGAGCCTGTAAAGGTATAAGTCTCTACTCCACAAATGTTCCCACCATGATTTACTAGAATGGTATGTACTGCATATTTTTTATGGAGGACTTAATCAAGAAATTAAACATGAGCTTGACACAAATTTAGGAAGTTCTTTTATGGAGTTATCTATAATAAAAGCTTGGGAACTTTTAGAATGAATTCGCTGTAATAGAGAATTATGGGGATTTGATTTAGGAGACGAAGGACGTATAGAAATTGAATATGATTGTCTGAATGCTTACAAATACTCTGGTAAGGTAAAAGGAACTGCTAATGAATTGCAACTTGATGATGATATTGTCTTGCAAATCCTTCAGTCTTTTACAAAACATATTGAAGCTCCAAAGAAGGTCTGGCTTCATTATACTCCTCCACCTGAGCCAGTCAATGAAGAAGAACCAATAATTATTTCCCCTGTCGAGCCAATGGGGGAGGTGCCTTCATATGTTGAACCCCTTCCTTGTACTAGGACGGTGAGAAAACATATGATGGCTCCGCAACTTGAGGATCAACGCAAAGAGGAAGAATTATTTCTCAAAGACCTAGAAGAAGGAACACTAATAAGGAAAACCAAGGAGGGAAGTGAGCAAAAGACAGAGGCATTAATAAAAGAAGATATTTTGACCATGTTCGCCCATTACAACGTAATTGAGATAGATTCCGAAGCCTTGCAATTTGTTAAAGGAAAGGTAAAAGCTGAGGAAATGGGTAAGCCTATCCTTCACTGCACTTTCGATGGAACTTCTTATTATGGTCTTTGCGATATAGGTACAGCTGTTAACTTTATTCCTTTTAACTTTTATTTAAAAATTCAAAACGAACTAGCCCCATCTGAAATGGAAGATACGGATATGACTATAATGCTTGCAAATAAAACTCTGAGAGTCCCTATGGGAATAATTAGGGATGTACCAATATGTATTGGACCTCACATTGACTTTGTGCTTATTGATATGCCCACTGACATTTATTTTCCCATCATCTTTGGAAGGACCTTTTTAAATACCGCAGGTGCAAACATAGACTGCAGAAGGCAAATTGTGTCTCTCATGTTTGGTGAAGAGAAGATGGATTTGCATTTCTCCAAATTTGATCATAAACCGGATATAGAAGAAATAGATGATGATGAGTACGAACATGAGGAAGAAGGTAATATCATAAACTTAGCCTCCATAATTATCGAGACTCCAGATGATGATCTAGCAAGAAGTCTAGTCAACAATAGCAACACTCTTGAGGACATAGAAAAAACTGAAATAGATAATTATCTCGACTCCACACCGGAGGTGGACATCGAGATTAATCAAAAGTATGAAGAACCTATAAGAAAGGGAGATGAGTCTATTCCTCCTCCAACCCTTAAAACTCTACCAAAAGAATTAAAATATAGATTCCTTGATGATACAAACAATTTCCCTATTATTATTAGTGCTAACCCCACAGAGAAAGACGAGGAACATCTGATGAAGGTTCTTCGCATGCATAAAAACAATCTTGGATATTCAATGAGTGACTTAAAGGGGATTAGTTCTTCGATAGCCACCCATAGAATATTTATGGAAGAAGGAGCCCAGTCGGTGGTGGACTTTCAACAACGTCTCAAACCTCACATGAAAGAGGAGGTAAGGAAAGAAATAATACGTTTATGGGATGCATGAATTACCTTTCATGTGGAGGAGAGTGAATGGGTAAGTCCCGTCCACTATGTTCCAAAGAAAGGTGGGTTTACGGTTGTAGAAAATGAACATAATGAAATGGTACCCACTAGAACTATTGTTGGCCACAGAATGTCCATTGACTATAGGAAGCTTAATAAGGAAACTAGGAAGGATCATTACCCTTTACCATTTATAGATCATACTTTAGAAAGGATTGCCATGCATTCTCATTTTTGCTATCTAGACGGTTATTCCGGTTTTTGCCAAATTGCTATACACCCTGATCATCAATTTAAAACAACCGTCATTTTTCCTTATGGTCTCTATGCTTATCGTCGTATGCCTTTTGATTTTTGCAATGCTCCTGCCACTTTTAAAAGATGCATGACTGCTATTTTTGCTAATTATGTTGAAAGTATTATGGAAGTGTTCATGGATGATTTATCAGTTTATGGAACCTCCTTTAATCATTACCTCCATAATCTGCATAAAGTTTTGCAGAGATGCAAATACATTAACTTAGTTTTGAACTAGGAGAAATGTCATTTCATGGTTCAGGAAGGCATAGTACTCGGCCACAAAGTCTCAGGTAAAGGCATAGAAGTCGATAAGGCAAAGACTAAAGCAATAGAAAGATTACCTCCTCCTCAAGATATAAAAGGTATAAGAAGATTTTTGGGCCATGTAGGGTTTTATAGTAGTTTTGTTAATAATTTTTCAAAAATTGCTAGACCATTAACTAACCTTCTCCAAAAGGATGTTCGTTTTAATTTTGATGAAAAATGTCTTGACTCTTTCAACATATTAAAACAAGCCCTCCTAAAAGCACTAGTTATTAAACCACCTAATTGGAAGAAACCCTTTGAACTATTTTGTGAAGCTAGCCATGAAGCTGTGGGGGCAATTCTTTGCCAGTATGATGGTGATGATTTAAATATCATTCATCATGCTATTCGCACCTTAAGCAGGGCCCAAAAGACCTATCCTATGTCTGAAAAAGAATTATTCACTGTAGTCTTTTCTTGTGATAAATTTAGATCTTACATCATAGACTCCAAAGTAAGAGTACACACTAATAGTGTTGGCTTAAAAGAAATCCTGGAAAGGATTGATGTTAAGCCAAGAATGATCAGTTGGACTCCACTTTTGCAAGAATTTGATTTACAGATCCTACATAGAAAGGAAGAGGTGGATGAAGCGTTCGTGGATGTTCAAGGAGTTCTCCATTCTAAGGAGGTATCATTTGTGTGCATACCTTTGGGAATAACAGAACCAAAAAGGAAGTTTCCTATTTCCCTTATAAAGGTTTTGGAAATTTTCTACGACCTGTTTTATTCGAAGAGAGGAAGAAACGAAATTCAAGTGAGACTATATTTCCTCGATGAACATGACCTTTGAAATTCTCAACACACCTTTGTTCTGGATGAATTTCTGCTATTTATTTTTGCATATATGAATTTGTTTAATTTTTCTGAGTCAATTTCCGGTCTTACGAGATTGGTACGGGCGGACGGTACGGCTGGCTCCGCCCGTACCGATGGTCATTAAGCCTACTGACGCTTTGTTGATTTTCTTGCGGAAACGGTACGACCACGCGGTACGGGCATACCTGCCCGTACCGCTGGTCGTTATCATCTTGGTGACTTTCTTCTTCCATGTTTTGTCGTTTATTCTGTATAAAAAAACTAAATTTGTGAATTAGGTACGGATGGATAATATGGGAGGAACCAGCCCGTACCACTTAGTCGGTTGACCCTTTACCGACTTCATACCGTGTAAGTCTTAGAAACGACCCGGTACGGGCGCACCGTATGGGCGTCGCCCGTACAGCTCTGGTCATTATGACCCGAATTTCCTTCTTTTGCACTTATTTGTTTCCTTATTTGTTGGAATTTTTCTTGGGAGACCCTTTTTCTCCTAGCACGAATTTCATATTTCCTCTATCCTTTTATAAGTCTCCCAAAAGGGGGATCTTCCTTTGTGCTGACATACAGATCTTCTCCACAGTTTACTTCTTCCACAAAAACTCTCTGGAACCATGACCTCTTCGCGGAGCACCCTGCAGGAGAAAGAAGATCTCTATGGGTCATCCTCAAGAGTCATGGAGGAAGATAAAGTTGCTGAACCAGAAGGGAAGATGTTTTAAGACGAGGATGAATTTAAGCTTATGGAAACAATAAAATATGGACGCAGAGTTTTCAGCTTAGGCATTGGAAAGGAAGACGACTTTGACAAAATTCAACTTGATTTAGAAGGAGATGGGGAGTTTTTCTTGGGAAAGGTGAAGAGACAAGGGGAGGAGATTCAAGCCTACCTAGACAAGCTCGATCATCGCATCAAGAACATTGAGGTAAAAGCTCCAGGATCTTCTAAACATATTGAATTGCTATGCCGCTACCTAGACCAGATGGACTTGAAGATAATGAAGGGACTTGAGGCAAATCTCAATATTAGCCTTAGATCCATCAATGCTCAGAAGCAGACGATAGAGATGTACAAAGCTCTTGTTGAACAGTTGGAGAAGGTCAATGAGCAATGCCGAATCCGTATCTTGATCTTGGAGACATCAAATAAGATGCTCCGTGCAAGTCATCGTGACTCTGGAGTCTCCCCACCATGAAGCATGCCACGGTATCAAATAATCACAAGGGATTATTTGATCCACCCGGCTTGACACCAAGCTTGGGGGGTCTATGAGAACCTTGTAATCTATCTTACAGTTTTCAGCATGTTTATTTTTCCTGCACGCATGGTTAGGTTTAAATTCCAAATTTTTCATTAGTTGCATCAACTTCGAGTTCCCTTTGTTTAAGAGAAGAATTATATCCATTTAGTTATGAGACTTTATGATAATTGAAGTTGTGTTGGATTCATGATTATTATATTAGATGATTGAACTAGGTTGAGTGTTATGATACTTGTACAGCTGTCATAATTTTAGGGACTTCCACACCTTTAGACGTATTGATTAAGTTATGAGAATAAGAATTTTGGTAGCATATTATGATTAAGAGTTTTCAAAAGCCATTGAAGTAGTGAGCATGATCAAATAGCTTGCTGAAAAGAAAAAGAAAAAAAGCAAGCAAGGAAAAGTATAGATATACAAGTATAGAAAAATAAAAGAAAGCAGCTATCAAAAGAATCAAGCATATATAAAAGAGAGGAAGAAGAAAAAGAAAATGATCATGAATCTTCACTATTAAACTTAGTGCTACAAATCTCTAAACTGCATGATTATATGATATGTTGAATCACTAGTAGCTTCTTATAATTTCATTAATACTAGAAAAAGGGTGTGGAAGCCTCTAAGTTATGTAATGTGTAAGGATATGGTAATACCCCTGATGTATCTTTACATCAAATGCTATACTCTTGTTTCAAGTTTTGCCTCATTTATTGTAACATCTCGTGTCTCATGAACATGATGGTATTGTCCATAAGCCACCATCTTGCTCGGGGACGAGCAAGACCCTAGCTTGGGGGAGTTTATGAGTCCAAAATTGAAGCATTTTTACCTCTTGTTTTTGCATAAATAGAGTAGGGATTTTTGTATTTCACTGCGCCTATGAGCGCTATTTCGTTCTTGTTTCAACAGGATCCCAAATCATGGAGTCATAGATAAACTTATCAATTAGAGCTATCATATTTTTTAATTATATGATATTTCTAAGTGATAAATGCCATTTTATGAATTTACCTTCGCACCTGGACGAATAACGATAACGACCACTGGTACGAGCGGTGCCCGTCCATACCGTCCGCCTGTACTAGGCGCCATCGGGACCGCCTCGTTAAATAGTTTATCCTAGCAAAGACGAGAGAGAGATCCAACATTCATAGCCACTAGAAACCACAAAACACCACATCTGGGAGGGATCTAAAGGAGGAACTTGGCTGGGGAAAAATCCCAGCTGCTTCGCGAATCATTGGAGGACAACACATCATCCCCGTCACCATCGACCGCTGCATCTTCATCACCACCATTACTCCATCTTTCATCTATTAGATCTCTTTTTAATTCTAGATCCAATCATGGTTTGCATTAGATCTACCCCCGTACTTTAATGCATCCATTTGATTATGATGATGTTGTTGATTGCTTCCATTTGTGAGTAGTTCCTTTGTTCTTGGAGAGATGGAGAAACCCTAGCACCACTATGAACTTGTAATGAAGATGATATATTCTTTTGTCCATATGACTTGCTTGTCTACGATATAATTATGACCTGCGTTTGATTTCTCTCTTTAGATGATAAGTGAAGTCGACATCATATCATTTGCCTTCAAGACTAAAGGGAGGATGATACCCTTTAGACGTGTTGTGGAAGCGTACCCGGAGTGCTCCGTGATAGATTGGCGCCGGCTCATAACCCTCACAGTCAAAGGGGGATTAAGAGGGACTCCCTAAGCTAATTACGATATCCATGGGGAAACCCTTAATTGCGGTGGCCTGTATGGGTGATTTCTCTCAGGCATTGCAGTGGTTATTTAGAGGTGACCTCACACTTGGCTCAACAAAGTGGATTCCTACGAGCCTTGTCATGAACATCTTATTATGAGGCTCTCTCCATACATGTCATGACATAAGAAGTTTGTTATCTTTATTACATATAATAATAGTACTATGCTAGTGGTGTATCCTACATCCCCGAGAATGTTTTATCCCTATTGAGTTCAACCCTGCTTTCATACAATCTTGTTACTTGTTTTCGTTTACTTGTTTTAATTACTTTTCTATAAACAACTATAAACCATTCAAACACCCTTTACTTGAGATCAAAGACAACTTCATTTCGTAAAGACCTCTTTGGTAGATAGTAACGAGGGGCATAAAGACCTCTACCAATAGCTCTCTGTGGGTTTGATATCTTTATTTTGTAACTACCTACAATTGATCTGTGCACTTGTGGTCATCATTATTCTGAACATTGCCCACAGCTGAACCAAAAACACTATTTTCTAGAATTGAAAAGAGGCGCAAAGTTTAAACCCGGAATGAAACATTTAGAAGCAGAGGATGTCTAGTAGGCCAGGAAAAAATAGAGCATCGAAGTTGGATAGGAATTGGCCTTTTGCAAAATATTAAAGAGTAAAACGAGAAGATCTGGATACAAGCACCATAAGAGTTCCATCAAAAATATTAAACTATTTTGAATCTGTTTTTCTAGAAATTTGAAGAGCGGATGTGTAACCAACATAACTAGGGATAAGAAGGGAAAAACAAAGTGGAAAAGATGATGCCCACATGTAGCATGTTCAATTTGGTCATTTACAAGATATAAGAATTAGGGTTTGGCAATTGGATAAACACCAACTTTGTAGAAAACAAAAACAGAGAGGTTTAAAAGAGGGAGAGAGTACTTATGATAGCAACAACACAACTAAGACAAAACAAAATACAAGACTAATATGATGCTGAAATCCAATGTGGCATGGTGACATGAGCATGATATAATGATGATGCAATTAATAACATGTAGGAAGTAGCATTTTATTAATAGACCAAGTAGCATTACAGATGTTAGACAGATGGGATGCTACACGCTCCCCGGTATGTCACCAGCTAAAGCCTTACACCGGTCCAGATCTTCTCTGTATTTATCTCCATTTATAGTCCTATGCTTTTAGGAAATGACATTGGCAAATCCTACGAGATTCACTCAGAGCGAAACAATATTAGGAAAACTGCTAGTCGATGTATTCGCTCAGATTCTTGTTAGAATTCCTCCACATCCTTGCATCTTACTGACGGTATCAGCCATCTGTTCTGATTGGAGGGGACTGATCAGAAGCCACAGTTTCAGACATCTAACCATGTCACACAATGGTGGAACCCCTTTCCTGGGATTTTTCTACCGAAGCATTGCCACTGCTCGTTGTTTAATCACTGAGCATCATCTTGACCCAACCATCTTGTCGAAGTTGCCCCTTAGAGATGAAGACATTATCGGTGAGATTGATAGTTATAGTGATGGCGGGGTATACGGAACCCTACGTATCCTTGCATGCCGGCATGGGTGTGTGCTACTACATTCTTCCGCTTACCCAACCCTGTTAGTCCGGGATCAATCAGGAAACGTGATGCATTTCTATGTGAACCATTATGGTGTGAGTTCCATACTAAGTTCAACGGAACAATTCTCTGTTCTAGCAACCATGCTAGACCATTTACTCACAATTTTCACATAAGCAATTTCCTGATTGTTTAGATTAAAAAAAACGCCAAACAAGTAGAGGTACAAAGGTACTCATCGGAGATACGCAGATGGGATTCAGTTGCATCCATTCCATGGATAGCAATGTCATGTGTTTGTGAATCGAGTCCAACTACTCTCATAGGTTGTGTTCTATACTGGGTAACGACATCCAGATATATCCTTGCATTTGACAACACCACAAATGCTCTATGGTATGTCTAGTGTCCAAAAGAGACACATGATGATTTGTTCCAGTGCATACTTCACACATTTAAAGGGCAGCATGGAGGTATTAGCCTTGTCGTTCAAAGTGGTTCCACCCTACTGACCTGGAGCAGTGTTAGGTTAGTAGTAGGTGATCACGTATGATCACTTGACAGATAATTTGATTTGTATAATCTCCTAGTCCTTGACACATATTTGCCACATGGTGGTAAATGTAAACAAAAGATACTATGCGCATTTTAAGATAGAGATATCTTGGTTATACAGATGAATAAATGTGAACAACTACGAGTGAAAGAAGATCTATGGTTATCTCAAAACATCCACTATATATCCTTATACTATGCTGATGGGGATATGCCAATCGGGGTATGCCTAGAAGGACGATTCAACTGGACCAAGTCCATAGAGAATGGGCCTGCAGCAACGGCGACTGGAAAACGACTGAAGGAGATGCATGGCGACTAGAAGCTGGAAACCCACGAACTTAGATAGGACTAGTCGGATTAGGTCAAATCCTCTGAAACCTTAACTGATTCGGTTGTAATCCTGTAAATCCTAGGAGGCACCCCCTATATAAGCCTCCCTAGGGTACTCTGCATACTTACATGCTATTAGCTACCCCATCCAAGCGACTCGCTGCCTAGCCGCCGAGCTCGCCCACATTGTAATTCACTCGCTGATAATACAATCTAGCAGGAAGTAGGTTTTTACCCTACGGGGGAATGAACCTGGGTAAATCCCTTGTCTTTGGTTCCAATCTCGCACTTCGGCTGGTGCCTCTGGTGGTTTATTGGGTATTGTGGAATAGTGTAGTTTTTATTGGTACTTTAATCATGCAAGAATCTTTTGCCAATGTGGTCATATTTACTTCTCCCATGTCTTCCGAAAGCTGTACACTGGTAAATGTGTATGGTCCTTGTACAGAGCCATGTCGATCCGAGTTTGTCCAATGGTTAATGGACCTTGATATCCCAGATGATGATCTTTGGTTACTCATAGGCGACTTTAATTTCTATCGTTTTTCTGAGAGTAGAAACAGAGATGGAGCAAACATGCAGTACACCTTTCTTTTTAATGAAATCATTAGTCATCTAGGCCATGTTGAACTACCAATCAAAGGGAGATCGTATACCTAGAGTAATATGCAGATGGACCCACAAATTAGATGATTAAATTCTCTAATAAAGTGGTAAATCCTCTTGCCAAACCTATGTCCGGCCACATTCCTTATGTGATTGATATTGGAACTAACATTCCAAAGGCATCCATTTTAGATTTGAAAATTTCTGGATCAAACAACCTGGTTTCATGGATCTTGTCAAGAATATTTGGGATACAAATGTGGAGGAAAATAGTGCAAAAGTTATCACTTATAAGCTCAAGATTTTGAGAAAAGCACTAAAAATGGAATGGAAATCTTTCCAAAATTTATACCCTCATATCCAAGTGCAACAAGATCATTATGATAATTGATGAATTTTAGGAAGTTAGAGCTTTGCACATATCTGAATGGAACTTTAGGAGGATAATCAAGCACAGATACAAACATCTTAGTGGATGCAAAAAAGATATATGGAAGAAGAGATGTACAATAAGGTGGAAAAAATGGGAGATGAAAACACCGAGTTTTTCCATGCAATGGCTACAGTAAGATATAGAAAAAACTATATTGCCAGATTCACTTTACCTAATGATAGAGAGGTGCAGAGCACACTGAAAAAGCAGGTATTCTTTGGCAGTCTTTTAGAAGCAGGCTGGGACAAACAATTGAGATTATTTTCCCAACTCAACTGGAACAACTCATACAGGGAGTTCCTGATTTGCACTTGTTATCTACTCCATTCACAAAATAATAAATAGATCAAATTGTTGCTCAAATGCCTGTGGATAAGGCACCGGGTCCAGATGGCTTTAACGGGATGTTCTTGAAGAAATGTTGGCCGATAATAAAAGAAGATTTTTATAAGATGTGTTTTGATTTTCATGTTGGTGTGATAAATCTCGAGGGACTGAATGAATGCATCATCACGTTGATTCCCAAGGTGCACTCTCTAGAAGCTCCAAATGACTATAGGCCAATATCATTGCTCAATTCTTGTCTGAAGTTGCTCACAAAAATATTAGCTAACCGTTTGCAAGGTCGAATCCTAGATATTGTTCATACTAATCAATATGGGTTCATAAAATCAAGAACAATACAAGATTGTTTGGCTTGGTCCTTTGAGTATATTTATCAGTATTAGCAAACAAAAAAGGAAGTCATTATATTGAAGCTTGACTTTGAGAAGGATTTCGATACTGTTGAGCATAAAGCTATTTTGAAAACAATGAAACTTCTGGGTTTTGATGACAGCTGGCATGTTGGGTAGATACTATTTTCAAGTCTGCAATGTCATCAATTTTACTCAATGGTGTGCCTGGTAATAAATTTGTCTACCATAGAGGTGTTCAACAAGGCGATCCTCTATCTCCTTTACTTTTTGAAATTGCTGCAGACTTATTGCAAAAAATGGTTAATATGGAGTTTAGTCAGGGAAACTTGATACCACCAATTGCTGTACCAGGACATAAATTCCATATAATCCAGTATGTTGATGACACTTTGATAGTAATGGAAGCTTCGGTCACTCAGGTTCAAACTTTGAAGAGTTGCCTCAACTACTTTTCTTTGGCCACAAGTTTGAAAGTTAATTTCAGCAAGTCTTGTCTGGTTCCAATTAATTGTAAGGATCACACAATTTCTACTCTCACATCCTTGTTGGGTTGTAAGATTGGTCAGATGCCTTTCACCTACGTTGGTCTTCCACCATACAAGACCTTGCTCCTTTGGTTAGTAAATGTGAAAGAAGACTCAATGCAGTTTCGAGATTCCTCACCGTAACACCCTCGAATCGGCCCTATGCAAGTTTTAGCGCTTCCCGCCAAACCTGCGTAGAAACGATTCAAGGACGCCCACCAGGCACTTTCGTGCGGGTGGAAAACAAAGTAATATCATTACAAAACAGTCCTCGATGGGACCCACAGAACAGATATATATTCAACATGACTCCAAGAGTCAAGAATATAGATATACAATACAAATATCCAAATCACCTTGAAAATGATACAGCGTCCGAGTACAGACAAGATGCAAATTGGGCTAAGAGCCCTGAAGAATAACCAATGGCGTCCATAACCCTGCCCAGGCCAAGCCGGAAGGGTAACCCTGCTAACGACGACGATCTCAAACCTGCTAAAACAAAAGGGGTGCCGACAAAGGACAAAGTAAAAAGAGGAGCGTCAGTGCTGAGGCCAGTACATGGCGAGGCTAGAATTCGGCGGCTCTCGCCTACATAGGTATGGTGGACTGAAGAGGCAACGCAGCGGCACTAAACAACCTATAGAGACTCGGTATCACTGGCGGCTATTAGAGAGGGGTAAGAAAGGCCTATTCGGATCCTACCTGATACTAACACCAAACATACCCATCCTGGTATTTCCCCCTCGAGTCCAAACGAGGAAGTCAGACCAAGGAACTCACACAGTTGGCAGTTTTACTATTCCATTATAGTTGTAGCACTTACTAATCAGATATAGATAGCATGAGTCATCCTGGAGCATAAATAGTGGACAGTTTTAATTACCATTCGGTTGTAGTTGGAACATTTACTAGTCAAATATAATTGTCCTAAGGAATCCCGAAACCCAACAGTTGTTGGCACTTTTATCACATTCCATTGGAGTTGCAATAGTTACTAGGCAGATATAACAAAACAACCCAGGTCCACCAGTGGTTGGCATTTTTAATATCCATTCCGTTATAGTGAAGCTGATTACTAGTCAGATATATTAAGTCAAATTTATAGCACTACTTTAGTTATGCTTGTCTATGATCGAGATACTATGCTCCAAGTCGTCCATAAGCACGGACACGGCTTTCAGAAAGTTTTACCCTGCAGGGGTGCACAAATAGCAACACACACTCGATCAACCTCGGAAAAACCAACTCAAAACCCAACGAGGCATTCACGACAAAGCGATCACAGGATTCATAAAATATTTCAGGGCGCCACCCCACTAAGCTACCCGCAACGAAGTTGGCTGGATCCGGAATGGACCCAGGGTTTGCGACTACGGCTGTAAACGACTGGGAACCCGAAAATGTGACTAGGCTTGTCGATATCGCGAAAATGTGGCGCGATCCAAAACAGTACAGGTGCTCCACGCACAATCTTAAATAAAGCAGTAAAGCATGGCATAGGTACAGGATAGTAATAAAGCCCCAAACTACTTTGTGGCCCCAAGAAATAGAAATGAATCAATCTCTGGCTCAGGGGGGTCCATAAGGCCTCCCGGATGTGGATAGTGCGAATAGTCAAGGAACAAGTATCAAGTACTCAGGGTCCTACAGGACACAAGTGAGCGTGGAAGAACCAAATAACATCTATTGCCCACCGATGCCTCTGTATTAGTTATATCTAGCATTTTAATAGTTGTATTTAAAGTCATGATCATCTCCACCTTAAACATCTGCCAGCATTCTAACAACTGTGGTATTTGACAACATGAGATCGCACCCGAGCAAGCAACTACGACTCGCAAGGCCAGCTATCTACCAAACGACATGTATTAGGAGGTGTGCATGGCAATATAGAGGTTGCACGGGATATAACTGGTGCACGGAAGCTAAAGCATCGTGACGCGGATAGCAATAGATCAACAGGAGGAAATAAAGACTATAAATGCAAAATAGGTAGAAGGGGGAGAGATGCTCGCCTGGGAAAACACTGCCGACGGATCATATCCGGAGAAATTGTCGATACTCGCATCAACTCATCGGCCTAATCCGCGAAGAAGCAAAGCACTAAAAGAAACACCGGATGCAATATTTAATACTACGGCAGAAGATCCGGCATGATTATGATATGATGCAGATGCGGTGCAATTAGGCAATATTAAGCTGAACCGGGGTCCCGACAATTAATTAATAGGTTCAAGTTATTTAACTACCCCGCAAATTAAATGTTGTATTAACAAGGCGAAACAGGGCATCGGTTCGCTACACAAATTTAAATGGAGTCTAGAATAAGACAAATATATCCCGCATATAGACTCCATATTTAATTATGAGGTGAATCGGCATAATGCCCCCAACCCACTGTATATGTATGCGATCATGAATGATTTAATGCAACAAGTTGGTATCATATATTATAAAAATAGGAGAATGGATCAGGGTCACACATTAGGGGGTTCGGATCCGAGGGTCTCGAGGTTCGACGGGGATCGGTCTTTGGATCTTCGGGATCAGGGCTTGGAGGTACCGGCTTCGAGTGTCCATGGAGAACTTGGTTCGGCATAGGTGGTCGAGGGTGAACTTGTTCGGTGCCGGTAGATCTTGGGGTACCTCTTTGGCTCCATAGAGAACTAGACATCAGGGTTGTTCATGTGATGATCCTTTGCAACAGATGTTCCTATGGTGAACCAACCATCCTTGTAGTGACGACACTGTCAGCATCAAACCATACAAACACATCGATCAGGGCAGCGTCAGGTGAAGCAACAGGAACCACAAGCACAAACACGCCATCCCCATACCGCATACACTAGCAGAGAGACACAAATGAAGACAGGCCCATGACCAGACGACGGCTCATGAGCTTGCCGTGATCTGAGGAGGCAGCCTTGATCGGCAGTCGGTGGAGAAGGACGCCGACGCGAGGAGGGGAAGCATAGGAGGCGGCACGACGAGGTGGAGGCCGAGAGAGGCTGGGCTCAAGGAGGAAGGCCGCGGGGATGGAGGTGAAGACGACGGCGGGGGAGGCCGCGCGGATAGGAGGAGCTTGGCTCCACGGCGACGAGGGCACGCAGGTCGGAGGGAGACGGCCGACGCAGAGGAGGTAGGCCGGGCGCGGGGGCGAGGTCAGGGAGGACGCCGAGGTCGGCGGTGCCGGTGGCGGCTCTGCTGGCAGAGAGGGTGGCGCGGCGGCGCCCTGCTCGGGGTCGGGCAGCGGGTCGGTCGGCGCGGAGGTCACGCGTGCCGGCGCGGCCGGACTTGCGGGAGGGACGCGAGCACCGTCGGGGCAACGCGGCGGCAGGGGACCTCGCGGGAGAGGCGATGGGAGACGAGGAGGGGGCTCTCTGGCCGGGGCAGAGAGGGAGGCGGTCGGGGGAAATGCCTAGCAGTGGCGGACAGAGGCTGCGGGGCGGGGCGTGCTCGAGAGAAGGGAAGCAGAGGCGGGGTAGGTTCGCGGTAGGTGGCGCTGGGGTGCGGAGATCGGGGTGGCTGTCGGTCGTGGGGTGGGTCCAGGTGGGAGCGGGCGAGCGGACCAGGGGGAATGGGTACGCGTGTCCACTGGGGTGGACCGGGAGAGTGGATGGGGTTGGTGGGGAGCGGCCTGGGTGAGCGCGGGATGGGGAGCTGCGTGCGGCAGGTGGCGGGGGTCGCGTGGCGGCGTGCGCCCAGGTGGCGGCGGGGTGGAGGCTGGCGACCTGGTGGGCGGGAAAAAGGGCAGGAGGTGGGCCCGTGGGGTGAGGTTGCAGGCTAGGAGTGGAGGGGGTGAGGTGACTGTGTGCCAGCGCGTGTGTGCGTGTGTGTTGCGCGCTGGGGTTAGCTAAGGCTGGCGACGGCTATGTGTGGGTGTGGTTTAGGCTAGGAATTAGATAGCGTTTGGAGGTGGCCGGCTGGGCTTTTGGGCCTGGGTGGCTGCCTCCCAAAAATAATATAAATTTTGATTATTATTTTAAGAGACGTTTGAAATTTGTTTTTAGACAAACAAAATATCCGGGAGAGACCGAGGTTTTGATTTGAAATAAAGATAGGGGATATTTAGAAAACAATATAGGCTTTTAGAAATAGTTTTAGACAAACATATGCATGATGACATGACGATGCTCAAATGCAATGTGGCATGATGACATGAGCATGTGGTCATGATGATGCAATGCACAAAAATACAGCGATTTTCTAGTAGTGGTTTTAGCGGGATGCCACAATTCGACACCACTAACAATGGATCTCGCCCTCGAGATCTGCCTCGTGGTACCGGAAAGAAGGTCGGCGATCTGAATCTTCTCGCTGCGTGTAGGTCCTCGCGACACCACTAACAAGAGGTCGTTGTCCGGGATCATCAAGAGAACACTCCGAAAACAAAGGGCGAAGGTAGAGGTATCAACAAATAAGCCACCTCTAGTTTCTGTGGACGGAGTAAAATTGCTGAATCCACCGATTCAATGTACGAGAAAGAATGATAAAAGTAGTCGGATGGTGATCAGTCCATCGCGCACCCAAACCATTACTCTGCACACGAATAGGTGAATTATGCAACCAACTCTCGGAATCAGACTGAAGATCTCGACAAGCGAGGTTCCGAAACAAGGAGGGATGCAGACTCTGCATCAGATCTGGCATAGATGATGTCGTCGTGTCGGAAACACCGGAAGGCACAAGAAGGAACAGAGAGAAGTCCAACAGATGAAGGATTCCTCAGATAGCACGAAGACCGGATGTAGAAGAACCGTTACCAAAGAAGGAAGCGAAACCCTGAAGGTACGATGGAAACCCAACCACGAGAATTCCTGGACTCGAAGAAAAGATAAGAGAACAGATCCAAAACACGCAGAGGTAAGAGGAGAATAGTAGAGGGTAAGGAGTAAAAGCAGACCTAATCAGATCTATCCAACCGACTTTTCAAAATAGTTTTGACACTCTACTTCGGCCGTTAGCTAGGTTATCCTACATGCTGGACCAGTGGGGTATCACAAGTACTGGGCTCTGATACCACTATGTAACACCCTCCAATCGGCCCTATGCAAGTTTTAGCGCTTCCCGCCAAACCCGCGTAGAAACGATTCAAGGACGCCCACCAGGCACTTTCGTGCGGGTGGAAAACAAAGTAATATCATTACAAAATAGTCCTCGATGGGACCCACAGAACAGATATATATTCAACACGACTCCAAGAGTCAAGAATATAGATATACAATACAAATATCCAAATCACCTTGAAAATGATACAGCGTCCGAGTACGGACAAGATGCAAATTGGGCTAAGAGCCCTGAAGAATAACCAATGGCGTCCATAACCCTGCCCAGGCCAAGCCGGAAGGGTAACCCTGCTAACGACGACGATCTCAAACCTGCTAAAACAAAAGGGGTGCCGACAAAGGACAAAGGAAAAAGAGGAGCATCAGTGCTGAGGCCAGTACATGGCGAGGCTAGAATTCGGCGGCTCTCGCCTACATAGGTATGGTGGACTGAAGAGGCAACGCAGCGGCACTAAACAACCTATAGAGACTCGGTATCACTGGCGGCTATTAGAGAGGGGTAAGAAAGGCCTATTCGGATCCTACCTGATACTAACACCAAACATACCCATCCTGGTATTTCCCCCTCGAGTCCAAACGAGGAAGTCGGACCAAGGAACTCACACAGTTGGCAGTTTTACTCATTTCGTTATGCTTGCAGCACTTACTAATCAGATATAGATAGCATGAGTCATCCTGGAGCATAAATAGTGGGCAGTTTTAATTACCATTCGGTTGTAGTTGGAACATTTACTAGTCAGATATAATTGTCCTGAGGAATCCCGAAACCCAGCAGTTGTTGGCACTTTTATTACATTCCATTGGAGTTGCAATAATTACTAGGCAGATATAACAAAACAACCCAGGTCCACCAGTGGTTGGAATTTTTAATATCCATTCCGTTATAGTGAAGCTGATTACTAGTCAGATATATTAAGTCAAATTTATAGCACTACTTTAGTTATGCTTTTCTTTGATCGAGATACTATGCTCCAAGTCGTCCATAACCGCGGACACGACTTTTAGAAAGTTTTACCCTGCAGGGGTGCACAAATAGCAACACACACTCGATCAACCTCGGAAAAACCAACTCAAAACCCAATGAGGCATTCACGACAAAGCGATCACAGGATTCAAAAAATATTTCAGGGGGCCACCCCACTAAGCTACCCGCAACAAAGTTGGCTGGCTCCGGAATGGACCCAGGGTTTGCGACGATGGCTGTAAACGACTGGGAACCCGAAAATGTGGCTGGGCTTGTCGATACCGCGAAAACATGGCGCGATCCAAAACAGTACAGGTGCTCCACGCACAATCTTAAATAAAGCAGTAAAGCATGGCATAGGTACAGGATAGTAATAAAGCCCCAAACTACTTTGTGGCCCCAAGAAATAGAAATGAATCAAGCTCTGGCTCAGGGGGGTCCATAAGGCCTCCCGGTTGTGGATAGTGCGAATAGTCAAGGAACAGGTATCAAGTACTCGGGGTTCTACGAGACACAAGTGAGTGTGGAAGAACCAAATAACATCTATTGCCCACCAATGCCTCTGCATTAGTTATATCTAGCATTTTAATAATTGTATTTAAAGTCATGATCATCTCCACCTTAAACATCTGCCAGCATTCCAACAACTGTGGTACTTGACGACACGAGATCGCACCTGAGCTAGCAACTACGACTCGCAAGGCCAGCTATCTACCAAACAACAGGTATTAGGAGGTGTCCATCGCAATATAGAGGTTGCACGGGATATAACTGGTGCACGGAATCTAAAGCATCGCGACACAGATAGCAATAGATCAATACGAGGAAATAAAGACTATAAATGCAAAATAGGTAGGAGGGGGAGAGATGCTCGCCTGGGAAAACACTGCCGATGGATCATATCCGGAGAACTTGTCGATACTCACATCAACTCATCGGCCTAATCCGCGAAGAAGCAAAGCACTAAAAGAAACACCGGATGCAATATTTAATACTACGACAGAAGATCCGGCATGATTATGATATGATGCATATGTGGTGCAATTAAGCAATATTAAGTGGAACCGGGGTCCCAACAATTAATTAATAGGTTCAGGTTATTTAACTATCCCGCAAATTAAATGTTGTATTAACAAGGCGAAACAGGGCATCGGTTCACTATACAAATTTAAATGGAGTCCGGAATAAGACAAATATATCCCGCATATAGACTCCATATTTAATTATGAGGTGAATCGGCATAATGCCCCCAACCCACTGAATATGTATGCGATCATGAATGATTTAATGCAACAAGTTGGTATCATATATTATAAAAATAGGAGAATGGATCAGGGTCACACATTAGGGGGTTCGGATCCGAGGGTCTCGAGGTTCGACGGGAATCGGTCTTCGGATCTTCGGGATCAGGGCTTGGAGGTACCGGCTTCGAGTGTCCATGGAGAAGTTGGTTCGGCATAGGTGGTCGAGGGTGAACTTGTTCGGTGCCGGTAGATCTTGGGGTACCTCTTTGGCTCCACAGAGAACTAGACATCGGGGTTGTTCATGTGACGATCCTTTGCGACACATGTTCCTAGGGTGAACCAACCATCCTTGAGTGACGACACTGTCACCATCAAACCATACAAACGCATCGATCAGGGCAGCGTCAGGTGAAGCAATAGGAACCACAAGCATAAACACGCCAGCCCCATACCGCATACACTAGCAGAGAGACACAAATGAAGACAGGCCCATGACCAGACGACGCGGCGAGTTTGGTGACGGTATGCGGGAAGCTGTGTTGGCAGGGGCGCGCGGCGCGACGCGGACGACTGGCCTGCGGAGCTTGCCGCAGTGTAGGGAGGCGGCGCAGTCGACGGTGGTCGGTGGAGAAGAACGCCGACGCGAGGAGGCGGCACGACGAGGTGGAGGCCGACGGAGGCTGGGCTCGAGGAGGAAGGCCGCGGGGATGGAGGTGAAGACGACGGCGGGGGAGGCCGCGCAGATAGGAGGAGCTCGGCTCCACGGCGATGAGGGCACGCGGGTCGGAGGGCGGCGGCCGACGCAGAGGAGGTAGGCCAGGCGCGGGGGCCAGCTCGGGGAGGACGCCGAGGTCCGCGGTGCCGGTGGCGGCTCTGCTGGCAGAGAGGGCGACGTGGCGGCGCCCTGCTCGGGGTCGGGCAGCGGGTCGGTCGGCGTGGCCGGACTTGCGGGAGGGACGCGAGCACCGTCGGGGCGACACGGCGGCAGGGGAGCTCGCGGGAGAGGCGATGGGCGACGAGGAGGGGCTCTCCGGCCGGGGCAGAGAGGGAGGCGGCCAGAGGAAAGGCCTGGCGGCGGCGGACAGAGGCTGCGGGGCGGGGCGTGCTCGAGAGAAGGGAAGCAGAGGCGGGGTGGGTTCGCGGTAGGTGGCGCTGGGGTGCGGAGATCGGGGTGGCTGTCGGTCGTGGGGTGGGTCCAGGCGGGAGCGGGCGGGCGGACCAGGGGGAATGGGTACGCGTGTCCACTCGGGTGGACCGGGAGAGTGGATGGGGTTGGTGGGGAGCGGCCTGGGTGAGCGCGGGATGGGGAGCTGCGTGCGGTAGGTGGCGGGGGTCGCGTGGGGGCGTGCGCCCAGGTGGCGGAGGGGTGGAGGCTAGCGACCTGGTGGGCGGGAAAAAGGGCAGGAGGTGGGCCCGCGGGGTGAGGTGGCAGGCTAGGAGTGGAGGGGGTGAGGTGGATGTGTGCCAGCGCGTGTGTGCATGTGTGCTGCGTGCTGGGGTTAGCTAAGGCAGGCGGCGGCTATGTGTGGGTGTGGTTTAGGCTAGGAATTAGCTAGGGTTTGAAGGTGGCCGGCTGGGCTTTTGGGTCTGGGTGGCTGCCTCCCAAAAATAATATAAATTTTAATTATTATTTTAAGAGACGTTTGAAATTCATTTTTAGACAAACAAAATATTCGGGAGAGACCGAGGTTTTGATTTAAAATAAAGATAGGGGATATTTAGAAAACATTATAGGCTTTTAGAAATAGTTTTAGACAAACATATGCATGATGACATGATGATGCTCAAATGCAATGTGACATGATGACATGAGCATGCGGTCATGATGATGCAATGCACAAAAACACAGCGATTTTCTAGTAGTGATTTTAGCGGGATGCCACACTCACGCAAGCAGCAATGGTGCTATATGTTAACTCAGTATTGTCTACATCTCCCACTTTCTATATGTGCTCTATTAGATTGCAGAAAACTTTGATCAAAACCCTGGATAAAGGAAGGAGGAATTGTGTGTGGGAAAGAAAAATAGCGATAAAGTTCAGTTGTTAGCTGCTTGGGATCTAGTTTGTAAGCCTAAGGAAAAAAGGAGGCCTAGGAATAATAAATCTTGATATTCAAAATGAAGCATTGCTTCTTAAACAGCTATATAAGTTTTATAACAAGGCCAATATTCCAAGGGTTGATTTAGTGTGGTACTCGCACTATTTTGATAAAGTGCCACACACAACAAAGAAGGTGGGAAGTTTCTGGTGGAAAGACATCTGGTCTTTATCTTGGCAGTTTAGAGGGATCTCAAAATACATAGTCCATACTGGATCCACTATGCTTTTTTGGAAAGACAAATGGTCCGACTCTGGGTTACTTGGTTAATTATTTTCCAGGCTCTTTTCATTTGCATTGGATGCTGATATATCACTACAGAAAGTTCTTCTTTTGCAAGAAGAGTTGCATACTCTGTTTTATTTACCTTTATCTGAAAACGCATTTGAAGAGCTACAGTCTGTCTCAGATATGGTCATAGCGTCCAGACTGAACGAGGGCTCTATTGAGCAGAATGACATGTGGTCATATTTGTCCAACTCTGGAAATTATTCTTCGTCTAACTATTACAATTTAATGTTTCAAGGGCTAGTAGTGGAGCCAATATTTCCAAAGCTTTGGAAAAGCAAGAGCTTGCCTAAAATGAAGGTTTTCACATGGCTATTATTAATGGATAGACTTAACACACGTGATATGATGATCAGAAGTCACTGGCACCTTGATTCAGGATCAGAATGTGTGTTGTGCAGCCAAAACTCACTTGAGACCAGAGATCACCTTTTTCTTGACTGCCCATTTGCTAAGTGTTGTTGGGATTTCTGCAGAATTTCTTGGCAATCTGGAAACTCCATGAGCGATATCTTCATGAAAGCTAAAAATGATTTCAAAGGACCTAATTTCCTGGAGGTAACCATTTGTGCTACTTGGAATATATGGAAAGAAAGAAATGGTTTCATCTTTGAAGCAAAAAGGCCAAGTTTCAAATCTTGGAAGGTTAAATTCTTAGGTGACTTGCAGCTCACCTGCTATAGGCTCAAAAAAGAAAAAGTTGCTCGGTTGAAGGCTTGGTTCCCTGGTTTAATTTAGTTTTTCTCTTCTCTTTTAGTTTTCTCTCTCTTCGGTTTTAGGTTGATCCTCTCAACCTTATCATGTAATTTTGGTTGTGTGAGACTTTCTCTTCCTAATTTATAAAAAATTACCGTGGGGTCTCCCCTACGGTTTCCCTGGTCAAAAAAAAAATCTCGCACCCCGGATGGCGACTAGCTCTTGCCCCAGATTGCATCAATCGCTACCCCTAGTAGCAACTGTCGTGGTCATTCTCATGATAGTGGCGCCCACCGTGGGGTATGGCCAGTCAAGCCTGAGATCTATGGCGAGACCCTACATCCCAATTGACCGGCCGATCGCCACCGGCCGCATGGTTGCTAGGGGTGAGTTCCTCTAGATCCTGCCAAGCAGCTACATCCCATTGTTGCACTCGGTCACTCACGACACGGTAATGCCAGTCGGCACCATCAAGCTCGTCGCTAGATTCAAGGACACCATCGACCGAACGGAGACGACGATCGTTAGCGGGTCGCCACCACGAGATCTGCTCTCGGAGGACCAGATCTGCTCCATCACCCGCCTCGCCTCCGAGTATGACTTGGCCACCAGCAACGCAACCGGGAGTGACGCGGCTCTCCCGGACGACACCGATTCGGCGGCCCCTGCTTCGGTTGCCGGATCCATCACCGCCGCGTCACACGAGGACTCCATCATGCGGGTCTCCAAAGCTAAGGACTTTGCGGACCCCTCCATCCTCGGGCACTTCAACTCCGACACCGGGTCAGACTCCACTAACGAGGCACGGGCCAGATCCAATCGCTACAATGCCATCTACATGGCAGGTAGCACAACCGCACCACTAGATCCCTTCTCCACGCCCCTTCCGCCGACCGCGACGGCGACGGAAATCGAGGAGTACCCCCAGTAGCTAGAGGCAGCCAAGGTCAGGGAACAAGCTGACCGCGACAAATTTTGCCAGCAGGAAACGGCGTAGGAGCTGTCATTCTATCACCAGTGCCGCACCAGGAGTCACCTAAACTCCAACGTCTAGGGCCACACCCTGAACTTCGACGACGAACACGACCCCGCTCGTGCGACCGAGCATGAGTTCTACCACAATGTGCTGCCTGGCAGCAGTTGCCCACGAGCTAGCGCGCCCGCGACTGGAGATCCACCACCAACCCACCGCTCGCCTCCGCCGAAGATGCCGCGGATCCAGATCTCTCCGCAAGCGCGCGACTCCAACGGACTCCCACTCTACTCCACCCCAATAAATAATGTCATCGCGGGACATGCTGCAGTCACCAACCTCAACATCACTAGAGAGGGCACGCTGCAGATCAAGTACGTGCAGGCCCTACTTGTGAGGGCTGTCGAGCAGCAAGTCACGGGGATCGACCCGCGGGGGAGGATGTACTCCCACTCGTTCGGCAGTCGTGCAGCCTCGAGCGGCCGCCCAATAGTCGCCAACACCACTAACTGCCCACCACCCGATCTCCTGCTGCTCTAACCACGAGCAGCGAACCACGCTGTCATGGGAATGACCATGGCAGTCGCTACTAGGGGTAGCGATTGATACGATTTGGGGCAAGAGCTAGTCTCCATCCGCGGTGCGAGATTGGAACCAGACTCAAAGGATTTACCTAGGTTCGCCCCCCTAGGGTAAATACCTACTTCCTGCTAGTTGTATTATCGATGAGTGAATTACAAGGTGGGCGAACTCGGCAGCTAGGCAGCGAGTCGCTTGGATGGGGTAGCTAATTGCACGTAAGTATGCAGAGTACCCTAGGGAGGCTTATATAGGGGTACCTCGCTAGGGTTTACAGGATTACAACCAAATTGGTTAAGGTTTCAGAGGATTTGACCTAATCCGACTAGGCCTATCTAAGTTCATGGGCCTCCAGCTTCTAGTAGAACGACTTCTCCTTCAGTCACTTTCCAGTCGTTGTTCTGGGCATACCCCGATTGGCATATCCCCATCATTAGTCCCCGAGGGCAATGGGGGTTCGGTGCTGGCGTCAACTTGGCGGTTGGAGTAGGCAAGTCCGAGTGGACGCCCAGTCGAATCGGTAGTGGACTCCTCCAATGAAGGGAGAAGTCTCTCTTGCATGTCTTCAGTCATAGCATTGGCGAAAGGAAATGTGCTCGAGTCGCCACGCCCAATTGATTAGAAGGGGTAGGGAAGCACGTGAGTCGAGTGGCTAAAGTTGGACCTTAAATTTGGCAAACTGACCATAGATTTACCATGAGCTAATAGCTAGCCCGAGATTATCGAGTAGCGTCTCTATATAAGGATATTGACAGGGGAAACACATGCATTCTTCATATTTCTCTGCCTCCTCTCGCCCTCAATCTCTAGATCCGCTCCCGATCCAGTATTTCTAGATGGAGCGACCCTTTCTCAATGGAGCCCCCAAAGTATCTATGGGAGAAGTCGAGGTGCACCATGACTATCCTGAAATCCTTCCAGGACGTCGGGATTCTCTGCAAGGGAAACTAGCAGATCCCCGTGGCCAGCGAGACCGAGCCGAAGCCGCGCCCCGGGGAATTCATTTGTTTCCTCAGCCATCTGGAGAAGGCACTAGGATTCCCCACGTCCATCTTTTTCCGGTGTTTTTGCCTATTATGCAATCAAGCCATCTGACCTGGGACCACATAGCATCAAGTAGCTCGACATCTTCTTGGCGTTCTATGAATGCTACCTCGGGTTCCGTCCGTACTTCGCTCTCTGGCTGGAGCTGTTCCATGGCCACCTCAGCCGCGAAGGGAAGGGCGGCCCTATATTGGTGACGGGCGGCGTCACCTTCCAGTTGAAGCCCAAGGCCAAATTCGTGAAGCTACAGCTGCCGAACAAGGCAGCGAGCGAATGGAAGAAATACTGGTTCTTCATGAAGGAATCGACGCCCTCTAGTGAAGTGTTGTTGCCAATGTACACCGTCGAAAGGAGAGAGCCCTGTCGGTTGTGGGTGGACAAGATCCCTGATGACCATAAGATGGTCATGGACGAGATGCTAACGCAGATCAGGGAGCTGGAGGATGAAGGAATGGAGACAACCAACTTGTACAAGTGCTGACTTGGGCAGTGACTGGTCCCACTAGCCACCCGAGCCCACTGGATATATCAATATACTAGGAGGGAAGACCCAACCAGATCAAGTAGCAAGCCGTGGGAGTCAAAGGACTACATCACGGCACTGAAGAAGATCATAGATGAGGAGTACATCGACTCGAATTCCGGGTTAGCCCCATACACCGCTAGGAAGCGGAAGACTCCTCTGATGAGTTCCTTTGTTTCTTTCATTCGCAGTTTCATAGTTGTAGTATTGTAGTCGTGGTTTCTTAGTCACTAATCTCTTCATCTTTTCCAAGTACTTGATAATTGGCTTCCTCCACTCGACAAGACAATTCTCGAAGAGCTCGAGGAGAAGGAAGAGCGCTCTGAGAGCGAAGATGAAGTCATGGAGGTGCAGGCGCCTTCGTGTGTGGCCCGAAAGACCCGCGGAAAAAAGCAGCGCAAGACCGAGGCTAGCCGCAACCTCGAGGAGCATGATACCGATGCGGACCCCGTGGAGGAGCACATCTCTCGGAAGGAGATTACGCCAGCCAAACCCGCATGGAATAAGAAGTCGCGAGCAAAGGCCAAGTCACCAGCAAAGCCAAAGTCATTGGTGAAGCCGAAATCACTGACGAAGCCGAAGTCGCTATCGACGACGATGGAAAAATCGGTGTCAATGTTTGAGTCGAAGACGAGTACGACGAAGAAGAGGCCGCAGACGTGACAAAGGTTCCAGAGGACCCAAATCCGATGATGGATCCCACAGCCACAAAGGTCGGTGATCCCACTTGCAATGAAATCACCGAGCACTCCAAGGACGATTGAGCTAGAAGCCTAGTTGGCTGCGGGGTCAGTGGCTCCACCGGCGTAGGAGTGGAGGGAGACGCCAGTGCTAAGGGAACCAGAGGTCCCTATGGCGGCAGACATGCCGGCGGAGAAGCCCGTGGCGTCATGGAAGGTGAACATATTGGAGAGGGGGTTAACTCACAAAATAGGCCCCGAGCTGGAGAAGCTCACACACATTAGCACGGGCCTACGAATTATTCTGGTCGCAAGGTGAATTTTTCTCTTAGTCACTTGTCGTATTTTCCTGCTTTTTCTCTTAGTCACTTGTCGTTGCAAGTTCTGGAGATCATTGATAGCGACATCGGGCAGCACGTGGGCACACGGTGTTCGTGGTGCCTTCGGCGGATGCCCTCGAGCTTCACCGCATGTTGGGTGCCATGCTCCAGGTATGTCCAGTCCCCGAGGGTCTAGTCACTAAATTTCAGCGGCTAGATACTTAAGCGTCGATTATCTAGTCCCCGAGGGTCTAGTCACTGAATTTCAGCGGCTTTACACTCAAGCTTTGATTGTTCAGTTCCCGACTGTCGGGTCGGTGGGGTCGTATTTGACGTCTTTGCATTAGGGCTTGCAGGTTGAATTGGTTGAGAGGAGGGCCACAATGGAGTGAATGGAGCACGACCGGTGAGTGGCTCAAGACGCTAATCAGCGACTCCAAGCGACTGCAGGTTAGTTTCTATCTTGCAAAGTTTAGAGTTCTTGTGACTGTGTAGTTTCTGAATTGGATTTTCTTGATTGTAGATGATCACGCCACCGCACTCACCAAGGCCCGCGAGGGTTACATTCCTGCTGCTGTTCTGGACGCTGTGAAGGCTTCGGCAACAGCTGCGGAGAAAAGGGCCAGCTTGCTGGCGAAAGAGCTGGAAGCGGTGAAGGAGGCGATGAATTCTTCTGAGAGGGTGAAGGCCGCAGTCGGGTGATACGTCCAAAACGTATCTACTTTTCCAAACACTTTTGCTAATGTTTCTTTTCTACTTTGTGTGATTTGGATACAACTAATGTGGACTAACGCCATTTTCAACAGAATTGCTTTGGTGTCTCGTTTTTGTGCAGGAAATCAACTTTTAGGAAAAATCCCAGAAAATATCGCAAAACTCCTATTTCACCAGAAGACTCACGGAGCCAGAAGACGAGACGAAGAAGGGCCACGAGGGGCGCACACCACCTGGCCACGCGGGCCAGGCTAGGCCGCGCCAGGAGGTGGTGTGGCCGCCTCGGACTCCGCCTCGACCTCTCCTTTTGCCTATATAATCCCTCTGACCTAAAATAGATGAGGGGTTCGACATTTTTTCCAGATAGAGTTCCGCTGCACCGCCACCACCAGAAACCGCGATTCGGAACTAGAAACTTCATTCTGGCACCCTGTTGGGACGGGCTATTGGAGGAGATCATGACCATCATCATCACCATCACTTATCCATCAACCATCCATGATTCCCCCATCCATGAGTGAGTAATCCCCCACAGTAGGCCATGGGGATGGTAGGGATTGGACGAGATTGTTCATGTAATTGCATCAGATTGTTGGCGCATGGTGCCTAGTATCTATTGTTAGTGCTTTTTTACATCCACTACAAGGAGAGGTAGAGTTCTGAACACCTCTGTTGCTCTTATTCACCATCTATGATGAGTAAGCTCCTTACACCACCACCACATACACATGCTACACATACTGCTACTTTTGCTGAATCTGAAACTTCTGATACTTATGATGCTGCTTCTACTGTGCTTGATAAGAGTGGTTCATTAGGTCCTTCCCTAGATGCTACGATTGCTAGAACTATAGCTGGAAATACTAAAACTCCTAATGAAGATACTACTACACCTGTCTGTTCACCTAAGTCTAGAGAGAGCTATGATATTGAAGATGGATATATAGAAATGACTAATGAATTTATTAAAGAATGCCAAAACACTCATGGTAGAAGTGCTATTAAGAGTCTTCTTGAGAGACGTACTGTTAGACCTAAATTATCTCCTAATGCTAAGTTTGCTACATCTCCCATACACATTAAAGAAAAGGATTATGATTTCTCTCTTGATTTATCTTACATAACCATTATTGAGAAAGAACCTTTTTGTGGGACTGAAAATGAAAGTGCGGTAGCACATATGACTGAGCTTTCTACCATGAGTGGCCTATTTTCTGATGATATTAAGATGCGCACCTACTTTGTTGCTAAAATTTTCCCTTTTTCACTGAAAGGAGAAGCTAAAGCTTGGTTTAATAATTTACCTCCTGGATCTATTGATAGCCCTGATTTCTTGATTAATACTTTCTTTCAAAAATATTTCCCTCCTAGTGCTCGACATGCCGTTTTGCAGGAACTTTTTGATTTTAAACAGGGAGAAAAGGAGATATTGCCTGAATCATGGGCAAAGTTTTGTGCTCTAATACACGCACAACCTAGATGTCCATTACCTAAAAATGAGCTTCTTGATATATATTATAATGGACTAACTGAAGAATCTAGGACATACCTGGACAGTTGTGCTGATTGTGTTTTCAGGAAGAGAACTCCCAAAGAAGCTGAGGAATTAATGGCAGCAAGAATTATGATGACTGAACTTCACCCGAGTCCACTGTGCCTGAGCCAACACCAACACCAAAGAAGAGGGGAGTTATTGAACTAAATGATGGAGTGATGAAGGAAGCTAAGAAATGTTTCAAGGAGAAGGGTAGTAAATATGAAGATGTGAAGAATCTACGTCCTATAGAAGAGTTATGTAAGCCAATCTCCCACTCATCCACTATTGAGGTACACTCTCTCCAACATTTTTATGAAGGTGATATTCCTTATTCTAAACCTCCTGATCAATGCTTAGAAGAATTCGTTATCTTTGTTGTTAAGCAAGATAATTTTAATAAAAGATTGCAGAATCATTTGATGGAAAACTCTAGGGCTATTATTGAGTTAAGGGATATTGTGGAAAGAACCTCCAATGATGTTAAACTGCTTGTTAAACATTTACAAATGGTTCAAACTCAAATTGATCAGCTTATTAAAGTACAAAAATATTTGCTAGTTAATGCTTCTAAAGAAAAACATGCTTATGAAATTAGAACTAGAAGTGGTGCTGCCAATGAGGATCCTCTATATCCCGAGGGGCATCCTAAAAGAATTGAGCAGGATTCCCATCAAATTGAAAACAGTGTTACTTCTTCTCAGAAAAAGAAAAAGAAACATAAAACAGTTGTAGAATCTTCTGAAACTGCTAAAGATCCTAATAGTATATCTGTCTCTGATGTTGAAACTGGGAGTGGTAATGCGAAAAATGATGCTCCTGATAAAGAAGAAATTGAAGAAGAACCTGAAAGGCACACTAAGAATACTAAGTACACTAAGGAAGATTTTGTTGCTAGAAAACATGGTAGTGAAAGAGAGCCTTGGGTCCAAAACCCAATGCCTTTTCCTGATAAGAAACACAATTCAAAGGAAGAAGAACACTATAACAAGTTTTGTGAGTGGATGAAACCTTTATTTTGCAAATTCCTTTAATTGATGCTATTAAATTACCTCCTTATTCAAAGTATATGAAAGATATTGTCCCTAATAAAAGGAAGATCCCTAATGAGGAAATTTCTACTTTGCCTGCTAATTATTCCTTTAATCGTAAGGTTCCAAAAAAACTTGGAGACCCAGGGATTCCAACTATTCCATGTTATATTAAAAATAGTTATGTTAGAATTGCTTTGTGTGATTTGGGAGCAGGAGTTAGTGTTATGCCTTTTTCTCTCTACAAGAGACTTCAATTGGAGAAATTAATACCAACTGATATATCTTTGCAAATGGCTAATAAATCTAGTAATATTCCTATTGGTATATGTGAGGATGTTCCTGTTCAAATGGCCCATAATTGCTTCATATTAACTGACTTTGTTGTGCTTGAAATGCCTAAAGATGATAATATGTCTATTATTCTTGGGAGACCTTTTCTTGATACTACAGGTGCTATCATAAATTGTAATCAAGGAAAGGTAACTTTTAATGTTAATGACAAGGAACATACTGTCTACTTCCCCAAGAAGATTGATAAGACTTATGGCCTAAATTCAATTGAAAATATTGAGCGCATCCAAGTTGGAGAAATATATTGTCCCATACCAAGAGAAAACTATGAAATTATTATGATTAGGACCATTGCTATCAAGGTTGAGGTAACATAATCATTTAGTGAAATGCAAGGTTTTGTTTCATATAAAATTGTTTTGGTAACAAGACATGACCAACCTCGTTAACAGAGGGATTTTAATAAACAAAACAATGTTTTCACCATGATTGTCCTTGCTTACTTTTATTTTATCCATTTTAATTTTTGCTTTCACTTAGTTTACTTTTCTATTTTGTTAGTTCCTTGCACATTAGAGTGTCTTAGAACTTCTGAAGTTTAGTTTTTGTTTTGTTATTGCATCATTCCAATATTATCTTTCTGCTAGAAAATCATTCATCAATACCTGAAAATTGCTCAAAAATAAAGTTTCTCGAAAAATTCCAGAAAATTCATATTAATTTTTTACGTCAAAAGAGGGGCAAAGAAGTACCTGGAGTGACCCAGGTGGGCCCACCAGGTAGGTACACCACCTGGTGGCGCGACCACACCCGGGGCGCGCCTGCCCATGGTGTGGGCCACCCCTATCCCTCCACTTATTCTCCTTCCTGCCACTACCTTTTCTCTCCCGAGAAAATATCAGTTCATTGCTCAAACCCGTGTTCTTGCTATTTTTGCTTGCAATTTTCGATCTCCTTGCTCAGCCCATCTTTGCTGTTGATATTTGGAGCATTTGTTCTCCGGTATGTGACTCCTCCGCTTGTCCAAGTAGATTTGTGATTAGTGGATTATATCTTGTGTATTTTGCTACTTTAGGTGACAGGTTGTGTGAGCTTGCATGCTTTTTCAATGCTTAGAAATTGTTTTGATGCATGTTTAGGCCCCTTACAAATACCTATGAGTAGTTCCTTTCATTGTGTAATCACTTTGCAATCACTTGTATGATGGTTGTCTAAAATTTCAGAAAAAAGAGAGATGAACAATCACACTTTTGGAGAAGAATTTGAGAGAGACACACCCAGGAGGGTAAGGCCTTCGAGATCAGCATCGCAAATTAGGCTGTCATATAATGAAGATCTTATTGCACCGTGCTTTGGCAATGAGGGAGATGAGGGAGATGCTCATCCATCCACCTTCCCTTGCTTTGCCTTTTTGCAAGCTACTGGGATCCTTGATGATTTCCTACTCCTTGTTCAGAGGGTTGGTCTAACCACTTACATGCAGGATGAGAGTGAGCAATATGCCTTGCTCACCAAAACTTTTGTTGAAAGTTTCACTTTCACTAACACCCCTTATAGGTCAACTGTTTCATTCTAAATCTATAATATGCCTATTACCATGCCATTGGAAAGATTTTGCAGCATTATAGGCATTGGCATGATTGGGAAAGTAAAGAAAATCCAAGGCCGACCCGCTGATTTGCTGGAGCTCTACCGAAGTGTAACAAATGATGATGACCGCATAGCTCAACACGGGAAGATAAGGAATATTCAACTCCCAGCTCTTAGATATTTTTCTTACTATCTTACCACTAGCATTCTTGGTCGGGAGAACACTAGTAATATTTCTAATCATCATTTAGCTTTTCTTGCTACTGCACTTAATGATAAAACCAAGTATAATCTTGGCTCTCTCATTGCTCGCCGTCTAGCTGCTAGAGGACCCATTTATTGGGGCATCATTGTTGCGCGCATGGTTGTTGCTTTAGAACTTTCCGTTGATCCTAATGATATTGTGCTAACTCTACAGAGGCTTGATCTCGCTACTATGAAAACGCATCACTTTGTTACCGCTGACTCTAGTACTGAGAGTTTAGTTTACAGGATGTTGTTTACTGGCGGAGACGAGAGGGAAATTCCTTTGCCACAACCCACTTTGTTCAGTATTTGCAGGAGGCCATGGTCGCGTTCCAAGGAGGAGGTGGACGAGCAGCTCCGCTTGCTTGGTTTCCACGGGCAGCACCAGGGGGATGTGCCCTCTTATGACTACTCTACATACTACGCTGGGGCGTCCTCGAGTACGTATCAGGATGAAGGCGCTTCTTTGCCATATTATGGAGGCGCTCATTCTTGGCCATCTTGGGATTGATACATACTCAGGACAAAAGCCTAAGCTTGGGGGGAGGTATACCGACATCACACTCATCTACATATTATGTTTATTCGGTACCTTGCATATCCATGTTTCGTTTTCTTTTTAGTTTTTGTTCTTGTGTTATTTTTGCTTTCCAAAACACGAAAAGACTAAAAATATTTTTGTTATTTATCTCTGTTTGCTTATTTATCTTTTAGCCTTGGTTTGCTTTATCCTTTTTAGCTTTGTTTTGATTATTCGAAAAACCCAAAAAGATTTCGCTTTGCTTGCTCTTCCCTTCGGTTCTTGCCTTTAAAAATCGAAAACCCAAAAATATTTGTTGTTCTTATCTGGTTTTGTAAAGTTCGTTGCAGGGTTCAACGGTCCTCAGTGACTCCTTGGAGTTTGGTTTTATCTTATTATTCAAGTCACACAAGTGAAAGGCAATGATGATTTATGACAACTCGAGGTGTGGTAAGAGGCTGGTATGAACTCTATTTGTTTTCATTTTTGTACATATACTCATCATTGTGAGCATGCTTAGTCTGTTTATGTAAGGTGTATGTTATTTAATGGATACTTAGTAGTCCTTGCCTTCTTATGATCAGTTCCAGTCCATTATAGTTTGTAACATGTCATATAAATGTTTACTCGCATTGTTCTATTCATAACTTGGTATGACATTGTGGTGTCCTCCTCTGAATGTTCTATTTGAATCGACTTGGCACATGCTCACGCATGCATATGACTAAACAAAAAGTCAGTTAAGCCTCGATGATTTATTTTGCCTCAGAGATCTTGTGTCACTTTTATGCCACTATTAATTTTGTTTTGTTGCAAGCATGATTATGATAGTTACTGCTCTCTCGATTGTCGCTCCCTTTCTATTGCTAGCCTTCACTTGCGCTGAGTATAAGCTTTACTCGTGCATCCAACTCCCCAAAACCAAAGTTGTCAAAAATGAGTCCACCATATCTACCTATTAGCATTATTGATATTCCTTGCATATTTATTATGCTTTGTTTTCTTCCAATAAAAATGTTTGCTTGTTATGTGAAAATTAGTGATTAAAGATCTCACAAACCTGATGGCACACTTTACTTTCTCGCACTTAATAAACTTGAACCATTGTGCCCATCTATGTTGCGTATATGCTTGCATTTTGTAAGTTGTGAATTAGCAGAACCATGTTACCATGGGGAACGCTTTCAACATTGCACTTTATTTAGTTGATATCATGTTCTTTTACTTATGTATCCCGGCGGTGTGAAATAAATGGGGAGCTTGTAAGCTCATGGAGTTTGTATATGTGTTAGAGAAACGCCGAGGCGGCTAGCCTAAGCCATGCCTAATCATGGTGGAAACTTGCAGCATAACCATAGTGAGCAATCTATGAAGCATCCTCAATAAAAAATAATAATAAAAAAGAAGAAAAAAGGAAAAACCCTATGCAAATAGCAAATAAAAGGACTGCTGAGATGCTCATTGTCTGTTGCCTTGTCATTTTGATATGGGAAAGCTCCTGTATCATGGGGCAAGGGGTACCCCGTTGGCGGTTCTCTATGATACACATGCATTTACAATGACAAGAACTTACTTGTGACTAAAGTTGAGTAGCATGAGGTCCAGTACTCATAAGTAAGGGGCATGGGATTTTCAACTTATAACTTGTCAAGCATATCCTCATATTTGTTCACTTTAACCTTAATCACCTAAAGATGCTTATGATAGGGGCAATGAGAGCTCAAAGCTAATGAGTACAATACTTTCAACATTTGGAAGCCTTTCAAACTTTTTAAATCTTTTCTTTCACTTTGAGTCACCGTTTCTCCTTTGATCACTTTCCCGAGAGCATAGCTGTCATTCTTAGTGTAATGTGCTTGTGCCAAAACACGGTTAATTATAACATAACGTTCACGCTTGTTTCTTTGATATTTTTATTTCTAGTCTTCATTTAAACTTCAGAGGTTCCTTGGCATTTATGTTTTGCTCCAAAGAAAGGCAAGCGAGACACCACTTTATCATATCTTCTTATGAGCACTACAATCCTGCATATGGTTATGTGTCATGTTGCTTATTATTAATGGGTTGGAATCTCTTCATAGCTTGCATGACTACTAGGTAAACTTATTTGCATACTCTTTAATATGAATTGCCTAAGTATTTGATCATATGCTAGGAATATATACATCTTATGAAGCAAATGTGTTTGTGAAAGTTTCTTTTATAGCACTCGGTTTTCAACTGAATTGCTTGAGGACAAGCAATAAGCTAAGCTTGGGGGATTTGATACGTCCAAAACGTATCTACTTTCCCGAACACTTTTGCTAATGTTTCTTATCTAATTTGTGTGATTTGGATACAACTAATGCGGACTAACGTTGTTTTCAGCAAAATTGCTTTGGTGTCTCATTTTTGTGTAGGAAATCAACTTTCAGGAAAAATCCCGGAAAATATCACAAAACTCCTATTTTACCAGAAGATTCACGGAGTCAGAAGATGAGACGAAGAAGGGTGACGAGGGGCCCACACGACCTGGCCGCGCGGGCCAGGCCAGGCCGCGCCAGGAGGTGGTGTGGCCGCCTCGGACTCCGCCTCGACCTCTCCTTTCGCCTATATAAGCCCTCTGACCTAAAACAGACGGGGTTTCGACGTTTTTCCATATAGAGTTCCGTTGCACCGCCACCACAAGAAACCACGATTCGGAACCTGAAATTCCGTTCTGGCACCCTGCCGGGAAGGGGAATTGGAGGAGATCATCACCATCATCATCACCATCGCTTCTCTATTAACCATCCATGATTCCCCCATCCATGAGTGACTAATCCCCCACAGTAGGCTATGGGGATGGTAGGGATTGGATGAGATCATTCATGTAATTGCATCAGATTGTTAGGGCATGGTGCCTAGTATCTATTGTTAGTGCTTTTTGACATTGTTGCAACTTGTTATGCTTAATGCTTGTCACTAGGGCCTGAGTGCCATGATTTCAGATCTGAACATGTTATTGATTCGTGATGATAGTATTGTTTATGATCTTACCAGCAAGTTGTATACACGCATTATTATCCGGAACCCGAGGCCCTGAAGTGATAGAAATCGGGATAACCGAAGGGGATGGCTGTGATGTGAGGATCATGTGTGTTCATGGAGTGTTAATGCTTTGTTTGGTGCTTTATTAAAAGAAACACCTTAATTGCCCTTACATTCCCTTGAGGCCCCGCTTTAACGGGCTGACAGGACAAAAGATGTTGTGCAAGTTCTCATTGCGAGCACGTATGACTATATATGGAACACATGCCTATGAATATTTAGTACTTGGATGCTTTCTCTTATTTATTTGCAAATGCCCTATGTCTTGATTGTTACATGAGTTGTCTTGTCCATGCAACGCCCGTCCATCCATCCCTATGCCTACCGCGCTTTAATCCTATTGTTTACTACAATTGTTACTATTGTCTTTACTTTTACTACTACTATCACTTTACTATTGCCACCACCAAACTGTTGCTACTGATAAGCTGCTGTGAGCAAGACTGTTTCCAGGTGCAGCTGAATTGACAACTCAGTTGTTAAGGCTTATAAATATTCTTTGGCTCCCCTTGTGTCGAATCAATAAATTGAGCTTTACTTCCCTCGAAGACTGTTGCAATCCCCTATACTTGTGGGTCATCATCGTGGCAGCAAAGGAGAAGCATAAATCCTCCGACTATGTTATTGTGGTGTTGCAAGGGAAATTCTCTGCGCTAGAGAAGTTCGTCACAGAGAACTGTTGCAAGCTCCTTGGTAAGGTTTGCTTTCCCACATTTCTTGTTCTGCGAGTAGTGCATTTCCTAGTCTCGGCGAGTTCTTGAGTGGATGAGTCCCCGAGAGGGTGAGTCCCCGAGCGGGTGAGTCCACGAGGATGTCCTTCCACTAGAGATTGATTTTCTGACATTGTGCACCTGCTATATGTCAAGGAGATTCGGTTATGCAGACCTTCGATGCTGAGCAGTGCGTGACGGTGGAGGTGAATGCTGTCACCGCATCGGCGATGTGCGTCTAGGCCATCCTCCAAGGTATTTCCCCCACCAAAGTAATTCCCGGGAGATTGATTGAAGTGTTGCGGTACGTTAAAGAAGCACCCGCAGTCGTCGAATGGATGGCGCGGTCGACGGTCTGCCGTGGAGCCACTACTGCGTTGAGCCTCAGACTCGCGCATTTCTCGGAAGACTTTGACCTCGATGACATCACCAGCGGGTACCCTTCAACGACTGACAAGGTGGAGATTGTTGAAGTCCTCAGGCTGAACACCAAGGCCGCTCCATATGCAAAGCGTGTGTTGGCAATGGGCGATCTGCTGCCTTATTAGGAGACGCGAGTGGCGCCAAACGACGCCGAGCCGGTGCATCGTGACCTGAAGTCAGATAAGCCCTTCCGGTTGTCGGTCGCGGAGTAGTTAACGACTTACCCGACGAACCCCTGGAAGCCTTTTCTCTGGGCCAAGGGTGCTGATGGTGCCTCTTCGTCAAAGCTTGCGGAATGAAGGATTGCTGTGGATCATAAGTTAGTGTGGTGATTAGCCTTTTGTAATTTACTTTTGGTGGTGAACAATATATTTTGTCACTTTGTGAATATGTCAATCGACGCTTATGGCATTTCATGATTTTATTTTTTTGCATTTTGACTTATGTGAGTCCCCGAGCATGTCCGCCATTGGGTATTGACCTCACGTATATGTTTATTGATTAGTTTTAGGCTGTTTGGTTAACCTAGGTCGACTCGTCGTGGCTCGTGGAGCCAGTCGCTTCGCGAGCCCAAGGGGTGCTCTTTACTTAGTGTTTTCCCTGAACACGGACAGGGTCGATTAGGCGTGTCCCTGAGCGTGGTACTTAATCGTTGGAGTCGCTTTCCCAAGGTAGGGAAAGACATGGTACATTTCTTGTAACGTGTCTCTCCTCCTAACTTGGAAAGCCAGTCGCGTGGCGAGTCCAAGGCAAGCTCTCATACTTGGTGTGTTCCTGAATTGTGTTAGGGTCGTTTTGGACGAGTCCCCGAGCGTGGTACTTTAACCATTCGAGTCGCTTTGCACGAGGATGAGGAGGCTGGGGAACTGTGGGAAGCGTGATCGGTGGTCTTGGCTTGGAAAGCCAGTCGAGCTATGCGACCTCGATGGTGGCTCTGGGTTGGAGTTTTTCATGGACGGTGCAAGGCCCGAATATTTTCAGTGCCCTTGAACCTCACTACTTAACCGTGCCGGTCGCTCAACCGAGGGTTGACTACCGTTGTTAGTGTTTTGCTACATATATGAGTCTGATTGGCACAAGAAATGGCGAGTGGGCACAATTTGTGCGGACATTGTTTTTATTTCATCATGTGGCAGCTTGGTATAAATTTTAGTTCTATGTATAGAACTTTTGGAGGAGATTCACGTTCCATGGCCGCTCGAGGTCGAGTTGGCTATCACCTCGTATGTATATTAGGTAGTAGGCGTCGTTGCCTAGGACTCTCCCAATGGAAAATGGCCCCTCCCACGAGGGGGGGCAGCTTGTGCATTCCCTTCTTATCCTGGATGAGTCGCAGGACGAGGTCACCCTCCTGGAAGGTGCGAGTCCGGGCTCAGCAGCTGTGGTAGCAGCGGAGACCTTGCTTGTAGATGGCGGTGTAGGAGCGAGCTAGGTTGCGAGCTTCATCGAGTAGGTCGACCCCATTTTGATTGGCGACCTCGTTGTCTTCTTTCGCATAGTGGATGACCCGGGGCGAGTCGTGTTCCAGGTTCGTCGGCATGATGTCTTTGGCACCGTACACCATGAAGAAGGGGGTGAACCCTGGCGGAGGTGCGAATGCGCCACAACATGGAGGGGAGCTCTTCGACCCAGTATCCTTGGGGCCGTTTGAGGGGGACCTCCAGTCTTGGCTTGATGCCGTGGAGGACGCTTTTATTAGCGCGCTCTACTTGGACTTTCGACTCTGGATGGGTGACTGAGGCGACGTCGAGTCAAATTTTGTGCTCCTTGCAGAAGTCAGCCATGGCTCCCTTGGCAAAGTTGGTGCCGTTGTCCATGATGATGTTGTGTGGGTAACTGTACTGGTAGATTAGCTTCTTGCCGTCGCATTTCTTGATAGGCTTTGCCTCCACCCACTTGGTGAATTTGTCAACTGCGACCAGGAGGTGGGTGTACCCCGATGGGGCGGTCTTGAAACGACCCACCATGTCGATGCCCCAAACAGTGAATGGCCATGTGATGGGTATGGTCTTGAGGGGCAAACCAGGGTTGTGTGTCTGGTTGGCGTACTTCTGGCACCTGACTCAGCACTGGATGATGTCGGTGGTGTCGTCATGTGTGGTGAGCCAGTAAAAGACGTGGCGCATGGCCTTGGCGACTAGCGACCTTGCGCTAGTGTGATGCCCGTAGTCGCGAGCGTAGATGTCTTGTAGGATCTTGTGTCCTTCTTCTGGTTGAACGCAATGTTAGAACACACCTAAAATGTTGTGCTTGTGGAGCTCACGTTTCATGATGATGAAGGGTTTGCAGCAGCGCATGATCATCCACGCATTAGTCTCATCGTTGGGCAGGATCTTGTGCTCGAGGTAGGGGACGTAGGGAGCGGTCTAGTCGCTGGGCTCCGTGATCATGGCAACCAGAGAGGACTCGGGCTGCAGTGGTATCCCAATGTCAATCTCCTTTGGGAGGGAGACTGACGGCTTGTCGATGATGTCGAGGAAGACGCCCGGAGGTTGTGTCTAGCAGGCTGACCCGATGCACGAGAGTGTGTCGTCCTCCTCATTTTTGTGTTGGTCGATCCATTCGACAGAGTAGCTGATGAAGTAGCCACCCAACTGGTCCACCGCTTGGCGGTATGATATCATGTTGGGGGCAACGACATCGCAGGTGCCAACGACTTGTGCGGCAACAAGGTCGAAGTCGCCGTAGTACCTAAGGAGATTGATGTTCATCTCCTTGGCGGCTCGCATGCCATGGAGGAGGGCCTCGTACTCCGCCATGTTGTTGGTGCAGGGCATGAAGTTGATCTGCAGCACGTATCAGAGCTTGTCGCCTTTGGGGGAGGTGAGTACGATCCCTGCCCTATCGTCATCCGAGTTCTTGGAGCCGTCGAAGTGGAGCGACCAGTAGTGGAGGTAGGGAAGCTTCTCGGGCTGCTGCGCCTCTTCCCAAACGGTGAGGAAGTCAGCCAGAGCTTGCGACTTGATCTCTTTGCATGGCTCGTACTTGATGTTGTGGATGCCGATTTCGATGGCCCACTTGGCGACTCGCCCAGTCGCGTTACAGTTGCGGATGATGTCCTACAGCAGGGCAGCAGAGATGACCATGATAGGGTGCTCCTACAAGTAGTGTGGGATCCTCCTTTGGGCTCGGAAGACCGCGTAGACTAGCTTATGGTACTACGGGTAGCGTTGCCTCGACTCGGTGACGACCTCGCTGATGTAATACACAGGGCACTGCACGGGGATCTCCTTGGCCTCCTCTGGTCGTTCGACGACCATCACGGCACTAACGACTCGACCAGAAGCCGTGACGTACACGAGCATTGGCCCCTTGTCCATGGGTGCGGTGAGTACTAGTGCCACGAGTAGCACCTCCTTGAGCGCTTTGAGCGCGTTGTTTCCTTCGTCATCCCACGTGCATGTGGGGTTCTTCCGCATTAGGCGATAGAGGGGCATTGCCTTTTCTCCGAGCTGGGAGATGAAACGACTAAGAGCCGCGACTCGCTCGGCTAGCTTATGAACGTCGTGCATGTACTCGGGTTTGTCGAGTCACGCAATGGTGTCGATCTTGGAGGGGTTAGCCTCGATGCCTCGTTTGGAGACTACGTAGTCCAGGAAATATCTAGTGGGCACGCCGAACATGCACTTCTCCGGGTTGAGTTTGATCTTGTAGTTTCGCAACCAGATCGGCGAGTAGATCGCTCTAGCACGCTCATCAAGTTTCTCCGTGAGAATCGTGACATCTTTCCATGGAATCCATCTGACAAGCCTCGTGTCCTGAGGGAACTCACTGAGCAGAAACTAAACACCGACCCCAAAGCTTGACCTTTGAAGCAGTCACTCTAGCCCTTCAATGAAGAGCGCCACCGAGAAATCACCGAAGAAGTGCAGAGGCTACTTGCTGCAGGCTTCATTCGGCCAATAAAGTACTCCAAGTGGCTAGCCAACCCAGTTCTGGTCCTGAAGAAGAAATATACTTGGAGGATGTGTATCGAGTACACCAATCTCAACAGTGCCTACCTGAAGGAGGAGTTCATCCTTCCACGCATCGACTAGATCATTGGCTCGACCGCGGGCTCCGAGTCGCTGTGCTTCCTCGATGCCTATTCCAGCTATAATCAGATCAAGATGACCATCGAGGATGAGGAGAAAACGGATTTCATCACACTGTTCGGAGACTTCTGCTACACTATGAAGACGTTATGCCTCAAGAACACCGACACAACCTACCAACGGTGCATGCAAGAGTGCTTAGCAAGCTAAATTGGCCGCAACATCCAAATCTACATCGACGAAGTGGTGGTTAAATCGACTCGCCAGAGCGACCTACTCGCCGACCTAGCCGAAACTTTCACAAACTTGTAGAAGCACAAGATCATCAACCCAGAGAAGTGCACTTTCGGCATGCCCACTAGCCAGCTCCTGGGCTATGTGGTCTCCAAGCGAGGCATCAAGGCTAACCCCTCCAAGATCGACACCTTTGCGCGACTTGGAAAACCCCAGTGTCTACGTGATGTCTAGAAGCTATCTGGGTGAGTCGCTGCTCTCAGCCGCTTCATCCCCCGGCTCAGAGAAAAGGCAATGCCCCTCTATTGCCTAATGCGGAAGAACCCCACATTCACATGGGATGACGAAGCAAACAACACGCTCAAAGCGCTCAAGGAGGTGCTACTTGCGGCACCAGTACTTACTGCCCCCATGGACAAGGAGCCAATGCTCATCTAGGTCAAGGCTTCTAGTTGAATCATCAACGTCGTGATGGTCGATGGAAGAGTCCGCCCGAAGAAAAGCAAGTAGCCGACATGGTCGCCGCAACATTCACTGGCAGAGGCAATGGTAGAAAGCATGGACGTGGTCGAGGGGCTAGCATTGGCCAGCAGAGGAGTGATACTATGATACGTTGTAAACGTATCTATAATTTTTGATGTTCCATGCTTGTTTTAATCTACTTTCTTATGTTTTGTCCACACTTGGGAGTATTTTTACACATTTTCTGGAACTAACCTATTAACAAGATGCCACAGTGTCGGTTGCCTGTTTTCTGCTGTTTTTGGTTTCAGAAAACCTAGTAAGGAAATATTCTTGGAATTGGACCGGACAAAATCCCAAGTGAATATTTCACCAGAAGGAACACGGAGTCCAGAGGGGAGACGAAGAGGGGAGCCTGGCCGGCCACACCTGGTGGTGGCACGACCAGCCTTAGCCACGCCACCAGGTGGTGTGCCCCCCCTGGTACTCCACCGTCCTTGCCCCTTTGCCTATATATTTCCTCCAGGATGAAAACCCTAAGTACCCAATAAAAATTCCATGAAAGACTCTGTAGCCCCCACCATCTCCATCCCTAGATCGGGAGGGATCTGAAGCTGTACCCGGCACCCTGCCGGAGGGGAGAGATCACCCTAGAGGCCTTCTTCATCACCATGCCTCCCTCCGGTGTGATGCATGGGTAGTTCATCCCTGGACTACGGGTCCATGTAGTAGCTAGATGGTTGGTTCTTCTCCTTTGTGCTACCATGTTTAGATCTTGTGAGCTCCGTTCATGATCAAGATCATCTATTTGTAATCATACATGTTGTGTTTGCGGGGATCCGATAGATATTTATATGCTATTTCAGATTGATTATTGATTCTATCATGTCTTTGCTATTTGTGATCTTGCATCCTTTCCGTTGTTAGTAGCTATCTTGGCCGAGTGGATGCTAGCAACTCCAAGAGGGAGTATTTATGCTCGATAGTTGGTTCATGCCTCTAGGAATCTGGGGAAGTGACAGAAATCTCTAAGGTACTAGATGTGCTGTTGCTACTAGGGAGAAAATAGTAATCCTTTGTTCATAGAACAATCGTATTGTTTACTTTACACTCTTTGTTTAATGCAATTATCTGTTGCTTGCAACTTAATACTGGAGGGGGTTCGGATGATAACCTGAAGGTGGATTATTAGTCATAGATGCAGTTGGATTACGGTCTATGTATAATGTTGTAATGTCCAAACAAATCTCATAGGAGTCAAGATGATTAGTATATGCATTTATGCTTTCTTGGTGTCTGTCAATTGCCCCGCTGTAATTTGTTCACCCAACATGTCAACTATCTTTAGGGGAATCACCTCTAGTGAACTATGAACCCCGGTCCAGTCTTTTACCATTAATCTACAATCTGCTATTTACTGTTTTCTGTTTACTTTCTACAAGCAATTACTATCTTCCACACAATACGTTTAATCCTTTGTTTCAGCAAAACCAGTGAGACTAACAACCTCACTGTAAGTTGGGGGCAAAGTTCCGTTGTTGTGTTGTGCAGGATTCCAAGTTGGAAAAAACACCTTGGAGGTGTTTCCTTGATCCTACTGGTTCGATAACCTTGGTTTCATAACTGAGGGAAAACTTGCTGCTGTGATCATCATACCTTCCTCTTGGGGTTCCCCGAGCTCGAATATATTTTGAGCCATCAAGCTATTTTTCTGGCGCCATTGCCGAGGAGTGAAGGACATCTTCACAAGGGGAGTCCCTCATAACCAATCTCTTTACTTTGTTTTATTTGTTTTGCTTAGTTTATTTTTACTTTGTTTGCTTGTTTCTTTGATAAAAAATACAAAAATAGTTGTTCTAGTTCGCTTCTTTATATTAAAAACACAAAAAATGACTACTCTTGAAAACACTAAGTTGTGTGACTTCACTATCATCAACAACAATGATTTCATGTGCACACCTATTGCTCCACCTGTTCCTGAAGCTACTTTCTTTGAAATTAAACCTGCCTTACTCAATCTTATTATGAGAGAACAATTTTCTGGTATTGGTACTGCAGATGCTGATGCTCATCTTAATAACTTTGTTGAACTTTGTGAGATGCAAAAACATAGGGATATAGATGGAGATATTATTAAACTTAGATTGTTTCCTTTCTCTTTGAGAGGAAAAGCTAAATAATGGTTGCAATCCATAACTAGAAATAGTATTGATTCTTGGACTAAATGCAAAGATGCTTTCATTGGAAAATACTATCCTCCTGCTAAGATTATATCTATGAGAAGTGAAATAATGAAATTTAAACAATGTGATAATGAACATGTTGCTCAAGCTTGGGAAAGAATGAAATCTTTGGTAAAGAATTGTCCTACTCATGGACTGACTGCTTGGATGATTATCCAAACCTTTTATGTAGGATTGAATTATTCTTCAAGAAATCTACTGGATTCTGCTGCTGGAGGTACCTTTATGACCATTACTTTGGGTGCTACAACAAAGCTTCTTGATAATATGATGGTGAACTATTCTGAATGGCACACTGAGAGAGCTCCACAAGGTAAGAAGGTAAATTCTGTTGAAGATACCTCCTCCTTGAGTGATAAAATTAATGTTATTATGTCTATGCTTGTTAATGGGAAAGCTCATATTGATCCAAATCATGTTCCCTTAGCCTCTTTGGTTGCTCAAGAAGAGCAAGTTGATGTGAACTTTATTAGAAACAATAATTTTAGCAACAATGCTTATAGGAATAATTTTGATAATAATAATTATAGGCCATATCCTCCCAATAATGGTAATGCTTATGGAAATTCCTACAACAACAATAGAAGTGCACCCTCTAAACTTGAAGTCATGCTTAAAGATTTTATTAGTAAACAGACATCCTTCAATAAAACTATTGTGGAAAAACTCTCTAATGTTGAAAGAAATATAACATCATTGTGTGAAGCACAATCTTCTTTGAATAAAATGGCTACTAAACCTGAAACTATTGAAAATCCCTTTGCTGCTACTAATGCCATACAAGTTAGAATTGATGAAAATGTTAGACTGTTAGCTAAATTGCATGCTAAGTGGGAAAGAGAAGAAGAAATTGCTAGAAATATTAGTATTTCTACTATCACTACCACTAATGTTCAAGCCTAATGAATCCTTTTCTAATAAAAATGCTAAAATTCTTCGAAATATGGGAAAAATAGCTCTACTACTTTAGATGATAATTATGATTTTGATCTTGATGGTTGCAATATATCTGAAGTAATTATGTTCCTAGAAAAGCTTGCTAAAAGTCCTAATGCTAGTGCTATGAATATGGCCTTTACATAACACATTACTGATGCTCTCATAAAATTAAAGAAGAAAAGATGAAACATAAAGCTTCTATTCCTATGAAATTAGAATATGGTTGGGAACCCATCATTAATATGAAAGTGAATGATTTTGATCTCAAAGCTTTATGTGATCTTGATAGTAGTGTTTCTATTATGCCCAGAAAGATTTATGAAATGCTTGATTTGCCACCATTGGAAGATTGTTATTTAAATGTCCCACTTGATGATAATGCTAAAAAGAAACTCATGGGGAGTATTAATGATGTTCTTATTATGGTTAACAATGCCTATGTCCCCATTGATTTCTATGTTTTGGATGTTGAATGCAATGCTTCTTGTCCTATTAATTTGGGAAGACCTTTTCTTAGAACTGTTGGTGCCATTATTGATATGAAAGAAGGAACCATTAAATATCAATTTACACTCAAGAAAGGTATAGAACACTTTCCTAAGAAGATAGATAAGAATCATTTTGCCTCTCCTATTAAAACAAAATTTTCTCTTAATGCTTCTTCATTTGAGAATACTTGAATCTTTTCTTGCTTCTTATGCCTAGCTCAAAGGCATTAAAGAAAGCACTTACTGGGAGATAACCCCAATTTTGTTAGGAGTCTTTTGTTGAGTCTTGGAAGTTATTGCTTCAGTAAGAACCTCTCCTTATCATTTTTGAGTGGTTTTTGTGTCAAGAGTAACCTCTAATGAGAGAGAAGTAAGACTTGGGAAAGTTGCTGTCCCAAAACAGATTTTTGTGCTTTGTTATAAAAATTCATGAAAAATCTCTGTACGTCAGTTTGAGCTGTCATTTTTTGTGCTTCTTCCCTAGGTTGTTATCCAACTTTTGTTACTTGAACACTTTTCGATTTGAGCAACAGAAGGTCTTCGAAAAAAAATCATTTTTTACCTACTGGTCCATTTTGATAAATTTCTGCCATTATTTGCATTTGCCTCTTAATCTCTTTCTCTTTGAGTTATCTTTGATCATTTGAACTTTTTAAAGGAAGTGCTACAGTAGCTTTTGTTTTAATGAAAGTTTTACTTGTGTTGAAACTGAACCAAAATACTTATTATCTTGAGTACACTAATGTTGCTAATGAAGATTGTGTGAAGTTTTGTATGAAGGAAAATTTTAAGTGTAGGGAAGAGTAATGTGATAAGATGAAGAATGGACAAAAGCTCAAGCTTGGGCATGCCACCCGTGTCACTCCAAGAAATATTCAATAAGTACAAGCGTCAAAGCTTGAGGATGCCCAAGGCATCCCCTTCTTCATCAATAAAAATTTCAGGTTTCTTCCAAACATTTCATTTTTATTGTTTCATGCACAGTTCTGTTGTTCTTGGAGCGTCTTTGTTTTGTTTTTAGTTTATTTTTCTTAGTTTGCTTGAATAAATTGGTTGGACCCCCTCATTCATGCATTAGTTTTCAAATAAGTTGATTTGGATTGGAAAAGAGTAGGAAAGTTCATGCTTAAGTGGTATAAAAGGAGTTTGTTTTTGACTGTGACTTAGAATTTATCATGCCATGCTTGATATTGTTTTGGCTTTATGCTTAGTGATTTTTTCTGTAGCATGACATGTTATAAACAATTGATATTTCTTAATGTGCCTTGAAAGAATCATGCGTTGTTTTAGCATATTAAAGCATATTATTCTGTTATTCTCCTTTCATGCTTTATTTGGGTTGACTTGGCACATGATCACACCATGTTAAGACTACACCAAGTCACCATAGCCTCTATGATCATTTAGTTTTTGACTTGTAATATCACTTTATGCTTTAATTAATAATGTTTTGTCGCTTTGCATGATTATGGCCATTATTGCTCTCTTAGTTGGTCGCTCCCAATCTTATGCTAGCCACCATACCAAGTATGAGTTCGACTCATGCATCAAACTCCAAATAAAACCAAGTTATTCCAAAGAGTCCACCATACCTACCTATTAGAATTTCCTATTCCAAGTATATTCATGTTTTTATCTACCTTCTGAATTAAACTTGTTATGTGAAAATTAGTGATTAAAGCTTTCACGAACTTGATGGCACACTTTACTTTTCTTGCCCCTAATAAACTTGAACCATTATGTCATCTATGTTGTATATGCTTGCACTTATACGTTGGGGATTAGCAGAACCATGCTGTCATGGGGAACACTTTCAACATTGCACTTATACATTGTACCCAGTTGATATCATGCTCTTTTGTTTATGGATGTCGTCGGTGTGAAATGAAAGGAGAGCTTGTAAGTCCATGGAGTTATGTATGTGTGTTAGAGAAACGCTTGGGCCGCTAGCCTAAGCCATGCCTAATTATGGGATAGCTCCTGTATCATGTGCAAGGGGTACCCGGTTGGCGGTTCTCTATGATACACATGTACTTACTATGACAAGAACTTACCGGTAACTAAACTTGAGTAGCATGAGGAGCGACCCTCGTATTCAAGGGACATGAGATTGTCAACTTATACTTTGTCAATCATATACTCCATAGTTTGTTCAATTTAACCTTAATCACTTCAATATGCTTATGATAGGGGCAATGAGAGCTAAAAGCTAATAAGTACCATATTTTTTGGAAGTTCTTTATGAGACTTGAATCCCGACTTCCTTCTATGAAGGCCTTTCTTTTACTTTTATGTTGAGTCTCCATCTTCTATCTTTATGCATCTATTGAGAGAGAATAGTGGCCATTCTTAGTTTAATGTGTATTGTCCCAAGACTTGTTGATTGATTCATAACTTTGATATTGCTTGTTCTTAAACTATTTGTATCTAGTCACCCTAATGAACTTTGAAGGTGTCCTATGCATTTATGTTTTTCTACACTATGAGGGACAAGCTGAATACTATTCTCATTATGTTTTCTATATGTGAAACAAACAAGCGTCTCTCAAAGCATTGTTATTCATGAATCTTTGGTTTGTACCTTTTCATGTTACAACATAGTTGTTATGTCTTATTGTTAGAACTATATCTTTCATGCTATGTTAAAGTACTACGATCCCAGCTATCAATGTTTTAAAAATACCTTGATCAAGATTATGATGGTGCATGTCACCTAAAAAATTATTCTTTTTTATCACTTACCTACTCGAGGACGAGCAGGAGTCAAGCTTGGGGATGTTGATACGTTGCAAACGTATCTATAATTTTTTATGTTCCATGCTTGTTTTATATCTACTTTCTTATGTTTTGTCCACACTTTGGAGTATTTTTACACATTTTCTGGAACTAACCTATTAACAAGATGCCACAATGCCAGTTGCATGTTTTCTGCTGTTTTTGGTTTCAGAAAATCTAGTAAGGAAATATTCTCGAAATTGGACCAGACAAAAGCCCAAGTCAATATTTCACCAGAAGGAACACGGATTTCGGAGGGGAGATGAAGAGGGGAGCCAGGCTGGCCACACCTGGTGGTGGCGCGGCCAGCCCTAGCCGCGCCACCAGGTGGTGTGGGCCCCCTGGTACTCCGCCGACCTTGCCCCTTCGCCTATATATTGCCTCCGGGACGAAACCCCTAAGTACCCGATATCCACGAAAGAGTCTGTAGCCACCACCATCTCCATCCCTAGATTGGGAGGGATCTAAAGCTCTTCCCGACACCCTGCCAGAGGGGAGAGATCACCCTAGAGGGATTCTTCATCACCATGCTACCTTCGGTGTGATGCGTGAGTAGTTCATCCCTGGACTACGGGTCCATGTAATAGCTAGATGGTTGGTTCTTCTCCTCTGTGCTACCATGTTTAGATCTTGTGAGCTCCATTCATGATCAAGATCATCTATTTGTAATCATACATGTTGTCTTTGCAGGGATCCGATAGATATTTAGATGCTATTTCAGATTGATTATTGATTCTATCATGTCTTTGTTATTTGTGATCTTGCATGCTTTCCGTTGTTAGTAGCTATCTTGGCCGAGTAGATGCTAGCAACTCCAAGAGGGAGTATTTATGCTTGATAGTGGGTTCATGCCTCTAGGAATCTAGGGAACTAACAGAAATCTCTAAGGTACTAGATGTGCTATTGCTACTAGGGAGAAAACAACAATCCTTTGTTCATAGAACAATCAATTGTTTACTTTACACTCTTTGCTTAATACTAGAGGGTGTTCGGATGATAACCTGAAGGTGGATTATTAGTCATAGATGTAGTTGGATCACGGTCTATGTATAATGTTGTAATGCCCAATCAAATCTCATAGGAGTCAAGATGATTAGTATATGCATGTATTCTTTCTTGGTGTCTTTCAATTGCCCCGTTGTAATTTGTTCACCCAACATGTCAACTATCTTAAGGAGAATCACCTCTAGTGAACTATGGACCCCGATCCATTCTTTTACAATCAATCTACAATTTGCTATTTACTATTTTCTGTTTACTTTCTGCAAGCAATTACTATCTTCCACACAATAAGTTTAATCCTTTGTTTTCAGCAAAACCGGTGAGATTGACAACCTCACTGTAAGTTGGGGGAAAAGTTCTGTGGTTGTGTTGTGTAGGATTCCAAGTTGGAAATAACACCTTGGAGGTGTTTCCTTGCTCCTACGGGTTCGAGAACCTTGGTTTCATAACTGAGGGAAAACTTGCTGTTGTGATCATCATACCTTCCTCTTGGGATTCCCCAACGAGCTCGAATATAGTTTGAGCCATCACACTACACCCTTAGCGCCCCGCGTTCCCCAAACGTATGAAGAGTACCACGATATGCCGTGTTTCATCCACCTTGATGCAAATGGCAAAGCCACCCACACCAACCGCCAATGCAAGCTTGTCAACGATCTCTAAGAGGACCGGAGTCCGGCTACAAGCAAAGTCGGAAGAATAGACCCCGCGAAAAGGGCAAAGAGAAGGAGGAAGAGCCCAAGGAATCAAGTGATATGGAAGAAGATGTGGACCCAAAATCTTCTGACAAGGGAGAGGATAAGGGGGAAAATCCCTTCGAAAAGAAGGCTCCATGTTACCACACCTTCCTTGGCACCCCAACCGTCCGGGCCCAGAAAACCTCTCTAAGGATACTGATGTCTACCCTCCCTCCGGTCCCCCAGTACGTCAGGTGGTCGGAAGTTGCAATTACTTGGGATAGGAAGGATCACCCAGAACTTATCCCAACAGAGAACCAGTATGCCATGGTCATCAACCCTTTGATTGACGGCACAGAGTTCACCAAGTGCCTCGTGGACAGTGGAAGCAACATCAACATCATGTACTTGGATACACTGCACAAGATGAACTTGACAGAGACCCAACTAAGGAAGAGCAACACCGGGTTCCATGGGGTTGTCCCTGGCCGACAAGCAAATTCCCTGGGCTACATCACCCTTCTGATCGCCTTTGGCGATGTTAATAATTACCACCAAGAACACATCTCCTTTGCCTTCTGATCCCTCCTGTCTTGAGTGTACCACGTCATCTTTGGACGCGACATCTTCCACTCCTTCCTCGCAAGGCCATGCTTTGTCTACAACAAGCTCAAGATACCCGGACCAAATGGTGTCATCACCGTTGACGGAAGCTTCGCAAGGCACAGGAGTGCAAGCTCAGTGAAGCCACCTTTGCCGAAGCAGTCCTCTACGACGAGGAGTTCAAGGAGATATAGAACCAGGTCGATACCTCATAGATGCCGGCTTCGAAGAAGCAGATTACTGCTGCCAAACCCTCCTTCAAGGCCACCATCAAGACAAGAAGGTGGAGCTTGTCGAAGGCGATTCCTCCAAGACCATTGACATTGGCACGGACCTGGATCCCAAATAGGAAAGCGTGCTTGTCGAGTTCCTCCATGAGAATAGGGACATCTTTGCCTGGCAACCTGTCGACATGAAAGGTGTACCTAGGGAACTTGCCGAGCACAGCTTGAATATTGATCCTAATGCCAAAGCAGTGAAGCAACCTCTACACCACTTTGGTGATGAAAGACGAAGGGCGATAGGCAAAGAAATATCTAGGTTACTTAAGGCTGGCTTTATCCGAGAAGTTATTCACTCCCAATGGGTGGCAAATCCTATACTTGTCCCCAAAAAGGGAACCAATGAATTAAGAATGTGCGTTGATTACACCGGCTTGAACAAAGCATGTCTCAAGGATCCGTTTACTTTTCCTCGCATTGACCAAGTCATTGACTTGATGGCTGGCTCGGAACTTCTGTGTTTTCTCGATGCCTCTTCAGGATACCACCAGATCCAGATGCGAAAGTCGGACCAATTGGCCACTTCGTTCACCACACCCTATGGCACATATTGCTACGTCACGATGCCCTTTGGGTTGAAAAACGCTGGTGCTACGTACCAGCGGACGATGCAACATTGCCTGCACGACCAAATAGGTCGCAACGTACATGCTTACGTGGATGACATTACGGTAATATCAAAGAAATGAAATGATCTTATTGCTGACTTACAGGAAACCTTCGATGACCTCCATAAATACAACATGATGCTGAACCCAAAGAAGTGCGTATTCGGGGTACCATTTGGCAAACTGTTGGGCTTCATCGTTTCGCATCGCGGAATCGAGGTGAACCCGACGAAAATCAAGGCCATCCTCGACATCAAACGCCTGACATGCCTGAAGGACATACAAAGGCTCACATGATTCGTTGCAGCAGTAAGCTAGTTCATCAGCCAACTTGGTGAGAAGGCTATGCCGCTCTACAAGTTGCTCAAGAAGGCGGACAAATTCACATGGACGGATGAGGCTGACGCAACACTTCAGGAGTTGAAGAGAATACTCTCCTCCCCACCTATACTTGCAGCACCGGTGCCAAGGGAGCCTATGTTAGTTTACATGGGGGCAACCAACCGAGTAATTAGCATCATCATCATAGTGGAGCGCAAGGAGACAACGCACGAATACGGAGTTCAGTGGCCCATTTACTATGTAAGCGAGGTCTTGACGGAATCCAAGCAGCGTTACCCGCACTACCAGAAGATAGCTTATGGAATTTTCCTTGCTTCACGTAAGTTAAGGCATTACTTCTAGGTATCACAGTAGTGAGCAAAGCTCCGCTGTCCGACATCATCAACAATAGTGACGCTACAGGGAGAGTGGCAAAGTGGGGCATTGAACTTGCTGCCTTTGACATCACCTACAAGCGACGCAAGGCTATCAAATCACAAGCATTGGCGGATTGTCTTGCAGATTGGACATAACTGCCAGAAGACACTCATGTGCTAGAGCCAGACTATTGGGTCATGCACTTTGACGGATCGAAGTTACTCAATGGCTCGGGGGCTCGTGTATTACTACAATCACCAATAGGATAGAAATTGCAATACGTCCTGCAGATCCACTTCAACGCTACCAATAACATGGTGGAGTATGAGCTCCTCATTCACGGACTTCGTGTAGCCAAAGATATTGGCATCAAGCGCATAGTTTTTTGTGGAGATTCCAACTTGGTTACCTAGCAAGTAGCTGGCACCTGGAACACACGGAACCCTATGATGGCGGCATGTCAAGACGAAGTAGATGAAATAGCCAAGTGCGTTGACAACTACGAAGTCAAGTACGTCAAAAGGGAGGAGAATGAGGCGGCAGATCTGCTGTCAAAGCTTGGATCAACTTATCGACCAATTCCGCCAGGCGTTTTCCTGGAACATTTACGGACTCCATCCGTGAAGGGAGCGGACCCCAACAACCCGGATAGAGTGGATTCATTTGTTAACACAGTAATAGTGACCTCTCCGGCTTGGACGAAGCCGTTCATGGATTATCTACAAGACAGAACTTTGCCTGCTGACGAAGTCGAAAGCCGGTAAATAGTACGTAGAGCAAAAGGATACGTCATCATTGACGGACATCTATATAAAAGAAGTACCACAAGAATTTCCTTCGATGCATCTCCTAGTATCAAGGTATTGAATCCTTAGAGAAATACATCTCGGAGATTGCGGGCATCACGCCGCTCCCTGATCGCTGGTGGCTAAGGCCTTCCGACAAGGATTCTACTGGATAACTGCCAAGGCGGACACCGACAAGTTGGTACAAACATGCCTTGGGTGTCAATTCTATGCAAGACAACCAAGTGTTCCAGCTGAAGAATCGCGAACAATACCAATAACTTGGTCGTTTGCAGTCTGGGGGCTGGACATGGTGGGACCTTTGTAGACAGCACCCTGTGGATTCACACACTTGCTAGTAGTAGTGGATAAGTTCACAAAATAGATTGAAGCTAAATCCATTAGAAAGCTTGATGGGGCAACAACCCGAAAATTTGTCCGGGATCTAGTGGTGAGATTTGGTCTCCCGCATATCATCATCACCGACAATGGCAGAAATTTATCTCTCGGAGAAGTTGAGGAATACTATCATGAGAAAGGCATCCGCCTTGACCTAGCATCTGTGGCACATCCATAGTCAAATGGGCAAGTTGAAAGGGTCAATGGACTAATTCTGCACGGAATCAAGCACACTTAGAGGCATCGCTACGTAGAGCAGCTGGAGCCTGGGCGGAGGAACTACCATCTGTCTTGTGGACTTTACGAACAACACCCAACAGATCCACCAGCTTAACTCCTTTCTTCATGGTTTATGGAGCAGAAGCAGTCCTCCTATCCAACATCCTCCACGATGCACCAAGAGTTTCCGCCTACAAGGAGGATGATGCTGAAGAATCCAGACAACTATCTGTGGACCTACTTGAAGAAGAGAACATGCTGGCATGCCAGAGATCCGCCATCTACCAGCAGAAGCTGCATGGCTACCATAGTCGCCGTGTAAAGAATCGCTCGTTTAAAGAGGGAGATCTAGTGCTTCGACTCAAGCAGGAGAAATCACACAAACTATCCCCACCTTGGGAAGGACCGTTCGTCATAAGCAAAGCATTGATCAATGGTTCCTATTACCTCATCGATATTCGCGAGTTGAAAGATAAGCCAAAAAATCGCAAGCGCAAGCAACGTGATTCTGATGATGATTACCCAGAGACAGATCAGCCATGGAACATAGCACCGCTACGTCCCTTTTACACTTAGCACATTTATATTATGTAATAAGTTTTATATATGATATATGAAATAAATCATTTGGTTCATTCATATTCCGTGAGTCTGTTACCTCTTTTAGTTGTTCATTTTTGGATCATATAAACCCTTTATGTGCAAGGTTGTATTTGCCCTTGTGAAAATTCCGCCTATGGGCATTAGCTTAAGTTTTCTGGTCTACATGTTTTCCGAAGTTTTTATGTGGATTCCGGAGTAGTGACTTGTCGACACTCAAAGCCAAATATTTTGTTCTTGGGTTCTTGACGGTGCTATTAAGCATCATCGCCTTAAAGCATAGTTCTGTGGTGCAAGTCTTCCGTCTCACGAAAGGTCAAGCATATGAACCAGAATAATGGATAAGCTAGCACTTGCTTAAAAAATATATATACACACATGCTGGAAGCAGATAAGTAGCACAAAAACATGAATATAGGATTTTCCACCTTAGCAAAACATAAGTTTTTTCCGCACACACATTGCAGAAATACATTTAATACAAATATTGTTTTTCATGGCTCTGCTGTAGGGGGCTTCGTGGTGGCATCATCAAGAGAGCCAGGCCGGGAGAGCTCGTCAAACTCAGAGGGATCTTGGCAGGCACGAAGACATCTGCGTGGACCATCCTGGCGACCCTGGTGTCGAAGTCGGCAAGGGAATTCCAAATAGCATCGCTATCGATTTCCCTCCCTTCTTCATCTAGCTTAGGAAAGCCAGAGGTCACCAAGTCGATGTCGGCCTTGTCATAGTACGCCTTGACCAAAGACAACGACATCCTAGTGCCAGCCCGGACGCAAGAGACCTTCCAGTCCTTGACTTTCTTAGGAGCTCGGTGCAGGATCTCTGCATACTTGGCCACTGAGTCTGCCACTTTGATATTAATCCCCAGAGGCTAGGCAATCTCCTTGGCTTGAGCAATCACGGTGCTGACGAAGTTGCCGGCAAGAATCATGCGTTCCTTGAGGTCTAGAGCACCTTCTCCTAAATTGGCTAAGCCAATAGGGGCTATGGTTTGCAAAAGAAACAAGGACCGTGAGCACAAACCAATGAAAGTATCGTCTACAATACAGAAATGACCAAGACGGAGAAAGGTTACCGAAGATGCTCGTCTCTGCTTGAGAGCATGACTCCGCCAAAGCATCCTGCTCCTTCTGGACAGTCTTGTACACCTCAAGGTTCCTAGTGTTCTACTCTTTGGCAGCTTGGTTCTGTTCCTTGAGCTGGGCAACCTTGCCTTTTAGGTGTTGCATTTCGGAGTCGGCAGATTCTTGCAGCACCTTCATCACTGCCTCATGGCCCTTGACGGCCTCATCCAGGTCCTTCTTTAGAATTTTGTTTTCACCATCGAGCTCCTAGATATGCTTGGAATGCATGACGATGCTCTTGGCCTTGGAAATGGCTTCTGTAAGACGGAAATCATAAAGTGCTATCAAAAGACAGAAGAAATAATTCAATGAGAAAGGAAAGGTGATGTTGTAGGAAACAAACTCTGGCTATTTTTGATCTGTTCCTTCAGGAATTTGGTTTTACCCTATTCAAGGTCCAGTTCCTTCCGCAGAGCAGCAAACCTCTCATTGGCGGCTATCCTCCGTTTATTCTCATTCTGCACAAGATGTTAACATGCTTAGTTTCTCTAGAGCATCTAGTCGGAATTATTCAAGTTTCAACTAAATGCTCAGGGACTACCGTATATAATTTTAAACAAGTTGGTTTGTCTAGAGCATCTAGTCGGAATTATACAGTTTCAACTAAACGCTCGGGGGCTACACGGACAAGTTATACACATAGTTCTTTGGATCACCCTGGTCAATAACTATTGGATTATCCACCTAAGAGATCGGGGGTTATAGTGGGATATACTACACAAAGTAAAAATAAGTGAAGTTCAAAAGACTTACGATGACAATGATCCTAGGATTGTTGGCCAGATGAGCATAGGAATCATGGAAGGTCCAGGCATTCTTATAGATTTCATCGGCCTGCTTGATGAGGTCATCCAAGCTCAATGTCGGAGGAGTCGCAACCAATGGAGAGGTTGAAGCCGGAGGCATGGATGAAGCCCTAGCCGTCTCTTGCGCCTTCAAGGCAGATGATGGCTCAGAGGCTCCTGCCTTGATCGTTGCTTCCACGTCCACCTCTTCCACCACTTCCTTCCCTTTCTCGGTGGCATCCTTAGCCGGAGCTTCAACCACCTTAGAGGAAGTGCTCTCCTACGTCGCCTGTTCGCTAGGAGCAACATCAGCCTCAACAGAGCCTGTGATATCAAGGATTGGATTGACATCTGTCTCCATGGCGGAGATCTCAGGGATGACGGCCCAGCGGGGCCAACAAAAGGCTTGGTCGTAGGAGTAGGAGGAGCAGTAGCGGGAGAGGGCTTGGCGGCCACGTCCCTGGTCAGCATGTCATGAATGTTTTTTGACCCTCCAGCATCTCTAGAGGATCGCTTCAAACTAACACTGGTTTTCCTCACATACAAAGTATAAGTACAAGAGTTGAAAAAAGGTATGAGCTGAAAAAAATACAAGCCGGAGAATGAAGGTACTTACTCCACGACAGGAGCCCTGGTGAGGGGAATGCTAGTGGACTTCTTCTTCTTCCCGCCTCTAAGGCGGCAGTGGAACGTTTGGAGACTCCACTCTCCGATTTCTTCTTCTTGGCCTCGGTAGCAGCATTAGAGGTGGAGCTCTTCCGCTTTCGCGCTGCCAGAGCTGGTTGATCCTTGGGTGTGTCGTCGTCGGACACCACCTGGATATCCTTTAGCTTTGGATCATAGACCTGGGAGGAAATTTGATCCGCTGCCAAGGTTTCCAGCTGGGATACGAAGGAGTGTTAGATTGACAACTTCAAGTCGAAAAACCTTAGAGCATGTAACGAGCAACGAAGGAAACAGAAGCTACCTCTAGCCATGTACGACAATTGAACATGTCGTAGGTGATCTTGAATCCCCACTTCTTGTCCTTCACCTTGACGATGTACTTAAGCCGGATCTTGATGGAGTCAGTAGAGAAGTTATCCTGTGAAATTCGCATGGGATCCCTCCTGTCTTGAGTGTACTTGCACATCAACTTGGTGCGGTGCTGTAGAGGCTAGATCCGCCTAACATAACAACACATGGCCAGATCCAAGCCCGTCAGACCTCTGTCGACGAGCCATTCGATCCTCCTTACGGCGCGATTGGCTTCATCATCGGAGGGAAGGGAGGCTGGGGTCCGCCATGCGAGCACTTTAGTGGCAGCTCCATCAACAAAGTCGGGATAAGTCTACAGGCGGTCAGGCAGAGGGATATCTGGCCCACAAAAGTACGTGCACTGCTAGTTTTTGCAAGTCTCATGCCCAACGATGTCGGGGAAGCGCCGGCTAGGCCGGATCTTAAAGCTAATGGTTCCGAAGATCCACAATTCGTCCTTGGACTCTACAGACTCTCTCTTGATGGTGAAAAAATATACAAACAGGTCTAATCTAGGCTTGATCCCTAGCTATCCTTTACACAGAGCTACAAAGTTGCTAAGGACTAGAATGCTGTTGGGAGAGAGATTATGGGGAAGTACCCGGAAGTGCGGAGGACATCCAAGAAGAAGTCGGAGCCTGGCAGGCTTACGCCACGTACCAGCTGAGATTTGAGGTACACCTTATCTCCGGGTTGGGGAGAAGGGACCACCTCGTCGGCTAGACTAACTCCTCCGCCGCGGGGAGATACCCCTCGGCGACCAGCTCCTGCAGATCTTCAGCGAAGAGATCAGAGCCTCTCCACACCCCTTGTGGGATTCGTTTTCTTCTTCAGCGGCTTCGGGCGCCGCTCATTCTTGGTCATCACTAGTGGTGTCCACGACGATGTTGATAGGGACTACCACTCCCTCCGGCGGGATGTTTACTCCCTGGGATGGCTCGGAGGTAGCCTCAGGGGTCGCCGCTGATGAAGGGATGGAGCTGCTAGAAGCCATTACAACAAGGAGAAGGTGGAGGAAGAAGGGCTCTGGCTAGGGTTTTCGCAGAAAAGCTCGAACGGTCGCGCGACAGGAGGAAGACGAAGACTAGAAAGCGAATGCGGGTAAATGAGAAATAAATTGACCACAGTGGAAATATATAAGCTTCACGTCAAGATTCGTGCAAAGAGATATGATGGATGGAACGTTGCCGACGTGGAAGTGAACGTGCGTGGTAATTTTGCCATGTCCTCCATCTTTTGCCGCTCCGTCGTTTCGGATTTCGCGCGCATGAAAATAGCTGATGATTAGTTCTCTATTTTTGTGAGTTTCGAGGTAATGTAGGCTGTACCCTACGTCATTAGTGAAGGGCCATGTCCAAAGATTCCATCAAAGACAGGGACTGTCCGACTCTGGAAACGAAGACTCAAGGAATATCCGGTTACATTGCGAAGCCGGAGAGGATTGTAGGGTTCTTTGGGGGACCTTTGAGATATTGCTTAACGAATTTTCAGCATCACTTAGACGGGATATTTGGAGATCAATGAGCAAGATGGCGCAAGATTTCAAAGTCCTCCGGGGGCTACTGTTGGGGATATGCTATATGGGTATCCTCATAGCATGTCACCAATCCGCCTAACCCGGGTGGCCCATAGTTGGTAGCAAGGCCTATGGCCTACTGGGCGGCCCAGTTACACGGATCCTGAAGGGAGGCCCATGTCGGATAATGGAAGGCTACGAAGGAGTCACCGACATACTCGGAGCCTTGGAGTACAAGAAACGGAAGACTAGTTCGTATTAGTGTAGGACTCTTTACCTTGTCTGACAAGGACCTTTCCCCGTAAACCCTAGGTGTTGGTGCCTTTATAAGCTGGCCTGCGGGAGCCTTTAGAGAACGATTCATAACACCCTCTGTGGCACCCCCGGGATCAGGGCTAAACAAATCCAGACCTTAGCCTGACATAAGCATAACCTAGAACTCGAGGATATCAAGTGAGAAATCGGTAACACAACAGTAACCCTGCGACACAAAAATGATTACAGCAAGCTCATAACTGAGCGAAGAACCAAAATATTACAAGCAGAGGTCACTTACCACAAACATCAAACAACGGAAGGCAAATTATTCTATTAAGTATAGCAAACTTAACAAATGGCCTAAGAGGCCTGAAGCATAAGGATGACGTCCCAGCCCATAGATTCCAGGCTGCCGGCCGGGAACCCCAAGCTACTCGTCAGTGTCGATGTCGTACAGAACTTGTCTTCAGGGAACACTTATTCTTCTACAAAAGTATCTACAAATCAAGGGTGAGTACAGGGTGTACTCCGCAAGACTTATGGCTAGTGGGATTATTTTGCATAAAGCCATCTTTGTTTATAAAACAAGAGGGAGAAGAAGCTCGTCTACTCAGAATATTTTAAAAGGGGATAAGAGAGCGACATCTCCGAAGAATTGATCATCATCTTGATATCCACCAAAGTAATCCTCATCTCACAACTAGGATCACCCTCTCGAACCCATGAGGAAGCATCCTTAAGCACACGTTGATCTACCAAGTTTTACGATTAGGTTAAAGTTCTCTATGATCTTAGAATTCGGTCACCAAGCATTCATAACCATGAACATGGCTTTTCGAAAAGATTTAACCCTGCAGGGGTGTACGACTTTACCCACACGTACCAACCGACTCTTAATGCCAGAACATTAGCCCTCTTCCTTGGAAGGCCGGCAGAGGGTGGTTGGCCACGACCTTTACCTTGCTTTCGCCGAGACCATGAGTCATGCCCTAAGGATGGTTCCGCCGTAACGGGTCAAATCCCGAAGTCGGTCCCTAGAGATGTGGGCGAGGTTGGTTTACCAGGGGCTCCATTGACCCCAAGCAACCCCGGCCATGCTTACCTACCTGTATGAATGCACCTCCTTCACCGCCTTTGAGAACAACAAGAATGCATATGTTGAATGGAACGCCCGAACTATGTGACTCATGGAATCCACTAGGAAAGTTAATCAGCGGAGGGGTTCCCAAGCCCCGTGTGGCTATACGCTCGTCTTGGTCCAAAGTCAAGAACTCGGTTCCTAGTAGTGGAGAGCATGGGACTACAAAAACCACATCCCATCGTGGCCTTCCATACAAGCCTTAACATGTTTAACCTTTACCACTGATCTTACCTCATCAGTATACCTCGTTCTCCTGTCATACTAGATTCTCTCCATTTGGTACATCTTATGGATGAACCAGCACTGACAGCTAAGCAAGACACGGATAACAGCTCTAGCAGTGCACACAAGCCAAACCTAGGTATGCTAGGAGCAGTGGATCAGCCAATATAAGCTCAAAGGGAGTAATGCAACAGATAGGATACTCCATCTATCGATAAAAAACCATAGTGGAATCGTATGCATCATGGCAAGAATGGAATACTTTCGAAACCATAGGATTGTATAATGGTGGGGCTATGCTTGCCTTGTTTGTTGATACCCAGATATAGATCTTTAGAAGCCTTGTACTTGACTTGATTACAGTTGGTCAAGTATTGTTCGTCGATCTTCGATGGTGTTAACCTCGGTCTTCGATCTTGATCTCGATATCGTATTCTACAGGAAAGAAGGAAACACTAGAAAGAAAGGGGAAACAACAATCAACACATGGCATCGATGCAATGCTCAAGCAAGGATGATGATATGACAAGTTAAATAGTATTGTAATGAAACCCTAAAGCATGCTTGGTAATTTAAGCAGGATCCGAGGGGTGCAAACCCTAAAACAAGAGAGACCCCGGAATCACCTACAGGGGTTTATTTAGTTATTTAATTAAACTTGTTATTTAAGGTGCTTAACAATGCATGATATTGATGCTAAAGTGTAGCACCCCGATAAAACCACTACTAGAAAATCGCTTGTTATTTCTGTTTGTGCATCATCATGACCGCATGCTCATGTCATCATGCCACATTGCATTTGAGCATCGTTATGTCATCATGCATCTTTTGCCAAAAACTATTTTTTAAAAGCCCACCTTTGTTTTCTAGACACCCCTTCTTTATTTCAAACGATAAACCCCGGTCCTTCCGGATATTTTGTTTTGTCTAAAATCCATTTATAAAAGTCTTTTTAAAATATATATAATATTTTTGTGGGAGGCCAGGCAGCCAACGGCTAGGCCCGAAGGCCCAATCGGAGGCCACCCAGCCCACAGCCAAAAAACCCTAGCCTAACCCAAATCCCCAGCCACAGCTCCCTCTACCGCCGCCACCCCACTCTCCTCACCATGCCGAACACCACACTACACGCGCACAACAGCGAAACACCCCACCCCAGCTGCGTGCAACGCACAAACGCACCCACATATCGACACGCTTCGCATGCGTCACATGATGCCAGTGCAACCCATCTCACGTCGCTCCCTAGCCCCACCTACCCCTGCTCGAACCTGTCCCCATCGCCCAGCCTCGATCCCCACCCCGCGCGATCAACAACCGCCAGGCCCGATCCCCAGATCCCGAGCCCGACCCGACCCTGTGGCCAATGCTCCCTCTCTCCCCATCATGATCCGCCATCGTCCTCTGCTCGATCTCGAGCTACCGCCGACCCCTGCTCCGCCAGCGCTGCAGCAGAGCTCCGCCGGCCGCCACCCATCGTCTCCCTCCATCCCTACCCAAGCTCCTCCATCTCGAGCCTGCCACCAGCCGCCTCTGCCCGCGAGAAGCTCCTCCGTTCCATGCTTGGTTTTATCCACTTTCTTGTGTTTTGTTCCGACTTTGGAGTACTTTTCATATGATTTCTTGGACTAACCTATTAACAAGAGCCACAGTGCTAGCTGCATGTTTTCTACTATTTTTGGTTCCAGGAAAGTCAGAAAATGAATATTCTCGGAGTTGGACGGGAAAAAAGCCAAAGTGCCTATTTTCCCGGAAGGGATCAAGTGCTAGAATACAAGACGGAGAGGGCCAGGGGCCGGCCACACCACCTGGCCGTGTGGCCAGGCTTGGCCCGTGCCAGGGGGTGGTCTGGCCGACCCCAGCACCCCCTCGGCCTCCTTCCGCCTATAAGTTGCCCTCGGGACGAAAACCCTAGGTACCCAATCAAAAATCCACGAAAGAGTCTGTAGCCGCCGTCATCTCCATCCCTAGATAGGGAGGGATCTGAAGCTCTTCCCGGCACCCTGCCGGAGAGGGGAATTCACCCTGGAGGCCTTCTTCATCACAATGCATGCCTCCGGTGTGATGCGTGAGTAGTTCATCCTTAGACTACGAATCCATGTAGTAGCTAGATGGCTGGTTTCTCCTCCTTTGTGCTTTCATGTTTAGATCTTGTGAGCTCTTTTCATGATCAAGATCATCTATTTGTAATTCATACATGTTGTGTTTGCAAGGATCCGATGGATATTGAGATGCTATTTCAGATTGATTATTGATTCTATCATGTCTTTGTTATTTGAGATCTTGCATGCCTTCCGTTGTTAGTAGCTATCTTGGCCAAGTAGATGCTAGCAACTCCAAGAGTTAGTATTTATGCTCGATAGTGGGTTCATGCCTCTGGTAATCTAGAGAAGTGACAGAAATCTCTAAGGTACTAGATATGTTGTTGCTACTAGGGAGAAAACAACAATCCTTTGTTCATAGAACAATCGTATTGTTTACCTTACACGCAGTTCCTAAAGCAATAATCTGTTGCTTGCAACTTCATACTGGAGGGGGTTCGGATGATAACCTGAAGCTGGATTATTAGTCATAGATGCAGTTGGATGGCGGTCTATGTATTATGTTGTATTGCCCAATCAAGTCTCAAAGGAGTCAAGATGATTAGTATATGCATGTATTGCTTTCTCGGTGTTTGTCAATTGCCCCGCTGTAATTTGTTCGCCCAGCATGTTATCTACCTAAGGAGAGGCACCTCTAGTGAACTATGGATCCCGGTCCTTTTTCTTTACATACAATTTATAAACTGTTTCTGCGTTGTGTTTACTTTCTGCAAACTTTTACTTCTTTACATTCGATACGTTTAATCCTTTGTTTTCCGCAAAACACGGTGAGATTGACAACCTCATCGCAAGTTGGGGACAAAGTTCTATGGTTGTGTTGTGCAGGTCTCCACGTTGCTACTAGCACCGGTAGTGCGCCCTGCCAAACCTCAGCTTGTAACACCTTTGGGGTGTTTCGTTGCTCCTACTAGTTCGATTAAACCTTGGTTTCATAACTGAGGGAAAACTTACTGATGTGCTCATCATACCTTCCTCTTGGGGTTCCCAACGAGCTCTACATTGAAAGTCGAGTGCATCACCGGCGCATGCGCCTCTGTCTCAGGCGACCCCGCCCTATTCCTTGCCAGTGCTCCAGCCACCATGCCCTGCATGCCCGCGCCGCGCCGAGACACCTCGCAGGGCAACCAATCGTTGTCTCGCAGCTCTGACCGCCAGCACCCGCCTCGCGTGGTGCCCTCTCGAGCTGGCCCGCCGCCAGGGCCGTCGCCTACTCGTCGTTGACCCCAGTTCCCCGCGGCCCCCCTCTAGCTACATGACGGGAGCCATTCCCCTCTGTCCAAGGAAGCACACCGGCTATCCCTGCTTGCCTCCACCCGTATAGAGCACTAGCTCGACCTTCAGCGCGTGGATGATGCCCAGCCCGAGCAGATCGTTCTGTAGGTCTCGTCGATGTTGCTTGCTGCATGTCCTCACCCTAGTCGTTTTCTCTCTCTGCAGCATGACCGGATGGTGCTCGACCATATGACTGCCTAGGAGGTGCCTCTTCACAGCGCACCTACGTGCCTCCAGCTACCTCTTGAGCTACCAGTATAACAAGACGCTATGACCCATCAAGATCTTCGGGACCCTTTGAGAGACCAAGGCCGACACGGGATGAGAACTAGAAGATCCATACAAGAAAATCATTGCCGAACTCCGAGGACTCCAACCCGGAACATTGAGTTCTCCATCACGGCACGCCATGTTCTCCTTCACGGACCGATCCTACTGATCCCGAACCCCAAACCAAGATCGCCGATACCTATGTGTGACCCCTATCCGAGATTCCCCTTATTTTTATAAAATATGATAGTCATCTGTTGCATATTAAATTGTTCATGATTGCATACATATCGTGGGTGTTTGGGGCTATTTCGATGATTCACCTAAATTAAATATGGAGGTTATATGCAGCTATTCTAGTCTTATATCACCTCCATTTAAATTTGCATAGCGAACCGATGCCATGTGTTGCCTTGTTAAAACAACATTTAAATTGTGTGGGTATGTAAACAACCTGAACCTTCTATTTAATTGTCGGGACCCCGGTTCCACTTAATATTGCCTAATTGCACCGCATCCTTACCATGCCATGCATCATACCATAATCATGCCGGATCTTCTGCTGTAGTATTAAATAGTGCATCCGGTGTTTCTTTTAGTGCTTTGCTTCTTCGTGGATTAGGCCGTTGAGTAGATGCGAGTATCAACAAGTTCTTCGGATAATGTATCTCCGGCTATGTTTCGAGGTGAGAAATCTCCCTCTTTCTACCAATTTTGCGTTTATAGTCTTTACTTCCTCGTGTTGCTCTATTGCTATCCGTGTTATGATGCTTTACTTTCCGTGCACCATTTATATTCCTTGCAGCCTCTATATTGCCTTGGACACATCCTATTGCTTGTTGATTGATAGACAGTGGGCCTTGCGAGTCGTAGTTGCTTGCTCAGGTCCTGCTTTGCGTTGTTGTCGTTCCACCATTGATAAAAGGTTGGCACATGTTTAATGATAGAGATGCTTAATGGTGGAGAGGGTCAGGGCTTTAATTATAACTTGTCAATTAAAATGCTGGGAATAGATATAACTAATGCAGAGGCATCAGTGGGCAATAGATGTTATTTGGTTTTTCCATGCTCACTTGTGTCTCGTAGGACCCCGAGTACTTGATACCTGTTCCTTGACTATCGCACTATCCGCATGTGGGACCATGAATCCCCTTCGCCGGAGCTTGATTCATTTCTTAATTCTTGGGGCCACAAACTAGTTTGGGGCTTTATTACTATCCTGTACTTATGCCATGATTTAACGCTTTATTTACGATTGTGCGTGGAGCACCTGTACTGTTTTGGATTGTGACACATTTTCGCTGTATCGACAAGCCCAGTCACACTTTCGGGTTCCCAGTTGTTTACTGTTGTCTACACAAACCCTGGGTCCGTCTCGGAGCTGGCCAACTTCGTTGCGGGTAGCTTAGTGGGGTGGCCCCCTGAAATATTTTATGAATCCCGTGATTGCTTTGTCATGAAAGCCTCGTTGGGTTTTGATTTGGTTTTTCCAAGGTTGATCGTGTGTGTGTTGCTATTTGTGCACCCCTCCTGGGTAAATCTTTCTGAAAGCCGTGTCCGCGGTTATGGATGACTTGGAGCACAGTATGTCGATCATAGACAAGCATAACTAAAGTAGTGCTATAAATTTGACTTAATATGTGACTAGTAATCAGCTTCACTACAATGGAATGGATAATAAAAGTGCCAACAACTGGTGGAACTGGGGTGTATCGTGTCATGTTATACCTGCTAGTAAGTATCGCAACTCCAATGGAATGAAATAAAAGTGAAAAACAACTACTGGGTTTGGGATGACTCATGCTATCTATATCTGACTAGTAAGTGTTACAACTATAATGGAATAAATAAAATTGCCAACTGTGTGAGTTCCTCGTTTTGACTTCCTCGTGTGGTCTCGAGGGGGAAATACCAGGATGGGTATGTTTTGGTGTTACTATTAGGTTGGATCCGAATAGGTCTTTCTTATCCTTCTCTAATAGCCGACAGTTGAATTGAGTCTCTATAGATTGTTTAGTGCATGCTTTGCTGCCGCTTCAGCCTACCATACCTATGTAGGCGAGAGCCGCCGAATTCTAGCCTCGCCATGTACTGGCCTCAGGACTGACGCTCCTCTTTTTCCTTTGCCCTTTGTCGGCACCCCTTTTGTTTAGCAGGTTTGAGATCGACGTCGTTAGCAGGGTTACCCTTCCGGCTTGGCCTGGGCAGTGTTATGGACGCCATTGGTTATTCTTTAGGGCTATTAGCTCAATTTGCTTCTTATCCGTACTCGGATGTTGTATCGTTTTCAAGGTGATTTGGATCTTTGTATTGTATATCTGTATTCTTGACTCATGGAGTCGTGTTGTATATATATCTATTCTGTGGGTTCCATCGTGAACTATTGTGTAATGGTATTACTTTGTTTTCCACCCGCACGCAAGTGCCTCATGGGCGTCCTTGAATCGTTTCTATGCGGGTTTGGCGTGAAGCGCTAAAATCTGCATAGGGTAGATTCGAGGGTGTTACAAAGTGGTATCAGAGCCCAGCAGTTGTGATACCCCACTGGTCCAGGCTGTAGGATAACCTAGCTAACGGCCGATGTAGAGTGTTAAAGCTATTTTGCAAAATCGGTTGGATAGATCTGATTAGGTCCGCTTTTACTCCTTACCTCTATGCTCTTCTCCTCTTACCTTGCGTGTTTTAAATCTGATCTCTCATCTTTTCTTCGCGTATAGGAATTCTCGTGGTTGGGTTTTTGTCGTACCTTCAGGGTTTCAATTCCTTTTACAATGGTGTTTCCACATCTGGTCTTTGTGCTATCTGAGTACCCTTCATCTGTTGTACCTTTTGGTGGATCAAAATCCACTGAAATCATTCTTTGTATCTTCCGGTGTTTTTCAACGGGACGACATCATCTACGCTAGATCCGATGAAGATCTGTATAAATCCTTTGTTTCTGAACATCACTTCTAAAGATCTTCGGTCTAAATTCTGAGAATGGGTTGCATGATTTTTCTACTGTATATGTGGAGTAATAGTTTGGGTGCGTGATGGATTGGCCCCCATGCCGACTACTCATTCTATTCGCTCTCGTACATTGAAGTGGATTAGAGTGCACTTATTCTCTCCTTCCGTAGAAGTTAGAATTGGCCTTCCCTTTTGAGACCTCTGCCTTCGTCCGTGATTCTCCGGAGTGTTCTCTCGATGAACGTGAGCAACGACCCCTTGTTGGTGGTGTTGCCGAATTCAAGATGGAGCAGGATCTTTGTTAGTGGTGTTGAGACAATCTACATGGAGCGAGAATATCCAGATCGTCGACCTTCTTCCCCGTACCATGAGGCGGATCTCGAGGGCAAGATCCATTGTTAGTGGTGTAGAATTGTAGCACCCTGATAAAACCACTACTAGAAAATCGCTTCTTATTTCTGTTTGTGCATCATCATGACTGCATGCTCATGTCATCATGCCACATTGCATTTGAGCATCGTTATGTCATCATGCATCTTTTGCCAAAAACTATTTTATAAAAGCCCACCTTTGTTTTCTAGACACCCCTTCTTTATTTCAAATGATAAACCACGGTCCTTCCGGATATTTTGTTTTGTCTAAAATCCATTTATAGAAGTCTTTTTAAAATATATATAATATTTTTGTGGGAGGCCGGGCAGCCAACGGCCAGGCCCAAAGGCCCAACCAGAGGACACCCAGCCCACAGCCACCAAACCCTAGCCTAACCCTAATCCCCAGCCACAGCTCCCTCTGCCGCCGCCACCCCACTCTCCTCACCACGTCGAACACCACACCACACGCGCACAACAGCGAAACACCCCACCCCAGCTGCGTGCAACACACAAACACACCCACATATCGACACGCTTCGCATGCGTCACGCGATGCCAGTGCAACCCATCTGACGTCGCTCCCTAGCCCCACCTACCCCTGCTCGAACCTGTCCCCATCGCCCAGCCTCGATCCCCACCCCGTGCGGTCAACAACCGCCAGGACCGATCCCTAGATCCCGAGACCGACCCTACCTCATGGCCAACGCTCCCTCTCTCCCCATCATGAGTCGCCATCGTCCTCTGCTCGATCTCGAGCTGCCGTCGACCCCTGCTCCGCCAGCGCTGCATCAGAGCTCCACCGGCCGCCACCCGTCGTCTTCCTCCATCCCTACCCAAGCTCCGCCACCCCGAGCCTGCCGCCGACCGCCTCTGCCCGCGAGAAGCGCCTCCACGCCATCCGCCTGCGGCCAACACAGCCCCCCTCACGCCGTCCTCGCCGCGTCGCCTCTGTCGTGTGCGCCGTGCGCCTTCCATGGCCGTCCTCTAAGGTTCTGGCCCTGGTTGCCTCGACCTCCCAGCGGCGCCCGGCCTCTGCAGACCCTCTCGTCTCCGCGGGCATCCTAATCCATCTGCTTCAAGGCTGTGACGCCCCCCTCCGTGATGCCTCGAGCTCCCTATGTCCCCCTCCCATCTCTGCCTGCGGGTCGATCCCGTGCATGTGCCTCTGTCTCAGGCGACCCTGCCCTATTCCTTGCCAGTGCTCCGGCCACCACGCCCTGCACGCCCGCGCCGTGCCGAGACACCTCGCAGGGCAGCCAACCGCTGCCTCACAGCTCTGACCGCTAGCACCTGCCTCGCGCGGCGCCCTCCCGAGCCGGCCTGCCGGCAGGGCCGTCGCCTACTCGTCGTTGACCCCAGTTCCCCACGCCCCTCCCCTCTTGCTGCATGACGGGAGCCGTTCCCCTCTGTCCAAGGAAGCACGCCGGCTGTCGCTGCTTGCCTCCACCCGTATAGAGCACTAGCTCCACCTTCAGCGCGTGGATGACGCCCAGCCCGAGCAGCTCGTCCTGTAGGTCTCGTCGATGTTGCTTGCTACAGGTCCTCACCCTAGTCGTTTTCTCTCTCTGTAGCATGACCGGATGGTGCTCGACCATATGACTGCCTAGGAGGTGCCTCTTCACAGCCCACCTACGTGCCTCCAGCTACCTCTCGATGTACCAGTATAACAAGATGCCATGACCCATCAAGATCTCCGGGGCCCTTTGAGAGACCAAGGCCGACACGGGATGAGAACTAGAAGATCCATACAAGACAATCATTGCCGAACTCCGAGGACTCCAACCCGGAACATTGAGTTCTCCATCACGGCACGCCATGTTCTCCTTCACGGACCGATCCTACTGATCCCGAACCCCAAACCAAGATCGTCGATACCTATCTGTGACCCCTATCCGAGATTCCCCTTATTTTTATAAAATATGATAGTCATCTGTTGCATATTAAATTGTTCATGATTGCATACATATCGTGGGTGTTTGGGGGTATTTCGATGATTCACCTAAATTAAATATGGAGGTTATATGCGGCTATTCTAATCTTATATCGCCTCCATTTAAATTTGCATAGCGAACCGATGCCATGTGTTTCCTTGTTAAAACAACATTTAAATTGTGTGGGTATCTAAACAACTTGAACCTTCTATTTAATTGTCGGGACCCCGGTTCCACTTAATATTGCCTAATTGCACCGCATCCTTGCCATGCCATGAATCATACCATAATCATGCCGGATCTTCTGTTGTAGTATTAAATAGTGCATCCGGTGTTTCTTTTAGTGCTTTGCTTCTTCGCGGATTAGGCCATTGAGTGGATGCGAGTATCGACAAGTTCTTCGGATAATGTATCTCCAGCTATGTTTCCTGGCGAGCAATCTAACTCTTTCTACCTATTTTGCATTTATAGTCTTTACTTCCTCCAGTTGCTCTATTGCTATCTGTGTTACGATGCTTTAGTTTCCGTGCACCATTTATATTCATTGCAGCCTCTGTATTTCCTTGGACACATCCTATTGCCTGTTGATTGATAGACAGTCGGCCTTGCGAGTCATAGTTGCTTGCTCAGGTGCTCCTTTGCGTCGTTGTCGTTCCATCGTTGATAAAAGGTTGGCACATGTTTAATGATAGAGATGCTTAATGGTGGAGAGGGTCAGGGTTTAATTATAACTTGTCAATTAAAATGCTGGGAATAGATATAACTAATGCAGAGGCATCGGTGGGCAATAGATGTTATTTGGTTTTTCCACGCTCACTTGTGCCCCATAGGACCCCGAGTACTTGATACCTGTTCCTTGACTATCGCACTATCCGCATGTGGGACCATGAATGCCCTTAGCCAGATCTTGATTCATTTCTTATTTCTTGGGGCCACAAACTAGTTTGGGGCTTTATTACTATCCTGTACTTATGCCATGCTTTACCGCTTTATATACAATTGTGCATGGAGCACCTGTACTGTTTTGGATCATGACACGTTTTCGCTGTATCGACAAGCCCAGTCACACTTTCGGGTTCCCAGTCGTTTACCGCCGTCTACACAAACCCTGGGTCCGTCTCGGAGCCGGCAAACTTCGTCGCTGGTAGCTTAGTGGGGTGCCCCCCTGAAATATTTTATGAATCCTGTGATTGCTTTGTCGTGAAAGCTTCGTTGGGTTTTGATTTGGTTTTTCCGAGGTTGATCGTGCATGGGTTGCTATTTGTGCACCCCTGCAGGGTAAATCTTTCTGAAAGCCGTGTCCGTGGTTATGGACGACTTGGAGCACAGTATCTCAATCATAGATAAGCATATCTAAAGTAGTGCTATAAATTTGACTTAATATGTGACTAGTGATCAGCTTCACTACAATGGAATGGATAATAAAAGTGCCAACAACTGGTGGAACTGGGGTGTATCGTGTCATGTTATACCTTCCTAGTAAGTGTCGCAACTCCAATGGAATGAAATAAAAGTGACAACAACTGCTAGGTTTGGGATGACTCATGTTATCTATATCTGACTAGTAAGTGTTACAACTATAATGGAATAAATAAAATTGCCAACTGTGTGAGTTCCTCGGTTTGACTTCCTCGTGTGGTCTCGAGGGGGAAATACCAGTATGAGTATGTTTTGGTGTTACTATTAGGTTGGATCCGAATAGGTCTTTCTTATCCTTCTCTAATAGCCGACAGTTGAATCGAGTCTCTATAGATTGTTTAGTGCATGCTTCGCTTACGCTTCAGCCCACCGTACCTACGTAGGCGAGAGCCGCCGAATTCTAGCCTCTCCGTGTACTGGCCTCAGTACTGATGCTCCTCTTTTTCCTTTGCCCTTTGTCGGCACCCCTTTTGTTTAGCAGGTTTGAGATCGACGTCATTAGCAGGGTTACCCTTCCGTCTTTGCCTGGGCAGGGTTATGGACGCCATTGGTTATTCTTCAGGGCTCTTAGCTCAATTTGCTTCTTATCCGTACTCGGATGTTGTATCGTTTTCAAGGTGATTTGGATCTTTGTATTGTATATTTGTATTCTTGACTCATGGAGTCGTGTTGTATATATATATATATCTGTTCTGTGGGTTCCATCGTGAACTATTGTGTAATGGTATTACTTCGTTTTCCACCCGCACGCAAGTGCCTGGTGGGCATCATTGAATCGTTTCTATGCGGGTTTGGCGGGAAGCGCTAAAATCTGTATAGGGTCGATTCGAGGGTGTTACATAAAGTGTAGATCTTGTTTCTATGAACATTTTGATATATTACACAAATTTTTCTGACTTATAAATATTTACTTATTGAATTTATAATTTTAAACTATTTCTAGAAATAATAAAACAATTTAAAAACCTTTTATTGTGTCAGCACAGGTGGAGCCTGAAGTCAGCGCGAGCACCTATTACTTTTCTCAGTGGGGCTGGGCTAGCCACTATGGCTGACAGGTGGGGCTGGTGCCACGTCAAACCCACGCGGCGGCCACGCGGACTCCACACGGGAGCCACGTCGGCTCGCCGGAGAGCGCACCAAACGGCGGTCATCGCCAGCGATCTGGGCCACTTCAGCACGCGCGGCTTAGCCTACTAGAACAAGTGCAATGCGGCGAGCAAGAAAGTAGCAGCGCCGCTAGCTAATGGTCGCCGGAGATACGACTGCGACGGTGAGCGGCGGAGGCAGACGACGGCACGGGACGCTGGGGAGAACTAGAGAGGAAGGGGAAGCGCGGAAGGGTTCGCAAAAACCGTGAGCTTACCCTGAGTCTACTACTGGTGACGGCGAGGCGGGAGGCGGACCGGAGCAATGGCAATGTCCGAGGCGGTGCTCGGACAAAGTCGAAGAAGACGACGTCAATTCTGGATGATGCGTTGTGTCCCAGCAAGCATAGATCGGCAGGAAGGACGAGGAAGGTGCGGCGGAGCTTCCAGCAGCCTCGATGGAGCTTAGGACAGCCAGAATGGCGGTGATTGGTGACGGGGTCCGGCTAGGGTTTCGGGTTCTTGCAACAGTACGAGAGAGAGGGCTCGGGGGAGAGTGAGAGGGCAAGGGGAAGAGGGGCACGACACCGGCTCGATCTTATCCTTCTCCGGGCTGCAACAGATGGCGGTGAGCAGGAGGCGAGGATCGATGGCGGTGGCAGTGACAGGCAGCTGCTTGCCGTCGTCTACGAAGACGACGACCCGAGTCAAGGCCGAACCGATATGGGCCCTGGTTGGGCCGGTTTGGGCCAGAAACGGGCTACGGGAAAGCTTGAGGAGATGGAGAAGTTACATTGGCTACGGCCCAGACTGCTCTCTGGCTGCATTTTTATTTTGCAAAAAAAATTCTAAATCTATGTTCTCCTTTTCTCTTTGTATTTCCATTTCAAAACTGTTTTGGCTCATTTAAAAAATACTAGAACATTTGTAAACTCCAAATATTACAGGGACCCCTTTATACTATTTGGGATCCACACTTTTGATCTTTTCAAAATACAAAAAATATTTTGAATTCATTTTAGAGAGAGGGGGAAACTAGGGTTTAGTGTGTTTACATTATTTCTTTTGCATGCAATTTAAAAGATGATGCTCATGAATGCAGAAACAACCCTAAATTGAGGATTAACTAAAACTAGGGTGTTACAGCTCTATCCCCCTTATGAGAATCTCGACCCAAGATTCCAAAGGTAGGAAGAGAGACAGAGGGAGACAGAAACAGGGTCACTCTAGAGATAAGAGGGAAACACACTAAACAACACACCGAGTATCTCATGGTCAACTCATGATGGAGTGTTCAAAACAACTCTGAGGTAACGAACATGAAACACGTCAAGGTAACAGAGGGAAACAAGAGGAGATGGTTTCAAGTTGATAGATAGCTGGTCTTCATAAGGATTGAGACCATGGAGTTTCAGAAGAGTTTAAGCTTCTGAAAAGGAAAACTTACAACAGAAGAACATAACCATAGACTTCGAGAAATGAAACTCTACTAAACGGCTTAAGCAGAGCTTTCAGGGATACAGAGATACAGATAACCAAGCTGTTGAATTACTTTTGATACAGAAGGATCACTCTTGTTGAACAGAAGGTTAGGGCAGAAAGGTGTTTTGTGGCGAGGACTCATAAGAGTCACAAGGAACATGTAGCAAGAGAACTTCTTGATTACCAAAATCATCGTCACTCTTCAAACATGTTAGAGGAATCGAAGGAAACCTTTTATTCATCCAGGTCTATCAAAATCTTGGCCAAAGAACATGATATCACTTTACTCCACCAGGATGAAAAGGTAAGAAGATTCTTGATGACACGAGGAAAAAGAAACTTGATGCTCAGACTTCCATTACTTGGTATAACAGAATGCTTTCCAACATAAAAAGGGTCTGGAGGATCGATCGAGAGACATTTAGCAACACTACCTTAAATGTTATCCTTGATGTTCAAAACACGAAACATCAAGTAAAGGCCAGACTTCAGAGACAAAGAAAACCATAAGCGCAACTCCTATAATAAATCATAGAAGAAGCCTCATCAAGAGTGGTTGTTATTTGCCGATTCAAGAAAATTTGACAATAGGCTTTCTGACTAGTTGTGTCAACCATTACATCAATCATGTCGGACTTACATAGAAACCTATGTCAAAACCTTGAGGAACACCAACCATCATATCTGCTTGAGATTCAGATTTGGTGAGGTGTAAAGATACTTTAGACTCAGCGTGTCCAATTATAAAGTTTGCAACATTTACCATGAAGGTAAAGTTACTGGATTCTCAAGACATGGACTACAGTGTTAAGCTCCAATAGACTTAGCTGAATTGCTAGACCCATGTATTAACAACATGTCAGAAGACAACCGCTTATACATCAAGTACTTGCAATGAAATACAACTGCGTCCTTGAGGTTATAGTGATAACTCTACCCAAATCCATGACGACATGTTTCAACATTCGCCCGTGAATCAGAGAAGGTTACTTCTAACATCCAGAACACATACTTCGAGATATCACGAAGAAGGTTCTTGAAAGTTTTCCAACATTAATACCAAAGGTTCCATATGAATCTACTTTAGCATGGAGAAGATAAGGATGTTATTGATGGGATCAACAACAAACTTATCGAGATACTCCAGGAAGATGGACTCATATGTTGTATGAACGTGGCAGAGTATTGGTCAGACCAACGGACCTGAGGACGTACTCATGTGACACATCACGAGTAGGAACATCATCAAGATAGTCCTTGGAACAAAGTTTGAGTTGACGATAACCCAGATCAAATCAAAGGCGGGGGAAGATAACATATCCATGAAGGATATACTATCTTTCTTCAGCACGAACAAAACTAGACATCCCTTTGAGTAGGAATTAATTTAGATAGAACTTTTGTCTTACAACTCTCCAAGTTGTTGTTTAATCTCAACCAACTAGTTCAGGGGTATCCGGTACGGATCCTTGGAGAAAAGAGAAGTTCAGAGAACTTGCTTGCTCAAGAACTTGACGGCACGATCATGTGGAAACATGGAAATACTTCTAGTAGACATGTAGAATATCACGAACCACCGATATGTCACTTAGTTCAAGAGGAAACTTGCTTGTTAGTCAAGAGGACATAGTCTTAGAGTTTGGGAACAATCCCAACTCTTTGACCGAGGAGAGTGTACCAGAGTAACGGACTTGGTAGCACAATCATCCTTTGCTTAGTGATAGGGTTAACCAATCACGCTAAGAATGAAAAAAATGTCCTTAGAGTCCAAAGGAACAAGAATTGCTAAGAATCTCAGATGACCACATTATTATGCACACGCATCATTTCATGAGCATGAGAGCTCAGAGGAAGGGTGGGTAATTATGTGTAAGAGCATCACTTCATTAAGGGGTCATGAAACTCAACACAACATCTTGATACATCCATTTTGCATCACTATACTATATCATAATTCACTGTTATTCATTGATATATTTCATATTAAGAGATGATACTTATGTTATTTCATCTGTTTTTGCATGATTGATGACTTTTGGAGCATGGACCGCTGCAGTTAGGATTCTGATGGAAAAGGTGTTGTTTGGAGGCAAAAATCGCGAAGATCAGAAAATCCTGGAAAATATACGGAAAATCCTATTTTTCCAGAAGACGAAGGAAGCCAAAAGGAGGAGTGGAGTGGGCCACAAGGGGCCCACACCACCCCCTGGCGCGGGCCATCCTAGGCCACGCCACCAGGTGGTGTGGCTGCCCTGGCCCACCTCTGGCTCTCCCCTCTAGCGTATATAATCCTCCTGAAACCCTAATACTTGAGGAGCGACCACAGAAAGATTCCACCGCCTCTGTGGGGTGGAAAACACCGAGAGAGAAAGATCTCTCCGGCAGACAGATTTCTACCGGGGGAATTCCTTCCCGAAGAGGGGAAATCGTCGCCAGCAACACCACCATCAAGCTGGACTTCATCGGGATCATCATCATCATCATCATCACCACCATCATCACCATCATCACCCTCTTCACCATCTCCATATTGCTGTAACAATTGGGTTGAATCTTGCATAGTTCTTAGGGGAAACTTTCCCGGTGTTGATTACTCTTTGTAGTTGACGCTATTGAGTGAACCATTGAATTATTGTTTATGTTCAGATTATCACACATCATTATTTCATATCTGATCATGATCCATATGATCTCTTGTGAGTAGTTCGTTTTGTTCTTGAGGACATGGGAGAAGTCATGTTGTTAGTAGTGGAATTGTGTTGAGAAAGATTCAATAGTTTGATATTTAAGTTGTGGTGTACTTCTTCTAGTGGTGTCACGTGAACATCGACTACATGACACTTCACCTATATGGGCCTAGGGGAATGCATTATGTATTTGGCTACTAATCATAGGGGTTGGCGGAGTGACAGAAACCTGAACCCCCATTAGGGAACCATTGCACAAGGGACGTCAAGGTCTTAGAGTTTAAAGTTGTGGTTAGGTTTCTACCTGAATTACTTTATTGTACTTACGGATGTTTGCAAGGGGTGTAATCATGAGTATGTATTAGTCCTAGGAAGGTCGGTACATTAGCACAGGTTCACCCACACAACACTTAGCAAGCTAAAGAAGATTAATCAACTATATGAAGTGAAAGCACTTGATAGTCTTCCCGTGTGTCCTCGAGAACGTTTGGTTATCTTAAGTAATACAACCGGCTTGTCCTTTGCTGCATAAAGGATTGGGCCACTTGCTGCATTTATTCTTATTGCCTTTTATTTACTCGTACTTTATTTACCTGCATTATCAAAAACCCCTAAAAAACTTTTTGTTAAGTATTTGCAGAGAATTCCTAATCCATACCACTAGCCAGCACCTTCTGCTCCTTGTTGGGTTCGACACTCTTACTTATTGAAAATACTGCGATACACCCCCTATACTTGTGGGTCATCAAGACTATTTTGTGGCGCCGTTGCCGGGGACTGAAGAAGAAGCTCCCACGTCAACCACGCGCCAACAAGACTATTTTCTGGCGCCGTTGCTGGGGAGTGAAGCGCTATTGCAGAGTGGAACTGGTAAAGGAAACTTCTACTATGAGTATTGTTTACTTCTGTTAGTTGCTTTATTTTCATTATGGATAATTCGCTGAGTTTCTTATTTGGTAAAGCTACTACCACTTATAAGGTAGTAGATGAACCACCACCTGCTGAGAATGATGCTTTTAAAATACCTACAAGAATTATTGATCGTGTTATGGATAACTACGATGTTGGGGATGGAACTATCCATCCCGGTGATCATTTGCTCTTTATACACGAATTATGCGGGTTGTTCAAGTGTGCAGGTATTACAACAGACCAAGTTAAGAAGAAGTTATTCTCATTGTCACTAAAAGGAAGAGCTGAGGAATGGTATAAGGTGTTGAAGAATGGTCTAGCTCTTGAATGGGAGGAAATAGTGCCTCTCTTTTATTCAAAGTTTTATCCTCCTAGTGAGATTCACAAAGATTAGAATCAAATATACAACTTTTGTCCTCTTAATGGAGAGAGTATAGCTCAAGCTTGGGCGAGATTGAAGTTACTAATGCTCAAATGTCCCATTCATGAGCTCCCCAACAATATTATTATCAATAACTTTTATGCAAGTCTTTCTCTTCATGATAAGGATTTATTGGATGCTTCTTATGCTGGATCATTCACTCACATGGAAGAAGAAGCTAAATGGGATCTCCAGGACCATATTCAAGACAATGCTGAAGCTTGGGAGAATGACAAAGGTAGAAAGTCAGGTAGAAATTATGATTATAAATGCATTGAATCTTTTATGGGAACTGATGACTTTAAAAATATTAAAAATGCCTATGGTCTAGACTCTCAAGCTATTGCTTCTTACTTTAAGGCTTTTGCTTCCTACATGGAAGTGCCTAAAAAGAAGTGGAATAAGTATCATGAACCTTATAAAGATATTTCTAAGAGTGTTCCTGCAAGAAATACTGAAGTTTATACTGCTAATCATGTTTTACCTGAACCTTATATTGAGAAAATGCCTTTCCCAGTTAAGATAAAGGAACATTCTATGATAGCTAGTATGGTTGATGATAGTATAAGCAAAGCTGATGAACCTATAATAGAAAATGTGAAAGACTTTGTCACTAAATATGTAGATCAGGGACACACTATCCTTTGTAAGGATACCTCTAATATTGTCTCACAAAGTAGTGTTATGAGAGCTAGTATTCCTGTGTTTTCTGTTAGAATAAGTGATCATTGTTACGATGGACCTTGTGATAGTTATATCGTTAAGTTTATGCATGATACTGAAAGTTACTATGAGAGAGGGAAAAGTGTTCTTATGTATCTCAATAATATCAAGTTTCCTCGTTTTATGCTGAAAGTTTTTATGTTACATTTCTTTTGCCTTCCTATGCTAGTAGTCTCTGGTTTCAACAACTTGTTTGTTTACAAAATTCCCTTGCATAGGAAGTGGGTTAGACTTTAATGTGTGTATTTTTGCTTCTTAATGCTCTCTTTCACTTCAATTCATATTTTATGTGAGCATCTTTGAAATCATCATGCCCATCTTAATGGCTATAATGAAAGAGCTTTTTGGGAGACAACCCAATTTATTTTTGCTTTCAATTTGTTTTTGTTTCTTTGAGTCTTGGAAGTTATTACTTTGGTAATAACCTCTCCTTATCCTTTTTTTTGGTTTTTGTGTCAATATCAACCTCTATGAGAGAGAAGTAAGATTTGGGGAAGTTGCTGTCTCGAAACAGATTTTTGTGCTTCACCGTAAAAATTCATGAGAGATCTCTGTATATCGGATTGAGCTGTAAGTTTTTGTGCTTCTGCCCCAGGTTGTTATTTAACTTTCGCTAGTTCTGCACTTTTTGATTTGAGAAACAGAAGATTTTCGAAAAAATTGATATTTACCTGCTGGTCTGTTTTGACAGATTTTGCCACTTCTGCATTTGCTTCTCTACTTGATTTCTTTTTTGAATTCTTTTTGGGTTTTCGGAAGGAGTTGATACAGTAGCTTATGTTTTGATGGTTTTCAGTTGAAGTTGAACTCAAAAGGTTTTGTCACTTCACTTATACTAACGTTGCTAATGAGAACTGTGTGAAAGAAATTTCCAGGTAGGTGGAGGAAATGGTGTAATGAGAAAGTGAAAGGTTTCATGACTCACAATAAGTGTATGAAGATGAAGATATTGATGTTATTAAAGTGGTGACTCCGGAAGAATCTACTAGATACCAAATACTGAGATCTACAGAATTCGTTTTCAAATAGGTAATAGTTCTGGTAAGAAAAGTTCCATGAAAATACTATCCAATTATATTTTTGCAGTTTTTAGTCAATAAGGAAAGTTAGGAAGCGAAAGAGGGACAGAAACGGAGCCAGGGTGGCTCACACCACCCTGTGGCGCCCCCTGGCCGTGCCACCAGGTGGTGTGGCCACTCCAGACTCTGCCTCCGACTCGTTTTCTCCCAGTACCTTCCTTTTGTTGTGAAACTTCGTAATATATAACCCCTCGGATCTCCCAAGGTTCATATATTGTTTTCTCGTCGTGTTTTTGTTTCGGTCTGTTTTGTTCAGATGTCATTCGGGGGTTCATCTTCAAAGGATTATGAGCCGTGACGCCGTTGCGAGCTCCATCACAATCTTCAGCGCAAAGACATGGATCGGAACGACAAGGAGGAAGTAAAGGACATGACAACAAGCATGAAGGGGCTGATACCTCAGACTCTAGATATCAGTTCTTGCCCTACAGCAGTGGAAGCTCTATGAGTCACTGATGAGTTTTGCGACAAGTACCGGGTCTTGAGGAAGAACATGTATATGCTTCAAGAGGAGAATAACAGGCTTCGCAAGATGCTAGAAGTTCTCCTCATGCCAATCGAGAGAATACCACCACCACCGAAGGAGTAATTCATCATCAGGTTTGGCATCCCCTTGGTTTGTTCCAAGCTTGGGGAAGTGTTGCAGTATCACATCACTATCTTCTATCTTTTTACCTTTTTAGTAGATTCATATCATGAATAGAGAAGTTATCATGTAGGATGGTTTGCATTATGGAAGTGTCCCCTCTCTCGTTAGATATGTATCCCCTGGTGTGAGTAGCCGTTATGGAATGTTAATGATAAGTTCTATCATTTACTCTTTTGCATATCTTATATTAGTTTTCAATTCATGGTTATATGATTGATCTTGTCATTAGTATTGGTATCACTTTGGGATCATTGAGTTAATTTAGTTGGTTTTGGAAAACCTGGCTCAGTCAGGAGCAACACTATTTTTGAAGGGTTGAACAAAAAGATAAAAGTACTCTTAAAGAAATATAATTTCATCATCTTTCTTTCTTGATTTGCTCATAAGCTTAGTATTATCTAGTTAAGATCTTTTGTGCTTCCAAGGAAGATTGCATGTTTGTTTTTATCACTTGTATGTTTGTTTGTTTCCTTCGACTCTTATACTTGCTACCCAGCCTTGCTAGCCAAAAACCTGTACTGAGAGGGAATTCTTCTCGTGCATCCAATCCTTAAACCAAACCTATGCCATTTGTGTCCACCATACCTACCTATTAGAACTATTGCTATTCCAAGTAAATTATTGTTTTATCTACCTTCCAAATTAAATTTGTTATGTGAAAATTAGTGATTAAAGCTCTCATGAACTTGATGGCACACTTTACTTTCTTGCATTTAATAAACTTGAACCATTGTGCCCATCTATGTTGCGTATATGCTTGCGCTTTGTGAGTTGTGAATTAGCAGAACCATGCTGTCATGGGGAACGCTTTCAACATTGCACTGGTACTTTGTACCTAGTTGATATCATGTTCTTTTATCTATGGATGTCGTCGGTGTGAAATGAATGGGGAGCTTGTAAGTCCATGGAGTTATGTATGTGTGTTAGAGAAACGCCTGGGCCACTGGTCTAATCCATGTTGTCATGGTGGAAACCTGCAGCGTAACCATAATGAGCATCTATGAAACATTCTTCTTATAAAAAAAGATAGAGATTGAGAAAAGGAGAAAAAGAAAAAAAAGATGAGAAAAGAGGAAACAGAGAAAAAAGCACCATATTCTCATGGTAAATAAGAAGATTGTTGAGATGCTTGATGTCTTCTTGCCTTGTCATTTTGATATGGGGATTCTTCCATATCATCGGGCAAGGGGTACCCGTTGGTGGTTCTCCATGATACACATGTGCTTACGATGACAAGAACTTACCGGCGACTAAACTTGAGTAGCATGAGGAGCGGCCCTCGTATTCAAGGGACATGAGATTCTCAATTTACAACTTGTCAAGCATATCCTCGTATTTGATCACTTTAACCTTAATCACCTCAAAGATTCCTATGATAGGGCAAATGAGAGCTGAAAGCTAATAAGTATCATAATTTTTGGGAGCTCTTTATGAAACTTGCAATCCCTGCTTCCCTCTGTGAAGGGTCTTTATTTTACTTTTTAGTTGAGTCAGTAAACCTACTCCCTTCTATCTCAGCAAGTATTTTGAGTTGTTGTGTTTCATTCATTCATATGATGATTTATTCAATCATGTTTCTTATGTTCCTTGTTTTGCACTTTGCTCTTATCCTGGTGATTACTACTTTGAAAGATTTCATTGAAAACCAGTTATTTGTGAACTCTAGCAAATTATCAACTATTCTTCGACCAAGAGCTAAGTTTGCCATTACGAATTATGATTCACTTTATGTATCTTTTTTGTGTTTCCTTTACTTATTACAAGTTAAGTTATATAATAGTGAGTTGTCTTCTATTATGATCTATGTATTGATGAATGTGATGCTTCTTGTCTGTATTCTTTTATCGACTCTTCACTTCATAAACCCGAGGTCATGTTTATTGAGCTCAGTTTCGCTTGGGGACAAGCGAAGTCTAAGCTTGGGGGAGTTGATACGCCCATTTTGCATCACTATTCTATATCATAATTCACTGTTATTCATTGATATATTTCATATTAAGAGATGATACTTATGTTATTTCATCTTTTTTTGCATGGTTGATGACTTTTGGAGCATGGACCGCTGCAGTCAGGATTCTGATGCAAAAGGTGTTGTTTGGAGGCAAAATTCACGAAGATCAGAATATCCGGGAAAATATACAGAAAATCCTATTTTTCCAGAAGACGAAGGAAGCTAGAAGGAGGAGTGGAGATGGGCCACAGGGGGCCCACACCACCCCCTGGCGCGGGCTAGCCTAGGCCGCGCCACCAGCTAGTGTAGCTTCCCTGGCCCACCTCTGGCTCTCCCCTCTAGCGTATAAAATCCTCCCGAAACCCTAATACTCGAGGAGAGACCACAAAAAGATTTCGCCGCCTCTGCAGGGCGGAAAACACCGAGAGAGAAAGATCTCTCCGGCAAACAGATTTCTGTCGGGGGAATTCCTTCTCGGAGAGGGGAGATCATCGCCATCAACACCACCATCAAGCTGGACTTCATCGAGATCATCATCATCACCACCATTAGCACCCTCATCACCATCTCCATATTGCTGTAACAATTGGGTTGAATCTGGCATAGTTCTTAGGGGAAACTTTCCAGGTGTTGATTACTCTTTGTAGTTGATGCTATTGAGTGAACCATTGAATTATTGTTTATGTTCAGATTGTTATACATCATTATTTCATCTCTGGTCATGATCCATATGATGTCTTGTGAGTAGTTCATTTTGTTCTTGAGGACATGGGAGAAGTCATGTTGTTAGTAGTGGAATTGTGTTGAGAAAGATTCAATAGTTTGATATTTATGTTGTGGTGTACTTCTTATAGTGGTGTCATGTGAATGTCGACTACATGACACTTCACCTACATGGGCCTAGGGTCAGGCATTGTGTATTTGTCTACTAATCGTAGGGGTTGCCGGAGTGACAGAAACCTAAACCCCCGTTAGAAAACCATTGCACAAGGGACGTCAGGGTCTTAGAGTTTAAAGCTGTGGTTAGGTTTCTACCTTAATTACTTTCTTGTACTTATGGATGTTTGCAAGGGGTATAATAAAAAGTATGTATTAGTCCTAGGAAGGTCGGTACATTAGCACAGGTTCACCCACACAACACTTAGAAAGCTAAAGAAGATTAATCAACTATATGAAGCAAAAGCACTTGATAGTCTTCCCATGTGTCCTCGAGAACATTCGGTCATCTTAAGTAATACAACTGGCTTGTCCTTTGATGCATAAAGGATTGGGCCACTTGCTGCATTTATTCTTATTGTCTTTTATTTACTCGTACTTTATTTACCTGCATTATAAAAAACCCCTAAAAATCCGTTTGTTAAGTATTTGTAGAGAATTCCTAATCCGTACCACTAGCCAGCACCTTCTTCTCCACATTGGGTTCGACACTCTTACTTATCGAAAATACTGCGATACACCCCCTATACTTGTGGGTCATCACATCTTAGTATAAAAGAGCGTGATACTCCAAGATAGAACATATAGAAGCTAATCAATGCCTCTTAATCTGCGGACTACAACACTTTGACCTGTCCTGGATAAGACGAGGTACTGGAGTTTGTTTCTCCTGACATCCCAATATGGTTTGTCTTGACGGACCACAAGAGTATCTTGCATCAGGAGACACTAATGCACAATACCAACTGGCTACCAATTGATAGACCAAGGTCGGAAACAACAAGGGGAAAAGAACATGCTCAGGATAGAATCCTGAGATGTGGATGCATAGATTATCAATCTTCCGAAAACCAATGCATAGAAGGGAAGGTGTGGCAGAGTCACGAATATAGATGCAAGACTCACGAGGAGTACTCTTGTCATGATCTATTTGGTTCCATTAAAGAACATCTGCCATAGTTAGTGGTAGGGGAAGTCCTTAATTGTCGAGATTTAATCACGACAATATCCAGAAGCTTGAAGGCTATACTAAAGGTACTAGCCATCCTGAGGTAATGTTTAAACATTAACAACAGGGGACAACAGAATGGACCTTCGGTTAAAGATCAACTTCTTGTACAAGACTCATAACACCAGAATCCAGCACAATCCGGGATCTTCGGTTCAAGTCCGAGGGTTAGAACCCAAGAAAGAAGTAACTACTGCTTGAGTGACGCGGAGTACACTGCAAGATAGTAATCACGAGGTAGCTTCAAAAGAAGAAACGACTTCCGAAGTACCCGACAAATAAAAAGGAGGCACACGAGGCGAAAGGAAACCTCGAAGCCTAGAACAGAACACTATGGATCCTACAATATAATATTGTGGGCCCATAGGACAGAGAGATCATGTTGGAAAGGAATCTCTCAATTGAAAATAGAGCAAAGGGAACACAAGGAATTCACAACACACACGACTCTAGAGAACTTAACACTAGGTCAACTGGCTGAGAAACAACATGCCCAGAAGGCACCTAAGTTTTGAAAGACTAGACGAGATAGAAAAACATTTTTAAAGTCAACACAAGATAAGATGACACAGATTTAGAGCGATACCAGATAAGGAGCAAAAGAAGCATACTAGAGTTTTCACAAATACATTTCATCTTTGAAAATAGATTTCACAAACACTAGACTCAACATCCACCAGTAGCAAGGTTTTCCTACGGTCGGTACTGCTTTGATACCAAAAACTGTGACACCCCCGGGATCAGGGCTAAACAAATCTAGACCTTAGCCTAACATAAGCATAACCTAGAGCTCAAGGATATCTAGTGATAAATCGGTAACACAAAAATGATTACAGCAAGCTCATAACTGAGCCAACAAACAAAATATTACAAGCAGAGGTCACTAACCACAAACATCAAACAGCGGAAGGAAAATTATGCTATTAAGTATAGCAAACTTAACAAATGGCCTAAGAGGCCTGAAGCATAACGATGACGTCCCAGCCCATAGATTCCAGGTTGCCAGTCGGGAACCCCAAGCTACTCGTCGGTTTCGATGTCGTACGGAACTCGTCTTCAGGGAACACTTATTCTGCTACAGAAGTATCAACAAAGCAAGGGTGATTACAGGGTGTACCCCGCAATACTTATGGCTGGTGGGGTTATTTTGCATAAAGCCATTTTTGTTTATAAAACAAGAGGGAGGAGAAGCTCGTCTACTCAGAATATTTTAAAAGGGGATAAGAGAGCGACATCTCCAAAGAATTGATCATCATCTTGATATCCACCAAAGTAATCCTCATTTCATAACTAGGATCACCCCCTCGAACCCATGAGGAAGCATCCTTAAGCACACGTTGATCTACCAAGTTTTACGATTAGGTTAAAGTTCTCTATGATCTTAGAATTCGGTCAGCAAGCGTTCATAACCGTGAACATGGCTTTTCGAAAAGATTTAACCCTGCAGGGGTGTACAACTTTACCCACACGTACCAACCAACTCTTAATGCCAGAACGTTAGCCCTCTTCCTTGGAAGGCCGACAGAGGGTGGTTGGCCACGACCTTTACCTTGCTTTCGCCGATACCATGAGTCACGCCCTAAGGATGGTTCCACCGTAACGGGTCAAATCCCAAAGTCGGTCCCTAGAGATGTGGGCAAGGTTGGTTTACCAGGGGCTCCATCGACCCCATGCAACCCGGGCCATGCTTACCTACCTGTATGAATGCACCTCCTTCACCGCCTTCGAGAACAACCAGAATGCATATGTCGAATGGAATGCCCGAAATATGTGACTCATGGAATCTACTTGGCAAGTTAATCAACGGAGGGGTTCCCAAGCTCCGTGTGGCTGTACGCTCGTCTTGGTCCAAATGCAAGAACTCGGTTCCTAGTAGTGGCGAGCATGGGACTACAAAAACCACATCCCATCGTGGCCTTCCATACAAGCCTTAGCATGTTTAACCTTTACCACTGATCTTACCTCATCAGTATACCTCGTTCTCCTGTCATACTAGATTCTCTGCATTTGGTACATCTTATGGATGAACCAACACTGACAGCTAAGCAAGACACAAATAACAGCTCTAGCAGTGCACACAAGCCAAACCTAGGTATGCTAGGAGCAGTGGTCAGGTAATATAAGCTCAAAGGAAGTAATGCAACATATAGGATACTCCATATATCGATAAAAAACCACAGTGGAATCTTATGCATCATGGCAAGAATGGAATACTTTTGAAACCATAGGATTGTATAATGGTGGGGCTATGCTTGCCTTGTTTGTTGATACCCAGATATAGATCTTCAGAAGCCTCGTACTTGACTTGATTACAATTGGTCAAGTATTGTTCATCGATCTTCGATGGTGTTAACCTTGGTCTTCGATCTTGATCTCGATATCGTATTCTACCGAAAAGAAGCAAACACCAGAAAGAAAGGGGAAACAACAATCAACACATGGCATCGATGCAATGCTCAAACAAGGATGATGCTATGACAAGTTAAATAGTATTATAATGAAACCCTAAAGCATGCTTGGTAATTTAAGCGGGATCCGAGGGGTGCAAACCCTAAAACAAGAGAGACCCCGGAATCACCTGTGGGGGTTTATTTAGTTCTCTAGTTAAACTTGTTATTTAAGTTGCTTAAGTGTAGATCTTGTTTTTCTGAACATTTTGATATATTACACATATTTTCCTGACTTATAAATACTTACTTATTGAATTTATAAGTTTTAAACTATTTCTGGAAATAATAAAACAATTTAAAAACCTTTTATTGCGTCAGCACAGGTGAAGCCTGACGTCAGCGTGAGCACCTATTACTTTTCTCACTGGGGGCTGGGCTAGCCACTATGGCTGACAGGTGGGGCCGCTGCCATGTCAGACCCACGCGGCGGCCATGCGGACTCCACACGGGAGCCACGTCGGCTCGCCGGAGAGCGCACCAAACGGCGGTCATCACTAGCGATCTGGGCCACTTCAGCACATGCGGCTTAGCCTACTAGAACAAGCGCAACACGGAGAGGAAGAAAGTAGCGATGCCGCTAGCTAATGGTCGTCGGAGATGCGACTGCGACGGTGTGCGGCGGAGGCAGACGACAGCGCGGGACGCTAGGGCAAACTAGAGAGGAAGGGGAAGCGCGGAAGGGTTCGCAAGAACCGATAGCTCACCCTGAGTCTACTGCTGGTGACGGCGAGGCGGGAGGCGGACCGGAGCGATGGCAATGTCCACGGCGGTGCTCGGACAGAGTCGAAGAAGACGACGTCGATTCCGGCGATGTGTTGCGTCCCAGCAAGCACAGATCGACAGGAAGGACGAGGAAGGTGCGGAGGAGCTTCCAGCAGCCTCGATGGAGCTTAGGACTGCGAGTGGCGCCCGGCGAGCGCGGGCGGATCTGGGGATTTGTAATCCAGAGAGAGGGCATGGGGGAGAGTGAGAGGGCAAGGGGAAGAGGGGCACGGCAGCGGCTCGATCTTATCCTTCTCCGGGCTGCAACGGACGATGGTGAGCAAGTGGCGAGGATCAACGGCGGTGGTAGCGACAGGCAGCTGCTTGCTGTCGTCTATGAAGACGACGACCTGAGTCAAGGCCGAACTGGTACGTGCCCTGGTTGGGCTGGTTTGGGCTAGAAACGGGCTGTGGGAAAGCTTGAGTAGAGGGAGAAGTTACATGGGCTGCGGCCCAGACTGCTCTCTGGCTGCATTTTTATTTTGCAAAACATTTTCTAAATCTATTTTCTCCTTTTCTCTTTGTATTTCCATTTCAAAACTGTTTTGGCTCATTTCGAAAATACTAGAACATTTGTAAACTCCAAATATTACAGGGACCCCTTTATACTATTTGGGATCCACACTTTTGATCTTTTCAAAATACAAAAACTATTTTGAATTCATTTTAGAGAGGGGGAAACTAGGGTTTAGGGTGTTTACATTATTTCTTTTGCATGCAATTTAAAATATGATGCTCATGAATGCACAAACAACCCTAAATTGAGGATTAACTAAAACTGGGATGTTGCACCCTCGCACAGCGAACTAATCCCTGTAACTCAGCGTATTGCCATTATAGTGATTTATAGCAGGAGTAGAGTTCCACCACTGTTGTGGGACTTGAACCTGGGTAAGCTGTGTTACCTCGTACCCGCCAACTCTCCGCCTTACCCCATGTCTGCAAACATGCACTATGAGGATCCCTCCATGGCATACTCGTCGGCAATACCACATCAAAAACTCTAACGACGGTAGTCAACCCTTGGTTGAGCGACTGGCATGTTTAAGTAGTGCGGTTCAAGGGCACTGAAAATATTCGGGCCTTGCATCATCCACGAAAGACGCCAACTCGGAGCCACCATTGGAGTCATCCCGCTCGACTGGCTCTCCTAGCCAAGACCACCGATCACGCTTCCCACAGCGCCCCATCCTCCTCATCCTCATGCAAGGCAACAAGAACGGTTAAGTACCACGCTTGGGGACTCGTCCAAAACGACCCTATTGCGACTCGGGAACATACCAAGTATGAGAGCTTTCCTTGGACTCGCCACGCAACTGGCTTTCCAAGTCAGGAGGAGACATGTTACAAACAGCATACCACGTCCTTACCTAACTTGGGCATGCAACTCGAATGGTTAAGTACCACACTCGGGGATTCGCCTAATCGAACCTGTGTGCGTTCAGGGAAAACACAAAGTATATAGCACCCCTTGGGGTTGCCAAGCGACTGACTCCACGAGTCAAGGTGAGTCGACCTTGGTTAACCGAACAGCCTAGAACAAATCAACAAACATATGCAAAGTCAACACCCAACGGTGGACGTGCTCGGGGACTCGCATAAGTCAAAATCCAAACAAATAAAATCATGAAATATCATACGACAAAATGACAAAATATACTGTTCACCACCAAAAGTAAATTACAAAAGGGCAATCTCGACACTAACTTATGCTCCATAGCAATTCTTCATTATATAGGCTTCAACGAAGAGGCACGATCAGCACCCTTGGCCCAGACAAAAGGCTTCCAAGGGTTCGTCGGGTAAGTCATCAACTTCTTCGCGAGAAATGACCAGAAGGGCTGCTCCAACTTCAGGTCGAGATGCGCACATTCGGCATCGTTTGGCGCCACTCACATCTCCTGATAAGGCAGCAGATCACCCAACACCAACACACACTCTGCATAAGGAGTGGCCTTGGTGTTCAACCTGAGGACTTCATCAACCTCCACCTTGTCAGTAGCTGAAGGGTACCTACTGGTGACATCGCCGAGATCAATGTCTTCCGAGAAATGCGCGAGTCCGAGGCTCAACGCAGTAGTGGCTCCGCGGCGGAACATAGATCGTGCCATCCATTCGACGACTGCGGGAGCTTCTTTGAGGTACCGCCATACCTCAGTCAATCCCTGGGAATTACTTCGGTGCGGGAAATACCTTGGAGGATGGCCTAGATGCACATCGCCGACGCGGTGGCAGCATTCACCACCGTCATCACGCACTGCTCAACATCGAAGGTCTGCACAACCAGATCACCTTGACCTATAACAGCTGCACAATGTCAGAAAATCAATCTCTAGCGGAAGGACATCCTCGCGCGCTCACCCTCTAGGGGACTTGACGCGACCAGGCAACACGCTATTCGTAGAACAAGAAACAAGGGAAAGCAAGCCTTACCAAGGAGCTTGCGGCAATTCTCCGTGATGGACTTCCCTAGCGCGGAGAACTTCCCCTGCAGCCCCACAATAACAGAGTCGGGATCTTTACGCTCCTCCCACAATAACCCCTGCAACCTTGTGACCGTGGCCTTCGCCCTCTCCTTAGAAGAATTCATCGCGTCCTTTGTCTCTTCCAGCTCATTCACCAGCGAGCTAGACCTCTCCTTCGATGCGGTTGCCAAAGCCTTTGCAGCATCCAGATCAGCGGCAGGAACGTAACCCTCGCGGGCCTTGGCGAGTGCGGCGGCATGATCATCTACGATCAAGAAAATCCAATTCAACAACCACACAGTCACAAGAACTCCAAACTTTGTAATATAGAAACTGACCTACAGTCACTTGGAGTTGTCGATTAGCCTCTTGAGCCACTCACAGGTTGTGCTCCATTCGCTACATTGTGGCCCGCCGCTCAACCGATTCAACCTGCAAGCCCTAACGCAAAGACTTCAGATATGACCCCATTGACCCGATACTCAGGGACTGAACAATTAAAGATTAAGTGTCTAGCCGCTAAATTTAGCGACTAGACCCTCGGCGATTGCATAATCGATGCATAAGTGTCTAGTCGCTGAAATTCAGTGACTAGATCCTCGGGGACTGGATATACCAGGAGCACGGCACCCAACATGCGGTGAAGCTCGAGGGAATCAACCCTAGGCACCACGAACATCGTGCGCTCACGACCCTTCCCAATGTCGCTATCAATGATCTCTGGAACTTGTGGCGACTGCGTCTCAATCATCGTGATAGAGGCTTTCGCCATGAATCACGGCAACATCAGCCTTCGCCCCTAGCGCCCTAGTCGCTGATGTGGATGCCTCTGGTGGCAAGTTTTTCTTGGCTGGATCTGCCCCAACGGTCACCTCCACTTCAGGAGGGATCACGATGTCGCCCTCCCCCGTGCCTGAATCCACCGCGACGATGGTGTCACCCTTCTTCTTCTTGGCGCCTACATCTGGCACCTCGGTGGTCTCCGCTGACATGGCCACCGCTGCAGGGACCCCTGGTTCCCTCAACACTGGCGTCTCCCCCGGCCCCTGCGTCGGTGGAGCCACTGACCATGTGGCCACCTGGGGTTCTGACTCAGGCATCTTTGGAGTGCTTGATGACTTCATTGCGAGTGGAATCACCGATCAAAAACCACATCTATGGTTGTGGGCTCCATCATCGGATTTGGGTCCTACAAAACCTTCTCCTCGTCCGTGGCCTCTTCTTCGTCAGACTCATCTTCTGACTCAAACATTGCCACTGACTTGGCCGGCGTCTTAGCTGGGGACTTCGGCTTCGTCGGTGATTTCGGCTTCACTGGTTACTTCGGCTTCACTAGTGTCTTGGCCTTCGCTGGAGACTTCTTCTTCCCCATGGGTTTAGCCGGCATGGCCGTCTTCTGGGACCTGTGCTCCTCCATGATGTCCGTATCGCTCTCATGCTCCTCGAGGCTATGGCTAGCCTCGGTTTCGTGCTGCTTTTGGCTGCAGATATTCGGGCCACAGATGAAGGCGCATGCACCTCCATGACTTCATCTTCGCTCTCGGAGCTCTCTTCCTTCTCCTCGAGCTCTTTGGGAAGTTACTCATCGAGTAGAGGAAGCCAATTCTCAAGTACCTAGAAAAGATGAAGACGGAAGAAATCAGCGACTAAAAAACAATGAATGCGATACTGTGACTGTGAAACTGCGAATGAGAGAAACAAAGGAACTCACTGGAGGAGCGTTTTGCTTCTCAGCAGTATATGGGGCCATCCTGGCCTTCGAGTTGGTGTACTCGGCCTCTGTGATCTTCTTCAGCGCCGCAATATAGTCCTCCGACTCCCATGGCTCTCTGCTTGATCTGGATGGGTCTTACCTCCTAGTATATTGGTACATCCAGTGGGCTCGGGTCGCCAGCGGGACCAGTCGCCGCCTAAGCCAACAGTTGTATAGGTTGATTGTCTCTAGTCCTTCATCCTTTAGCTCCTTGATCCACGTGAGTATCTCGTCCACGGCAATCTTTTGGTAGTCGGGGAGCCTGACCGCTGATAACCGATGCAGATCGCTCCACTCGGTAGTGTACATCGGGAGCGACACCTTGCTTGAGGCAGTCGATTCCTTCACAAAGAACCAATACTTCTTCCATTCGTTTGCAGCCTTCTTTGGCAGCTGTAGCTTCACGAATTTAGCTTTGGGCTTCATGTGGAAGGTAATGCCGCCTGCCACCAAGATAGGGTTGTCCTTCCTTTCGTGGGTGAGGCGGCCATGGAATAGCTCCAGCCAGAGAGGGAAGTACAGACGACACCCTAGGTAGCATTCGCAGAACACCATGAAAAATCACGAGTTGCTCGATGCTATGTGGTCCCAAGTCAGATGGGTTTATCGCATTGTCGTGGAATTGACCACGACAGATGCTACAGGGTAGCTTACGTAGATGAAAGGGCAAGACGCCGTAAGAGGATCCGGGAGCGAGATTGGCACGCGATGTACCCAGGTTCACGTCCCCTCGATGGAGGATCGCTACGTCCTGCTAGCAATCTAGCATAAGATCATAGATTGGTTTACATGGAGCCGCCATAGGCGGAGGGAGAGACTAGACCTAATATAACTTGGGAGAGATCGTTTTTAGGGGTTCCCCTGGTGGCTTTATATATGCAGCCAGTTAGCGTTTACAAGTGCTAATGGGCCTTTTATTGGAGTCGCCGTCTTGGGCCTTCAGTCGGTGTGGCGTCTGGGTCCAGTATGTGTCAGTCGCCGTATACGACGAGTCGACCCGCTCTAGGCTTGGCTTCAGTCGGCTCGATCCAGCTGGTGACTCCGCTTCATGGGTATACCCTGATTGGTATTCCCCCATCAGTAGTCCCCGAGCGCGTCAGGGACTCAGCGATGACTTCAAACTGTCGAATTGGTGTAGGCGATTCCAGGGTGGAGTCGATGGCGAGTCGTTGGCAAGGTCCTGAAATAGAAAAATAGCTCATGGAGTAGTCCATTCGCCTAGGGGAGTCGGCGCGCCAGGCGAATCGCCATTGAATGGAGTCTCCCCTTGGAGAAGTTTGACTAGCGCCTTGTTATTTTGCTGTTGTAGAAGCTTATGAATAAAAGATGTGGAGGCCTCCAAGTTGTTGATGACAAAGTCGTCGAGTCGGCGCATGCGATTCCGCGATAGATGAGCCCACGAGGGAGAGACCGCGATAGCGAGTCCCCGAGCATGGAGGGTACGTGAGGGCGAGTCTGCGGCGGCGAGTTCCCGAGCGTGTTGAGTAGGCGAGGGCGAATCCGCGGTGGAGAGTCGGCGAGCGTGTTGAGTCCGCGAGGGCGAGTCCGCGGTGGCGAGTCCCTGAGCGTGTTGAGTACGCGAGGGCGAGTCTGCGGTGGCGAGTCCCCGAGCGTGTTGAGTACGCGAGGGCGAGTCCGTGGTGGCGAGTCGCTGAGCGTGTTGAGTACGCGAGGGCGAGTCCGCGGTGGCGAGTCCCCTAGCATGTTGAGTACGCGAGGGCGAGTCCGTGGCGGACAGTCCCAGAGCGTGGCGAGCCACGGTCGTGGAACCACGCGCACACACAATATTCCTAGGAGTAGTCCCCGAGGCTCGAGTTGTCTTGTAGAGGCGACTCGAGGCTCTTTAGAGATGCATATTTTGAAAATAGTAGTGGTTGTTGCCGAGCATGGCGATCCGTGTGGAGAGAGTTCGCGATGATTGCATGTAGGTGAGTGGAGAGTCCCCGAGTGTGGTGAGTCCGTGATGATTGCGAGTCCGCAAGGGGAGAGTTCCCGAGTGTGGTGAGTCCACGATGACGTCGATTGCGCTGTTTTTGTTAGCGAGTCTCTCGTCTTGGCCCAAGGGGCCAGTCGCTTGGCGACTCCAAAGATGGCTCTCGGCTTGGAGTTCTTCCTGGACGATCCGAGGCTCGGTTTGCGAGTCCTCGTCCGTAGTACTTGGCCGTGCGAGTCGCACTATCTAAGGTTGAGGAGGACATGGTGTTGTTTGTGTAGCACTGCCATTTGTCTTGGCCCGGAAGGCCAGTCGAGCAAGGTGACTCCAATGATGGCTCTCGGTTAGCATTTTTCGTGGACGATCCGAGGCTCGGTTTGCGAGTCCTCGTCCGCACTACTTGGCCATTGCGAGTGGCTCTTTCAAAGGTTGACAAAGGCGAATCAATCTTTCCCGGGGGGAAGAGACCCCCAGTCGTGAGTCCATGCAGCATGGCATGTGACCCTCTCTAGCGGCCCGGACGATGAAGGTCCCTTAGTAGGCATGGCGTACGCATTCGACGTAGCGGAAGTATAGCCGCGCTTTGGCGGAGTCGACGCGGCGGACATAGAGTCGACGCGGCGGACGGAGGTCTCGCTATGGCAAAGTTGACACGGCGGACACGGAGATGACGTCGGCGGACATAGGTCGCGCTAGGGCGAAGTCAATGCGGCGGACACGGGGTCGACGCGGCGGACGGAGGTCGTGCTAGGGCGAAGTCGACGCAGCGAACACGGGGTCGACACAACGGACGTAGGTCGCGCTATGGCGAAGTCGACGCGGCGTACACGGGGTCGACGTGGCGGATGGAGGTCGCGCTATGGCGATGTCGTGCAGCGTTTAGCCGATAGAATGACGAGTCGGCGACAGCGAGGCCACAAGGGAGAAGTCGTGATGGCGAGTCCCGAGCGTGGCGTGTCCGCGAGGGTGAGTCGCGGCAGGCGAGGCGAGTCCCCGAGCGCCCGGTGTGGCGTTTAGCCGGAAGGAGTGGATGCGGCGGCGAGTAGTGGTAGAGAGCTCGATCAGACCATTGGTCGGAAGGAGTCGCGTGACGGAGCCGTGCAGCTTTTAGCCGCAAGCATGGGGAGTCGGTGACGGGGAGTCATCGAACATGGCGAGTCCACGAGTGTGAAGACTCCGCGAGGGCGGCGAGTCCGTGGCGGGTGATTCCCCGAGCATGGCGTGGAAAGTCCGCGAAGGCGACTGCGCGACGGTGTCGGCGCGGATGGACTTGCGATAGGGTGCGCGATTGGACCGCTGGTCGGACGGAGTTGCATGACGAAGATCTCGAGTAGACCATGGCTGAGACGGAGTCGTCCACCGAGAACCAAGGAAGACTCGCGGATCCGCGAGGCCATGAAAGAAAGAGGCATCTATGCGCTCTCCACCTTGTCTCCGTGACCCATGCATATAAAGGATTAAACCAAATAAAATAATTGAGTCAGACGGTAATCAATGTGTGAGGATTGAGAAATATGAGATGGAAGGGAAAACCCATTAGCTGTTTTCACATGCGACCAAGCGTGGTGCTTGTTTGCCTTTGTGATTCAAACGGTGGTTCCAAGGCTTCAGACGAGTGGAACGACAGGAAAATCAGTCTAATGTGATCTGCTGTTTGATCATAATTGTGCACCGAGGCAGTGTTGAGCTTGAGCCCCGATCTTCATACTGATTTTTCCGTGCTAGGATCAGCAATCTGCAACGCGTGTGTGACTGAAACACAGTAACTTACTGCCGAGTTTGTCCGAGTTTGTCGGGGATGAAACATAAGGTCATGATCTAGAGCCACCATGCAAAATAGATTAGGTGAAAGTATAGATCAAAATAGAATAATAAATTGATAAAAGAAATCAGAGGAAGATAAAATAATCAGTTGTTATCTGCATGTGCGTGTGCCGTGATCGTTGCGACGTGTTGGCAGCTGGACCGGATCGCAAGTCGCCTTCTCCGGGATGTTACTCAATATTGCTGGACAGAATGTACTCTTCCAATAGAAAATATTCCATCCAATATGCATCAATCATCCACAAAACGCATGCGACAAGTATGCATGCAATAATTAGATCCAATAAAATATCAATTGACAAGGTAATCAAGGAGAGATGAGATGGAATTAGAAACTCAGCTGCCGCATGGAACGGATCTTGCATGTGATCGATCGGTGCACGCCGCCACCACACACCTGTGATTTTCCAGTGCCTGTGCGTGTGGTTGGTGGCCGAACCGAACTGATCAAGCCACGCCAGAAATTGTTGGTGGAGATGAAATCGGCGGCTAGCTGTGTCGATGAAGAAATCTAGGATGCTTATGCGGATGAGTCTATCTTGTTTCCATTGACGGCGAGGGATCTCGTCCGGATCATCGCCTCCAAGCATCGCTTGCCCCACGGTGGGCGCCAACTGTCGTGGAATTGACCACGGCAGATGCTACAGGGTAGCTTACGTAGAGGAAAGGGCAAGGCGACGTAGGAGGATCCGGGAGCGAGATTGGCACGCGACTTACCCAGGTTCACGTCCCCTCGATGGAGGATAGCTACGTCCTGCTAGCAATCCAGTATAAGATCATAGATTGGTTTACATGGAGCCGCCGTAGGCGGAGGGAGATACTAGATCTAATATGATGTGGGAGAGATCGTTTTTAGGGGTTCCCCTGGTGGCTTTATATATGCAGTCAGTTAGGGTTTACAAGTGCTAATGGGCCTTTTATTGGAGTCGCCGTCTTGGGCCTTCAGTCGGCGTGGCGTCTGGGTCCAGTATGTGTCAGTCGCCGTATACGACGAGTCGACCCGCTCTAGGCCTGGCTTCAGTCGGCTCGATCCAGCTGGCGACTCCACTTCATGGGTATACCCCGATTGGTATTCCCCCATCACGCATAGTAGGCGCATAAGCGTCGGAAGAAGATTAACGTGGGGAATGCCAGTACCCTCTGTACAGGGCTGAGGAAACACATGAATTTCCCATCGTGCAGCTTCGGCTCGGTCTCGCCGGCCACGGGGATCCGCCAGTTTCCCTTGTAGAGAATCCCGACGTCCTAGAAGGATTTCAGTATGGCTATGGTGCACCTCGACTTTCCCCATAGATCCTTCGGGGGCGCCATCGAGAAAAGGTCACTCGGTCTAAAAATTCTGGATCGGGAGCAGATCTAGAGACTGAGGGCGAGAGGAGGTGGAGAAATGTTAAGAATGCCCGCATTTCCTCCACTAATATCCTTATATAGCGGAGCTACCCGACAATCTCGGGCTAGCCGTTACCTCGCCGTAAATCTGCCAAAGTTACCATTGGAGTTACGCAATGGTTAGTTTGACCAAATTGATGGTGCAACAACAGCCACTCGACTCGCCTGCTTGCCTGCCCCTTCCAATCGATTGGGTGTGGCGACTCGAGCATATTTCCACTCGCCAATGCTACGACTGAAGACATGCAAGAGAGACTTCTCCCTTCATTTGAGGAGTCCACCGCCGATTCGACTGGGCGTCCACCTGGTCTCGCCTACTCTGACCACCAAGTTGATGCCTGCACCAAACCCTCGTTGCCCTTGGTGACTACTGATGGGAATATGCCAATTGGGGTATGCCCAGAAGGACGATTCGACTAGACCAAGTCCATAGCGAATGGGCCTACAGGAATAGCGACTAGAAATCGACTGAAGGAGAAGCCTGGTGACTAGAAGCTAGAAGCCCATGAACTTAGATAGGCCCAGTCAGATCAGGTCAAATCCTTCGAAACCTTAACTGATCCGGTTGCAATCCTGTAAACCCTAGCGAGGCACCCCTATATAAGCCTCCCTAGGGTACTCTGCATACTTACGTGCTATTAGCTACCCCATCGAAGCGAATCGCTTCCTAGCCACCGAGCTTGCCCACATTGTAATTCACTCGCTGATAATACAATCTAGCAAGAAGTAGGTCTTTACCCTATGGGGGGCCGAACCTGGGTAAATCCCTTATCTCGGGTTCCAATCTCGCACCACGGATGGCGACTAGCTCTTGCCCCAAATCATATCAATCGCTACCCCTGGTAGCGACTGCTGTGGTCATTCCCACGACATACGATACTAGGTAATTAGCATATGTTATCATATATATATTTATATATATATACATTGGTATGCTCATTCTCACATGTACCAATTTTTATGCAGATCATTTCTTTTATTGTTTAACAGCAACAAACATGTTCCAAGGGGTAGGAGATGACCAAGACATGAAGGCGTGTAGCCACATATAGGATATATAGTAGAATATACACTATATAAATGTATAAGTAAAGGTTATGTCATGTGTATATGGCATTAAATGATGTATCGTGTGCTTGTGTGATATAATATATTTGGTCATTCTTTGTTTTCTTATTGATATTCTGAATCACATATAAAATATGGTGTAGTGAATCTAAAATTGGTATCCAAAAAGGTAGTCATCGAGATATATTAGACCAGGCAGTATCTTTGTGCCATCCTCTCATAGTTTCCAAAGCACCTAAGTTGTGCCTCCTTACATGGGCCATGGCGTAAACGATTTGCTACCCCAGAAGTGCTAGCTTGGCGGATCACATCGTGCCGCGCCAAAAATCCACTATTGTTACACAATCCCCAACGCAGTTATTCTTCTCGGCTAAGACTGTGCCTCGGCGTCTATAAGCGCCAGCGCCTAAGCTCCGTGTTATAGTGAAATAGGTGTAGCCAAGTAAATGTGCCATTACACCCCTAGTGATTGGTCCCTAGGTAAATTGAATGTGCTCACAAGGGATTTCATTAAGACAAATATGTTTAACCATTCCTTTAAGTTCTAAGATCCCAAATATATTACTCCATGTTAATTAACCATGAAATAATATAGCATGCATATAAGACTTGGAACATAGTTTTTGTCGGTTCGTCCATCCCTCCTCCTAGCAGCATGCAACAGCGACAACCTTATGCATCCCCCAACATATGTGTGCACTCATATATCAGCACATAAGACCATCATAGAAGATAACATACCTGTATGGAACTAATAAACAAAGTATTTCGCAATTGCGAAGAACAGATCACTACTCAAACTTAGACATAGATACAATAGATCATGGGAAAACAATAGATTGTATCACACATCATGTTTGCCAAGATATTATAATAGGGGGGTCAATATGGTGTTGTTGTACATGGTAATGATGAACATGCAGGAGGAGTGTGAATCCTACTGGAGGTGATTCCGACAGTGTTTCCCTTCTGCGAACTACTTCGGCGACTACCTCCTGTCTCTATGTTCCTTCATTTTTTATCTCCATGTCGCCTCCTTTCGGGAACACCCTAGGGACCCTTTTTATAGCCGGTTTTAGGTCAAACCGAAGAGAACCAGATGAAAACATATGGCATCCGACGCTTGACTAGGTAACAGGCTACAATGGCTTGTTCCAAGGTGTTGACCGTTCCACTTGTCCTTGTTGTCCATTGTGGGCCCCCTCGTGTACTTCAAGTGCTCAATTTGTTCCTTTTGCAAAAATATTGATGCCCAAAAAGCCTAGGTCCATTTGAGTTCCATAAGGTTCCTGAAACTTAAAAATACAAAAAACAGGGGTTTCCTATGCTATGGGGTTATAAACCAATGGAAGGTCAATGGAAAATCCCTATAAAACATTATAAATCATGAATATAACATTATGTAAGATTCAAATACGCGGGAATATGCAACAATAAATTACAAAGTTCATGTATGCATTTTACATGCATCAACATCCCCAAGCTTAACCTATGCTCGTCCTCGAGCATAAAGGTGATAAAACTAACATGCACTTTGTAGTTTGTTATTGTTTAACATTATAAGTCATGATCATTTAAACATAACTAGTCAAAAAGTTTACTCCACAAATAATAACAGCAAGCAAGCATATATAAAGTGATTTATCTCATAAACTTCATATATGTTTACCAATATGTCAGGCTTGTGTAAGAACAAATGCATAAAGTACTATAGACAACGAAACATGTACAGACTAAAAAATGCAAATGCAAGATGTCCTACTTGGGCCATATAATCTTAAGTTTGCTTTTCATTTTGACTCTTTCAATAAGGATTTACAAGCATTCATATACATTGAAATAAAACTTTGGATAAAACATTGGTAAGAAAGAGTGTGCTTCTAGGTATGATTATGGTGTTAAAGTGAAAGTAAATATACTCCTTGTATGCTTGCCATGTTCTAAGTAAAGTGTCTCGTGCCCATTGAACACAAATTCCTAAACCATATGCTACTCAACTTATTCCACAAGATGTTCATCCTAGTATGGCCATAGATCCAAATGAGGTGGCACTGAGGTACCTCATTCCTCCTTGTACGAGTGTTCCTTAAAACTTATGTTAAAAGATTGACCATCCATACTCAAATGACAGGACAAACAGACAAATGGGCATCCTCCACCTCTCACTTTTATTTACTATTTGCAAATGTTTTTATTTAGATCAGTTTCATGTGAATGCCCATGCTGTAAATTTCTATCATGACGCATGGCTTAGATTGGCGGTCCAATAATCCCTCTAACCTATATGCATACTCAAAAACATGATTACACTAGTGCATTTCACACTGTTAGACAGCCATGGCTAAAAGTACATGCTATCAACATATGGTGCTTTAGTTGAAAACGTTCCCCACGTCAGCATGGTTCTGGTAACAATAAACTCATGACATATCATACATATAACTAACATATCCGATCTCACAATATTAATTGTTCATTTTATTCAAGTAATTGTGCTTCTTCTGTATTAACCCCACATCTTACTTCCAAAGCTAGATCAATGATATATACTTGATAGGTAATAGGTATGGCTGACACTACTAAATGCAAATAGGCCCAAGGGAGTTTGGCTTAACAAGTCTTTGCTTGCTTCATTAAATTTTTGGCTAGCAAGGGGAGGAATAGTTGACCATCTACACGCATGCATGTTAAAATGTCGATAGTACTACTCATTTATTAATAAAAAATATCAACTTAAAGCTAACCATATATGCCGTAAATAAGTTCTAGCACTATATATGACACTTACATACCATCATCATTTAAAGAAAATAAGCAGTCCAACAAGAACATGACAATATGCATAACATATAAGACAACTATTAGTTCTTCCCTTTCCCTTTCTTTTAGCATGGATCCAATTTATTTTATTGCTATACCAACTTTATTGATAGTGGTCTTGGCAACATGAATAAAATGCAAATTTGATAGGAATATGCTCGAGAGGCAATAATAAAATGGTTATTATGCTATTCTAGGTTTATTATAGATGTTTGTTTTTCATGCTATATTTGTGTTGATGGGAAATGTTAATACATGTGTGGTTTCTAAATAGAAAAATGTTCCTAGTAAAGCCTCTCTTAATACTAGCTTGTTGATTAACTGATGATCACAGGTTTCCTGATCATGAACATTGGATGTTGTTAATAACAGGGTCATATAATTGGAGAATCATATGATGAACAGTCACCTGAAGTAGATTTAGCAATACGATCATGTCCTCAAGTTTATATTTCTATCACACTCGTAGTACCTCAATGTCCTTAGACCATAAGATCACGTTAATCACTTTCATCGAAAAGGTACTTTGAATAAATCAAACGTCACTTCGTAACTAGGTGATTATAAAGGTGTCATCGGGTACTTCGAAAGTGTTAGTTGAGTCTCATGGATCAAGAGTGGGATTTTTCCATCTAGATGATGGAGATATATACTTAGGGCCCTCTCGGTGATATCACATTGACATAGCTTGCAAGCAAGTGATTTGATCGCTAGAATGTTATATCATAGGAATGCGAAAAAGATTACTTGTCGAGAATGAGATTAAACAATGTATGGATGAAAACAAGTCATCGAATCTCGGACAAGTAAAATATCGCGAGACAAAAGAATTTGATTACAGTGAAAAAGGTTCAGACAATCATTGGATTTTCGTGAAACTAGTGGGAGTCATTATGGATTTCTAGATCTCGCCAATGATTATTGATCGGAGAAAGTCTCGATCATGTCTACATAGTTCTCGAACCTGTAGGGATACACACTTAAGGTTAGTCGATGCAATTGAGTGGATAGGGAACACAAGAGAAGATAATGGACATCACAGGAATTTGTTCTATTGAATATGCCGAAATGGTTTTTGGGTATCAAAACAAAGTAAGGAAATAAAATGTTAATGTTTCATTAAATGAATTACTCACTAAATTAAGTGTTTATTAAATTGAGTTTCATTAAAGCAAGAGAATTAAAGTGCTTTAATGGAAAGACCTTTCGTTTTTGAGTGCAGAGTAAGTGAGAGAAAGTGGAGATGTGAGTGCAGAGTCCACCCAGATGAATGCGAGAGGGGAGGGGGCACCCTCTTGGCCGCCAGCCATGGGAGGGGCTTACCCACTCCGCCTATAAAAGGAGTTGGAGACCTCCCCCTCTCACACACTCACTTGCCCATTATCTAATATGCCATTTGGTTGGCATCTTCTCCCTCTTTCTAGCCTTGTCCATTTTCAATAGAAAAGGTTCTTAGGCGATGCCCTGCTGTACATCTTCCCCTCCACCATCTCTACCATGGCGTAGCACTGTTGGAGTTCCCGGGGATCCGCTACTTTGGTTGCCCAGTGTAACATCTCAAAACTTTAATCCAAGTGATTAAGATCCAAATCACCCAATTTAGGGTTAACAAAAACTTTTTCCATTTAAAATATTTATGCATGCATATGTGTGTTGCATTAAATAGGAATTGTTTTGAATTGCCATGAATTTTTGTTCTAATGGTTGTAAAATGATTCTAAGATGAATTCCACATCATCTAGATCATCCCCAAGCAAAATCCAAAGAAAAAGAATTCAAATAGAATTAATAATGGAAATGGTCACTTTTGCCATTTTAATCAACTAGCCCACTTTGGGTATTCCTAGCACTCAAATTCCAACAGAAACAATTGTGGATCTTTGCACCCCTTGCTAGTACAAGTAGTGATGTACCAAGGCCCACTTTGTGATCTTCCAAAAACATTCAAACTCTAAATTTAAAAGACATTTGAAAATGGAATCTAGTTCATATGCCTAGATCAGACTTTTTCAAAAACCACTCAAATGACTTCAACTTAACCAATCCTAGCAACCAGAGATGCTCAAGCATGAAACCAACCACTCCACCAAAAATCTTTGAAAAATTCAAATCTTTGTGTCATGCGGCCATTTGGTCGAACACTTGGCATGCACTGATCACACCCTAGTATAGCATCACTGTTTCTACAGGGTTTTGCAACCCATTTGACCCCAATCCTCTCCCTCTGTCCCTCTTTGATCTAACCATGCCATAATCAGCCCACCCCTAGTCCCTAGCCACAATGCCACGCCACCCCGACGCCATGCCCGTCGGTCGAGCACGAACAGCTCGCACGAGACCACCAGCCCCTCTCCGCCGCTCCAGGAAGGAAGGCGTGATCACACCACCGTCCACGGTCCACCCCATGGCCACAGCCAGCCCCTGGACCACCGAGGACAAGCCCCGCACTAAGTCTCTGCGCCGTGCCAGTGCACGCCAGAGCGCCGTCACCGACAGCACGCTACAAGTTGCGCCTCGACCCTAGACCGTGCGCGCCGCTCTGCCTTGACCACCTCACCCCGCCAGACACGCCCTTACCCCGCCGCGTGACCCACAGTCGTCGGGAACCACGTCGAGCACCGCCTCTGTCGCTCAGAGCGCGAGATGCTCCCAACCGCAATCCACCGCCCCTAGCACCGCCATTAAGCCCTAGCTGACCGCCAGGGAACCGCCCACCGTCCGCCTACCTCGCCCACGCTGATAGCACCCTATGTCGTCGTTACCGACGAGCTCCGCCCATACCTCTCTGCCGACTCACCGGGCCTATATAAGGAAGCCTCCCCAGCACCATTTCTTCACACTCTCACACTCCCCTCTCTCCACTGGTCCTTCCCCACCTCTCGCCAGAGCCACTCGAGAAGCCAGCCGCCGGAATTTTGCCGGAGGTAGCCACAACAGAGGAGGAGATGCTCCCGTTGATTTCGTCCACCCCCGGAGCTGCCTCGACTTCGCCTGAGCTCGTCGTCGTCTCCTTGTTCTTTTACCCCCCTCGCCGCACTAGCTGGAGCCCTGGTACGCCCTCACCGCACCCCCACTGAGTCGTTAGGGTTCCACCTTGCCGGCGACGTGTCCGTCATCGACGATGAATGTGAGCCGTAGATGCTAGCTCTAATCCTACGGTCCACATTGCCCCGTACCGCTTCGCGTTTAATGAGCCACTGACAGGCGGGACCCTCCTATCAGCAGTCCTCAACGCTGCAGAGTGAAACTAGGCCGGCCCATTAGTGTTCCCGCCTTAGCCCGTAGATTCAAATTTAGATTTTTCTATTTAGGTGAAACTTAGTTCTGTCCCTTAGTTTGAAATTCAATTCAGGGATTTTTACAAATTCAAATTGAGTGATTCAAATTTTGTTGGAAAGGTAATAAAAATATCTATCCAAGACCATTGAATTTAAATCAATTAGAGTTATAGATCTCTCCTAGCAAAAATAACAAAGTAGAAGCTTTTTCACATTCAAACATTTTTATAAAATCAACCATAATAGCTTTTGAGTTGATTCCAACTCTCAAAAATCACATTTAACCATACCGATCTGAATTTGTAATAATATTAAGGTTTACATGCAGTGACTTTGGACTAAACCATCTGTTTTCCTTTGTTGTGGTGTGTGAGTTTGTATCGTGTGCTTTGCTTGAATGAATGAAAAGAAGTTAGTTACAGAACCTGAGTCAAACTCAAAGTTATAGCTTTGAAACCAAAACCATGAACCTTAGAACTTTCCCTCTTACCCCATTATCTATCTCAATCTTCAAATGACTCGTGGAAACCAAGGAGGGAGCAGCTCATCGCAAGACCCAATGCTGCAGATTATGCAGACGCTCATTGCAGACCGTGAAGCTAGTAGGGCAGAGCGCCAAGCAAATCTGGCCACCCTGCAGCAGATCGCCCAGATGGCTCACAGCAATCAGAACCATGGAAATCAGGATCATCATGGATCGAAACTCAAGAACTTCCAGAATACCAATCCCCCAATATTTAGCAAGTCTGAAGACCCACTAGATGCTGATGATTGGTTACCGACCATGGAGAACAACTTAGAAGTCGCCGGAGTGGATGCAAATGAGAAAGTTATGTTTGTCACCCACTATTTGGCTGGAGATGCAAGAGCATGGTGGAACAGCACCCGCACGATGAACCATGGTCAAGTGATGACATGGGAAGCCTTCAAAGTCAAGTTCAGCCGCACCCACGTGCCGCAAGGTCTAGTCACTAGAATGAGAGATGAATTCAGAGAACTAAAGCAGGGAAGAATGACTGTAGTGGAGTACCGTGATAGATTTCTGTCCCTCGCCAGGTATGCACCTGATGAGATCAACACAGAGGCCAAGAAAAAGGAGAGATTCCTGGACGGACTGCATGATAAGATGCAAACGGTCCTCTTCAACATCCGTTTCGAGGATCTCGAAGAGCTAGTCGACTCTGCCATTTAGATGGAAGGGAAGATTAATCAAGCAAACGACAACCGCAAACGTCGGATGATGCACCAAGATGGATCCAGCAGTCACCCGAAGTACCGTCCCAACACGTCTGCCGGATATGCACCGCGGAACAATCGACCCCCGATGTCTCGCCCAAGCTACCCCAATCACAGCGGAGGAAATGTGAAGTCCGAAGGAAACAACAATCACCCCGGCAACTCCAGCAATTCAACTGTGCACCTCCCAAGCACAACAACAACAACAACAACAACAACAACACTACACCCAGAACTGGAAGCAATGTTGTGCCCGTGGCAGCAAAAGACAAGTCTCAGATTACTTGTTTTGAGTGTGGAGTGAAGGGCCACTCCTCCAATGAGTGTCCCAAGAATATTGCCGCCATTGCCAACGTGAATGCCCCAGCTCAATAGCAGCGTCGTGTTCAGCCCGGAAGAAGATTCGCCCCAGGGAACCCTCACAACCGCAACGGCCGTCTCTTCCACATGAACACTGAAGAAGCCCAAGAAGCGCCAGATGTAGTGTTGGGTATGTTTTCTGTCAACTCAGTTTTAGCAAGAGTGTTGTTTGATTCTGGAGCATCGCACTCATTTATCACCTAAGAATTTGCATGCACTAGTAAGATTCACCCAACCAACTTGAAGCATGTAATGATAGTTCAAATACCTGGTTCAACTACAAAAGCTAGAAAAATTTGCAAAGCTGTGCCTATCACAATACATGGGATAGATTTTTATGCCAATCTAATAGTACTTGGAACCAAAGGTTTGGAAGTAGTACTAGGAATGGATTGGATGTCAAAGCATAAAGGATTGATAGACTGTGCCAAGAAAGCCATCACCATGACCAGTAGCTCTGGAGTATTAGTAGAGCATATATCTGAAACTTTGCCACGTCAATTCAAGTGCAATAAGAGTCTAGCCCTACCCACCATAGACCAAGTCAGAGTAGTCTGTGAATACCCTGATGTATTCCCAGATGAATTACCCGGTATGCCCCTGGATAGGGATATTGAGTTCATTATTGAACTAATCCCCGGAACTGGACCCATAGCTCAGAGACCCTATAGCATGAACCCCTCAGAGTTAGTGGAACTGAAGAAGCAGTTGGATGCTATGCTAGAGAAAGGCTTGATTCAGCCAAGCGCATCACCATGGAGATCGCCTGTGTTATTCGTCGACAAGAAAGATGGAGACAACCGTTTGTGCACAGATTACAGGAAGCTGAATGACGTCACAATAAAGAACAAGTACCCATTGCCAAAGATAGAGGATCTATTCGATCAGTTGACTGGTGCCAGTGTGTTTTCTAAGATCGATCTTAGGACTGGTTATCACCAACTTAAGATCCAGGCAACGGATATTCCAAAGACTGTCTCTACTACCCGATATGGATTATATGAGTATACGGTTATGTCTTTTGGATTAACCAATGCCCCTGCTTATTTCATGAATCTCATGAATAGGATCTTTTTTTCTAGATAAGTTTGTCGTTGTGTTTATCGACGATATCCTTATCTACTCCAAGTCAGAAGAAGACCATGAGCAACATCTGAGAATCATCCTTGAAACCCTTAGAGAGCATCAGTTGTATGCCAAGTTCAGCAAATGTGAGTTTTAGCTGAAAGAAGTAGGATTCCTAGGACAATATTGTGTCTACCGGAGGAGTCGCTATTGATCCCGCCAAGATTAAAGATGTTGAAGAATGGGAAGCCCCAACCACTCAAACCCAAGTCCGTGCATTTCTCGGATTAGCGGGATATTACCGCAAGTTCGTAGAAGGATTTTCGAGCATCGCAAGACCCATGACCCATTTATTGAAGAAGGACAAGAAGTTTGAACGGGCCGACAAATGTGAAGCAAGTTTCCAAGAGCTCAAGAAGAGATTGATTTCAGCCCCAATATTGATCATGCTAGACATCAAGAAGCCGTTTGATGTGTATTGTGATGCATCCAAGATTGGTCTCGGATGTGTGTTGATGCAAGAAGGCAAAGTCATCGCATATCTGTCTCGACAACTGAAGCAGCATGAGCAGAACTATCCTACCCATGATCTTGAATTAGTAGCCGTAGTTTTGGCATTGGAGACATGGCATGATTACCTTATGGGTAATCGTTGTGAGATTTACTCAGATCATAAGAGCTTGAAGTATATTTTCACTCAGAAGGAGCTGAATATGAGGCAAAGGAGATGGATAGAGTTAATTAAGGATTTTGACCTTGACATTCACTATCACCCCGACAAAGCCAATGTGGTAGCGCATGCTCTTAGCAGATTGCCGTGTAGGCTAAACACTATGATCAAGGAGAAGCAACCAAGTTTGCATGAGGAGTTGGAACAGTTTAGAACTAAGCTAGTTAGCAAAGGATTTTTAGCTAGCATTGAACTTCAACCCACTTTGATTAGCCAAATCAAGGAAGCCCAGAAGGGAAATGAAAGTATCAACAAAATCAAGCATCGTATTGGTACAGGAAAGGTACCTGGATTCACCGAAGACGAAGAAGGAGTTCTGTGGTACAAAGGACGTATCTGTGTGCCAGCAGATTTGGAGCTGAAGCAAGTTATTATGCAAGAAGCTGATGATACTCTTTATTCTATCCACCCCGGAGGAACGAAGATGTATCAGGATTTGAAGGAACAATTTTGGTGGCACAAGATGAAGAGAGAAATCGGAAGCTACATCGCCAAGTGTGATATCTATTAGAGAGTCAAAGCGGAACATTAGAGACCCGTAGGACTGTTGCAACCATTGCAGATTCCGGAATGGAAATGGGATTCCGTCGGAATCGACTTTATCACCGGTTTGCCTACTTCTAGTAGTGGAAATGACTCAATCTGGGTCATCGTTGATAGACTGTCCAAGGTAGCTCATTTTATACCTGTCAAGTCAACCTACCAGAGTTAGAAGCTAGAAGAGTTGTATATAGCCAGAATTGTTAGTTTGCATGGAACCCCCAAGACCATAGTTGTAACTACCTCGGACCCTACGCTCTAAGTTCAAGCCTGGATGAAACGGAAGTGGTTAAAATAGTACAGCGTTGGCCCAGGGGCCACCCACGTGTAGACCCATCGGCCGTCCTAACCACTTCCAGGACATCAGGACAAGAGCGAGCGGCGTAGGCAACAGACGACGAGATCAAATACATACACAAGTGAGTATGTATGCAAGCTACCATACAACAGTTCTCAGAGCCATTCCATCTAAAAGAAATAGAAATATTGCAACGCCATACGGCAAGATCCAAATACCCTAGATAGAGTTAATAGTTTAGGATAGCTCCTCATACATCAAACATCAGAGTATCAGGCGGAAGCGGAAAACAAGATCCGAGTATGGATAAGAAGCAAATCGGCATAAGATGCCACATAAATAAACACATCCCGCCCATAGATCTCGCGGATCCCCATCCCCGGAATCTCTACACCGAGTGATCGTTGCCAACATCATTTGTCTCCTACACCCAGTATCCATCTTGCGAATACACTTGTTCATCTGAATCAAACAATTTATCATGTGAGACCCTAGGGGTACTCAGCAAGTCTTTATGCCTCTAAAGGGGACATATACCTGGGGTGACGCAATTGCAGCAAAATATAATAGCTAAAAGTCTATAGATACTCGCTAACCATCCGCCTAACCAATGATAGACGGATGTCCGTTAATTAGTAACAACAGTTATAACAGTATAATTAACAGATCCATCCTCCTTCTCGCTTACCAACGAGAAAGCGGACGAACAACCCATCCGTTGGCAGTTTTATTAACCATTCCATGAGTATTGCACTATTTACTAGTCAGGTACTTAGTCAAATTAAAAGTGGTACTTTAGTTATACTTGTCTATGATCGAGAAACTGTGCTCCAAGTCGTCCATAACCGCGGACACGGCTTTCAGATAGATTTACCCTATAGGGGTGCACAAATAGCAACACACACTCGATCAACCTCAGAAAAACCAACTCAAAACCCAACGAGGCATTCACGACAAAGCGATCACAGGATTCAGAAATATTTCAGGAGACCACCCCATTAAGCTACCCGCAACGAAGTTGGCCGGCTCCGAGACGGACGCAAGGTTTGTGCCAATGACTGTAAATGACTAGGAACCCGAACGTGTGACTGGGCTTGTCGATACCGCGAAAACGCTCCGCAATCCTAAACAGTACAGGTGCTCGTCGCACAATCTTAAATAAAACAGTAAAACATGGCATAAGTACAGGATAGTAACAAAGCCCCAAACTACTTTGTGGCCCCACGAAATAGAAATGAATCAAGCTCTGGCTCAGGGGGGGTCCATAAGGCCCCCCGGATGTGGATAGTGCGAATAGTCAAGGAACAGGAATCAAGTACTCGGGGTCCTACGAGACACAAGTAAGCATGAAAAACCAAATAGCAGATATTTCCCACCGGTGCCTCTTTCATTAGTTATCCCATTACTACTCTGGTTAAGTTGTTTAGGTACCTCGTTATCCATCAGACACTCACATACCCTACACATGCTGTTCTACGACTCGCATGGCTCAAACAACTCCTGTAGTAATGGCTCATGGGATGGAGGAACAAGCTTCGGTGGGGTTTAAAAGTAAAGGCTATGCAGTACTTGGGATTCAATTCAATGCAATCGCGACTCAATGATGCAAGAATAAGATAGTGGCAATAGGTACTATATGTATGCAAGAATGTGGTAGTGCTTGTCTGGCAGCTCAGTTGAAGCGAGAGAAGGATCTGGGTAGTACTCCTGGGATTCCTGATATTTCCCACCTTTCGTCTATTCGAAGAAGAACCAAACAAACAAGGGCCAACATAAATAAAGTGCACAAGCATATGAATTAAAATGCGACAAACAAACAAGCATGCCATGATGAATGATGCACAATTTACATGGCAATAAAGTAGCATGGCATGGGTGAGGAGTGGGATACAAGAATAAAGCATTTTATTGAGTTTTAGTCATGTTTTACTCCCAAATAAGTTGCTGTATACTTTATATTTATATGATGCATGTTGCAATACAGAACATGGAATGCATAGTTAGAACGGGCTCGTCGCGCTGATCGCTTTAGACATATTATTTGTCGAAAATGGAGTTGTAGAATTAAAGTTATTAATTAATTAAGAAAAGGCATTTTATTACATTTAAATAATTTCGAAAATTTAAAATGCTCAAAAGATATTTTGAATGGCATATTTGAAATCCTCACATTTTTCTGATTCAAAAACATATATCATTTGTATTATTTGGATTTACAAATTAAAAGTTATTAAAAACAGAATTAAATTCATATTAGGCATTCCTGAAAATTGTTTTTATAAAACAGACAAACAGAAAGACTTTTTATACACAGGCCGAGCTAGCCACAGCCACCGACATGTGGGGCCACGCTGAGCTGGCGAAAACCGCATGTGAAACTCTTTGTACCAAGACGCTCGGCCAGCCTGACGACGAAGCGGGCCGATACCTGAATGGTCCCACAAGCCAGTGGTTGTGAGTGCGGTTGACACGTGGAGAAGCTAGGGACTGCGGGTTGAGGCTTAGGAATCGCAGGTGCCTTTCTGTAAAATGGTCGCAGCCGCCGACAGGTGGGCCCTGGAGGGAGCGCAGGTTGATGAATACAAAAGCGACGATACCTTTTTGTAAAACGACCACAGAGGCCGACAGGTGGGTCCGCAGGGGCCGCGGGTTGCGCACGCAAAAAGGGTGGAGGGTTTTCTGGAAAAGTTTCCCCGTGTACTGTTTTTCTTCTATCGCGTTTCTGACGAAACTGTCGGCTACAGCACGCGCGGCACAGCGGGGGTCGAACTCGCGACCGATCTCTCGCGTGTAGGCGACAGCGACCAACGTGGCTCAGAGGGGTTGCTGGTAGGGGAGGGCTGCGTGGCTAGATAGGCTGCTACGAGGCACGGCGACGAGCAGACGCTCGTGCACGCCGGCGCATAGAGCGTGCTCGACGTGTGGTCCAGCGAGAACAGGCATCAACGGCGAGAGAGGGGATGTCTAGGGGGGAGGGTGGCTCACCGCGAGGTGGTCGGCGGTGGTGGATCGGGCCGGGGAGCGACGGTGCGCAGGAGATGCAGACGTCGGCCGGAGTTAGGGTTTCGGTGGCCGTTGACGTGCAGCGGTGTAGGGGACCGTCTCCTCCTCGCTGGCGTGTACAGGGGTGACGTGGAACTGCTCTTCTTCCCCAACACCAGCACACCTCGCCAGCCACCGTGTAACGAGGAGGTGGAGGAGAAGCCGATGGTGGATCACAAGGAGAGGGGGAAGGGCATGGCCCTGGGTGGACTGGGGAAAGACAGGCAGAGAGGAGGGAGTAGATAGCAGAGAGGGAGAGGGAAGATGCCGTGGGGGCTTGGGAGGAAAAAGGTGGCTTCGGCCACCTTTTCTCTCTACTCCCTCACGTGCTCGACATGGGGAGGGGCCGGGGCAGGCAGCTGCGGCTGCAGGTGGGGCCAGTGAGAGGAGATGGGGCTCGGTGGGGCTCTGGTGCAGCGAGAGAAAAATAGAGGGGCCGAGAGGGTAGGGCTCGGGTAGAAGGAGCTAGGGTTGGGGTAGATGGGGTGGTTCGGCTTAGAGTAGGGAGAGGGAAGGCTCGGCCTGGTGGGGTGGCAGTGAGAGAGAGAAAGGAAGGGGAGGCTCGGTATGGAGCCTAGCTAGGAGGGGAAAAGGAATAGGGTTAGGGTTTTGGTGAGGGGAGTGTGTAGAAGCTAGGTTTAGGGAGAGGGATTAGGGAGAGTGGGTAGGGGTCTTGGTATGATCTAAACAAGATCATGCAAGGGGGTTTAGGGTTTTATCTCACATGATCATGGATGGGAGGATACACATGTGAGGGTGATGATCTTGTGAGCATATGGTAAGGAGAGAACAACCAAGATGGTGAGAGTTTAGAGAGAAGGAGAGCTCAAAAGAGAAGATTCACTCAAAACCAAGTATAACCCAAAATAATAGAATGGTGGTGATTGTTGCATGGCCCATGCATGAATAGTAGATGCCATGTTTAATTTTGTGAAAACAAAAATAAACCCCATGGCATGTATTCCCATGCATTCCCAAAATATGAAAAGAGGCCAAGCTAAAAGAATTAAAAGGATGCTCCATGGGGGATAGATGGAGATGATCATATTTGAATATAATTTGGACTTGCTAGTGTGTATGTTCCACTAGATGTTTAATAGTCTCAAAAATACTCCAACATGAGCATGCATTCAAAATAATCCATATGGAAGCTAGAAAAGGGGTACCACTCACAAGGCATGCAAAGGTGGCTCCACATATCAATAATGTGAAAACAACATGATGCTAGTGTGAGGGCATGTGGAAAAATAGAAGTGGATCCATCCCAACCCACATGAGCTAGATTTAAATGCCAAAGGAAAAGTGTAAAAGCTCATGGATAATTAGGATGGTGGAATTATAAGGTGGTGACAAGGTAAAGGTGGTGGAGTTGAATAAAAGATATGCCCCAACTCAACTTGGGCATCAAGCATTTATCAAGAACCAAATACAATATATCAAGAGCCAAATACAATTACTAATGCATATGAGAGAAGAACCAAATGAAAAGGGTTTTATACGATGCTCAAATGCAACATGGCATGATGACATGAGCATGATATAATAATGATGCAACTAATCATATGTAGGAAGTAGCATTATATAGACTAGGCTAGTAGCATTGCAATTGTTAGACAATTGGGATGCTACAACTCTCCCCCACTAAACAAGAATCTCGCCCCGAGATTCCTAGGAAAAAGAAAAGACACAAGGAGAGGCGGGTGCTCGGAACGAAGGTGACCCTCATGTTCCCAAGGTGATTAACAACGGAATGGTGCAACCGCTACACCGAATCAAACTTAGTAGACTTGTTGCAAGTCTGTGTTTTGCTTCTTCACGACAAAGGACATGAAGAATCTAGAGGATTGTTGAGAAACAAGGAAGGTAGGTGAACATAGCTCATGTGATCTCAAGGAACACGATAAAGGAAAAGAGCCACTTGTTGAAAGGGTTATGGAAGGAAAATGTATCAAGGAGAGGAAGAAAAACACATTGTTAGGATTCAAGACCAAAAGCTGAAAGTGAGGATGATTCTTGCTCTCACTAGAAGAAAATAATGGCTTTGGGGAAGCTATCAACCACTATGAAAATAGAATTGTTTCTTCCCTTAGATTTAAGAAATTGAGTTTGGATAAACAATATTGCCTTCAAACAATAGGGTTCCTTGCTATCAACAGAAAGATTAGTTAGACATTGTCGGATTAGATTCTTGTTGCGCCGGTAAGAACCAAAGTCACGCAATTGAGATGCACGGATATATCTTCTAGACAAGGAGGTGATGCTAGATTATGGTGGAATCCCGAGAAGAAAAGAATATGGAGGATCTGGAGTTTATTGTAGAGATACTTATTGCTTTCTTTAACCTTGAGGCTAACGCAATAGATTTGCGGCCGATGGCATCAACCATAATTGGCTTTACCATAGAAAAAGAATTGATGAAACAAAGAGAGAGATATTCTCCTCCATCTTGTTTGGGAATGTCGAGCAACGGTAGAAAGACGATGACAGAAAAGAGTTTGCGTTTATTCCCACTAGATAATTAAAGATTTTGCTTCGTGTAGAAATGGTGAGATCAACCAACAAGAGATTATTGATTACTTTCTTCGAGAGAGCACTCTGGAAAACAAGGACGGAAGTAAAAGTATCGAGGGATAAAGGCCACTTCTACATCCATGGGATGAGTTAAAGCGCTTTAGTTCCCCAATTCAATGTACAAGAGCGAATGATAAGAGTAGTGGTATGGTAGCTACTCCATCCCGCACCCAAAACATTACTCCGCACATGAATAGGAAAACCATGCAACCCAACTACCAAAACAGACTGAAGATCTTGACAAGGATAACTCATGGAACTCCGTTAGAAAACAAGGATAGATGCAAATGATTCGCCGGATTCAAGATAGATAAATATGATGATGTTGTCGTCATGTCGGAAGTCTCAAGCCACCGGAAAAGATATGAAGGAAGCACATGGCAACCAGATGAAGGGTTCCACAGATAGATTAAGATAGCGCCAACTTGAATAGAAGGATTACAAAAGATCTGAAAAGTCTTCACGGCCTTCGCTGGATTGAGGATAGAAGATGGAACGAGAGGATTTCAAAAGGTTACTTGACGAGACAGAGGTGAAAAGAACTCCATGTTCTTCTTGAAATGATTGAGAGAGATTTAGCAGTCTTGAGGAAATCTTCAGCGGAACGACGATGATAACTTGCCAACAAGGAAAAAAACTTCGAGTTGGTTGAAGATGGAGGATGGAATTAGCAATGGGCTTGCTGATTCCAGGATTGAAGCAATGTATTTAGCAGAAAGACATGGTCGAGATAGGTGACTTCAAGAAGTCAGAATTCTCACTTTGAGACTTTGCACACAAGCGGTGTTCTCGCATCTTGAGAGAAAGAGACACAGATGATCTTCCATGTTCTTCCATTGATATAGAATAGGCCAGCATATCATCAAGATATACCACCACGGATGAACAAAATATTCCAAGAATATCAAGATCAAGAGGCGGGAGAACGAACAATGCTCACAACACTTTATAAGCTCAATGCTCTTTGAAAGATCAACATTAAGAGCACGGGTTCATGTTGAAAGAGATGCACTGGCAGAATAGACTATCTGGTCCTTCGAAAGAGAACAAGAAATGCCACTTGGTTCACATTGTCGATTGGATCACCGGTTACAAAGATAAAGAGATCTTGGATAAAGGAACGATGATAGCTCATGCCTTAAGAAAAGCTATCAGAGGCAAAAAGATGCAATTCCCTCGTATCAACGAGAATTTTGCAGATATGGAGTTCCAAAAGATGTGAAGCATGATAAACAGATGATAGACCACCGTAGTGCCTTGAGAAAACTCCGGATTGCCAAAGATACTTGAATATGCATAGATATGATCACGGTGTAACTCGAATCACAGGAGATAACCACCACCATTTGGAGGATTGTGTCGATAGCATTGACCATACTCCACTCATGATAAGTGTCATATAGCTTTGCCGAGAACCAAATTACGATCACAAGCATCGGATCGACACATGTTATGTATTTAGCCCAGAAGAATTGATGATGAAGTAAAACTCCAGGATTAAGCGCTGGTGACAAAGAATGAGTTAGCATGAACATGCCGATAAAAGGATGAAAGATAATGTTTCACACACGACTGAAGAGGAGTGTGGAAACACAGATGTATCAAAGAATTTTTTTCCGCATTTTTCGGCATTCAGATACCAATAGATGCGCAAAATCACTTATCAGAGAGAGATTAACACTCCACATTCTGTGAAAGCATGCTGGAAGGAAGAACACCCTTAACAAGATGGCACCGGTTAACAAGGAGTCGGATAGATCGCGCCGGTTTACAAAAGCCTGTCAGTATGGAATGTACCAACAGTTGATAACCGAAGGCAGATTTTGATAACCAGGTGGATGCAACAGATAGACAAAGAATTACACACACACACAACCTATGGTACTACGGAACCCAGAACACGTGAATCCTAGTTTGAATTTTTAGAAGAGGATTGAAAACATTACACTTCCTTACCAGAAAAGGGTGGGTGGGTGGGTAAGAAGAAAAGTGGAAGCAGTCCTACTCTCACGTTTTGTTTTTCCCTAGTATACATAACTACCAAAAATATTTGCTAGACTGACAACGACCATTTGGCTGAGACCCTGAAGGGCGGGATGGCTCTGATACCAATTGTAACTACCTCGGACCCTACGCTCTAAGTTCAAGCCTGGATGAAATGGAAGTGGTTAAAATAGTACAGCGGGGGCCCAGGGGCCACCCACGTGTAGACCCGTCGGCCGTCCTAACCACTTCCAAGACATCGGGACAAGAGCGAGCGGCGTAGGCAACAAGCGAAGAGATCAAATACATACACAAGTGAGTATGTATGCAAGCTACCATACAATAGTTCTTAGAGCCATTCCATCTAAAAGAAATAGAAATATTGCAACGCCATACGGCAAGATCCAAATAACCTTGATAGAGTTAATAGTTTAGGATAGCTCCTCATACATCAAACATCAGAGTATCAGGCGGAAGTGGAAAACAAGATCCGAGTACGGATAAGAAGCAAATCGGCATAAGATGCCACATAAACACATCCATACAGATCTCGCGGATCCCCATCCCCGGAATCTCTACACCGAGTGATCGTTGCCAACATCATCTGTCTCCTCCACCTAGTATCTATCTTGCGAATACACCTGTTCATCTGAATCAAACAATTTATCGTGTGAGACCCTAGGGATACTCAGCAAGTCTTTATGCCTCTAAAGGGGACATATACCTGGGGTGACGCAATTGCAACAAAATATAATAGCTAAAAGTCTGTAGATACTCGCTAACCATCCGTCTAACCAATGATAGACGGATGTCCGTTAATTAGTAACAACAGTTATAACAGTATAATTAACAGATCCATCCTCCTTCTAAACAGCGAAAGCGGACGAACAACCCATCCGTTGGCAGTTTTATTAACCATTCCATGAGTATTGCACTATTTACTAGTCAGGTACTTAGTCAAATTAAAAGCGGTACTTTAGTTATATTTGTCTATGATCGAGAAACTGTGCTCCAAGTCGTCCATAACCGCGGACACGGCTTTCAGAAAGATTTACCCTATAGGGGTGCACAAATAGCAACACACACTAATCAACCTCGGAAAAACCAACTCAAAACCCAACGAGGCATTCACGACAAAGCGATCACAGGATTCAGAAATATTTCAGGGGGCCACCCCATTAAGCTACCCGCAACAAAGTTGGCCGGCTCCGAGACAGACCCAAGGTTTGCGCCAATGGCTATAAACGACTGGGAACCCGAAGTGTGACGGGCTTGTCGATACCATGAAAACACTCCGCAATCCTAAAGCGATGCAGTGCTCCTCGCACAATCTTAAATAAAACAGAAAGCATGGCATAAATGCAGGATAATAACAAAGCCCCAAACTACTTTGTGGCCCCACGAAATAGAAATGAATCAAGCTCTGGCTCAGGGGGGTCCATAAGGCCTCCCGGATGTGGATAGTGTGAATAGTCAAGGAACAGGAATCAAGTACTCGGGGTCCTACGGGACACAAGTGAGCATAAAAAACCAAATAGCAGATATTGCCCACCGGTGCCTCTTTCATTAGTTATCCCATTACTACTCAGGTTAAGTTGTTTAGGTACCTCGTTATCCATCAGACACTCACATACCCTACACATGTTGTTCTATGACTCGCATGGCTCAAACAACTCCTGTAGTAATGGCTCATGGGATGGAGGAACAAGCTTCAGTGGGGGTTTAAAAGTAAAGGCTATGCAGTACTTGGGATTCAATTTAATGCAATCGCGACTCAATGATGCAAGAATAAGATAGAGGCAATAGGTACTATATGTATGCAAGCATGTGGTAGTGCTTGCCTGGCAGCTCAGTTGAAGCGAGAGAAGGATCTGGGTAGTACTCCTGGGATTCCTGATATTTCCCCTGCTCGGCGTCTATTGGAAGAAGAACCAAACAAACAAGGGCCAACATAAATAAAGTGCACAAGCATATGAATTAAAATGCGACAAGCAAACAAGCATGCTATGATGAATGATGCACGATTTACATGGCAATAAAGTAGCATGGCATGGGTGAGGAGTGGGATACAAGAATAAAGCATTTTATTGAGTTTTAGTCATGTTTTACTCCCAAATAAGTTGATGTATACTTTATATTTATATGATGCATGCTGCAATACAGAACATGGAATGCATAGTTAGAACGGGCTCGTCGCGCTGATCGCTTTAGACATATTATTTGTCGAAAATTGAGTTGTAGAATTAAAGTTATTAATTAATTAAGAAAAGGCATTTTTATTATATTTAAATAATTTCGAAAATTTAAAATGCTCAAAATATATTTTGAATTGCATATTTGAAATCCTCACATTTTTCTGATTCAAAAACATATATCATTTGTATTATTTGGATTTACAAATTAAAAGTTATTAAAAACAGAATTAAATTCATATTAGGCATTTCTGAAAATTGTTTATATAAAACAGACAAACATAAAGACTTTTTATACACAGGCCGAGCTAGCCACAGCCACCGACATGTGGGGCCGCGCTGAGCTGGCGAAAAACCGCGCGCAGAAACTCTTTCTACCGCACGCTCAGCCAGCCACAGCCGCTGATGAGTGGGCCCGTGCCGCAGATGGTCCCACAAGCCAGTGGTTATGAGTGCGGCTGACACGTGGAGAAGCTAGAGACGGCGGGTTGAGGTTTAGGAATCGCAGGTGCCTTTCTGTAAAACGGCCGCAGCCGCCGACAAGTGGGCCCTGGAGGTAGCACGGGTTGATGAATACAAAAGCGGCGGTACCTTTTTGTAAAACGACCACAGAGGCCGACAGGTGGGTCCGCAGGGACCGCGGGTTGCGCACGCAAAAAGGGTGGGGGGTTTTCTGGAAAAGTTTCCCCGTGTATTGTTTTTCTTCTATCGCATTTCTGACAAAACTGTTGGCAACAGCGCGCGCGGCGCAGCGGGGGTCGAACTCGCGACCGATCTCTCGTGTGCAGGCGACAGCGACCAACGCGGCTCGGAGGGGTTGCTGGTAGGGGAGGGCTGTGCGGCTAGATAGGCTGCTGCGAGGCGCGGCGATGAGAAGACGCTCGTGCACGCCGCGCAGGTGAGCGTGCTGCGTGTTGTCCCCGAGAACGAGCAGAGTGCACTGCTGCGTGCTGACGTCAGGCTCCGAAACGCAGTCGGCCGAGGGATGTCTAGGGGGAAGGGTGGCTCACCGCGAGGTGGTCGGCGGTGGTAGATCGGGCCGGGGAGCGACGGTGCACCGGAGATGCAGACACCGGTCGAAATTAGGGTTTCGGTGGCCGTTGATGTGCAGCGGTGCAGGGGACCATCTCCTCCTCGCTGGCGTGCACAGGGGTGACGTGGACCTGCTCTGCTTCCCCAACACCAGCACACCTCGCCCGCCGCCGTGTAACGAGGAGGTGGAGGAGAAGCCGACGGTGGATCGCCGGGGTTGGAAGAGAGAGGGGTTGTGGTAGGTGGAGAAGGAGAGGGGGAAGGGCACGGCCCTGGGTGGATCTGGGGAAAGACAGGCAGAGAGGAGGGAGTAGATAGTAGAGAGGGAGAGGGAAGATGCCGTGGGGGCTTGGGAGGAAAAAGGTGGCTTCGTCCACCTTTTCTCTCTACTCCCTCACGTGCTCGACGTGGGGAGGGGCCGGGGCAGGCAGCTGCGGCTGCAGGTGGGGCCAGTGAGAGGAGATGGGGCTCGGTGGGGCTCTGGTGCAGCGAGAGATAAAATAGAGGGGCCGAGAGGGTAGGGCTCGGTTAGAAGGAGCGAGGGTTGGGGTAGATGGGGTGGTTCGGCTTAGAGTAGGGAGAGGGAAGGCTCGTCCTGGTGGGGTGGCAGCGAGAGAGAGAAAGGAAGGGGAGGCTCGGGATGGTGCCTAGATAGGAGGGGAAAATGAATAGGGTTAGGGTTTTGGTGAGGGGAGTGTGTAGAAGCTAGGTTTAGAGAGAGGGATTAGGGAGAGAGGGTAGAGGTCTTGGTATGATCTAAACAAGATCATGCAAGGGGGTTTAGGGTTTTATCTCACATGATCATGCATGGGAGGATACACATGTGAGGGTGATGATCTTGTGAGCATATGGTAAGGAGAGAACAACCAAGATGGTGAGGGTTTAGAGAGAAGGAGAGCTCCAAAGAGAAGATTCACTCAAAACCAAGTATAACCCAAAATAATAGAATGGTGGTGATTGTTGCATGGCCCATGCATGAATAGTAGATGCCATGTTTAATTTTGTGAAAACAAAAATAAACCCCATGGAATTTATTCCCATGCATTACCAAAATATGAAAAGAGGCCAAGCTAAAAGAATTAAAAGGATGCTCCATGGGGAATAGATGGAGATGATCATATTTGAATATAATTTGGACTTGCTAGTGTGTATGTTCCACTAGATGTTTAATAGTCTCAAAAATACTCCAACATGAGCATGCATTCAAAATAATCCATATGGAAGCTAGAAAAAGGGGTACCACTCACAAGGCATGCAAAGGTAGCTCCACATATCAATAATGTGAAAACAACATGATGCTAGTGTGAGGGCATGTGGAAAAATAGAAGTGGATCCATCCCAACCCACATGAGCTAGATTTAAATGCCAAAGGAAAAGTGTAAAAGCTCATGGATAATTAGGATGGTGGAATTATAAGGTGGTGACAAGGTAAAGGTGGTGGAGTTGAATAAAAGATATGCCCCAAAACTTGGGCATCAAGCATTTATCAAGAACCAAATACAATATATCAAGAGCCAAATACAATTACTAATGCATATGAGAGAAGAACCAAATGAAAAGGGTTTTATACGATGCTCAAATGCAACGTGGCATGATGACATGAGCATGATATAATAATGATGCAACTAATCATATGTAGGAAGTACCATTATATAGACTAGGCTAGTAGCATTGCAATTGTTAGACAATTGGGATGCTACAATAGTGTCGGATCGAGGAACCCAATTTACCTCGATATTTTGGCAGAAAGTCCAAGAAGGATTAGGAACCAAGTTGAATTTCAGCACAGCTTATCACCCGCAAACCGATGGATAGACTGAGAGAGTCAACCAAATCTTAGAAGATATGTTGAGAGCTTGTGTGTTAGAGTATGGATCAAAATGTGAAGATTGCCTGCCTTTCGCAGAATTCTCATACAACAACAGTTATCAAGCCAGTTTGCAAATGGCACCATTTGAGTTCTTATATGGAAGAAAGTGTCGTACCCCTTTGAATTGGTCGCAAGTAGGAGAGAGTCAGGATTTCGGACCCGACATCCTGCGAGAAGCCAAAGAGAAGGTTCACAAATTCTGTGAGCACCTGAAGACCACCCAATCCAGACAGAAGAGTTATGCTGACAAGAGAAGGAGAGACCTGACTTTCAATGTCGGAGATTTTGTGTATCTCAAAGTTTCGCCATTGAAGGGAACCCAATGTTTTAGTCTGAAAGGAAAGTTAGCCCCCAGATATATCGGACCCTTCAAGATTCTAAATCGTCGAGGAAAAGTATCATACCAATTGGAACTACCATAAGAGATGTCTACTATCCACAATGTGTTCCATATCTCGTTACTTCGCAAATGCCTAGAAGTGCCGGAGAAGACCGAAGTTTTCAAGAACATCGATCACCGAGCTATTGATATCAACAAGGATCTAACGTATCGTGAAGTGCCCATCCGTATCTTGGAGGAAGCCTACAGAACCACCAGGACCCGGAATATCAAGTTTCTCAAGATCCAATGGAGCAACCATACCGAAGAAGAAGCCACTTGGGAGCGAGAAGATTACATTAGGACTGAGTTCCCAGATCTCTTTAGTTCCTAGTTTTCTTTCTTAAATCTCGGAACGAGTTTTTGTTTAAGGGGAGAAGGTTTGTAACATCTCAAAACTTTAATCCAAGTGATCAAGATCCAAATCACCCAATTTAGGGTTAACAAAAACTTTTCCATTTAAAATATTTAAGCATGCATATGTGTGTTGCATTAAATAGGAATTGTTTTGAATTGCCATGATTCTTTGTTCTAATGGTTTTAAAATGATTCTAAGATGAATTCCATATCATCTAGATCATCCCCAAGCAAAATTCAAAGAAAAGGAATTCAAATAGAATTAATAATTGAAATGGTCACTTTTCCCATTTTAATCAACTAGCCCACTTTGGGTATTCCTAGCACTCAAATTCCAACAGAAACAATTGTGGATTTTTTCACCCCTTGCTAGTACAAGTAGTGATGTACCAAGGCCCACTTTGTGATCTTCCAAAAAAATCAAACTCTAAATTTAAAAGACATTTGAAAATGGAATCTAGTTCATATGCCTAGATCACACTTTTTCAAAAACCACTCAGATGACTTCAACTTAACCAATCCTAGCAACCAGAGATGCTCAAGCATGAAACCAACCACTCCACCAAAAATCTCTAAAAAATTCAAATCTTTGTGTCATGCAGCCATTTGGTCGAACACTTGGCATGCACTGATCACACCCTAGTATAGCATCACTGTTTCTACAGGGTTTTGCAACCCATTTGACCCCAATTCTCTCCCTCTGTCCCTCTTTGATCTAACCATGCCATAATCAGCCCACCCCTAGTCCCTAGCCACAGTGCCATGCCACCCCAACGCCATGCCTGCCGGTCGAGCACGAGCAGCTCGCAGGAGACCACCAGCCCCTCTCCGCCGCTCCAGCAAGGAAGGCGTGATCACACCACCGTCGACGGTCCACCCTACTGCCACAGCCAGCCCCTGGACCACCGAGGACAAGCCCCGCACTAAGTCTCTGTGCCGCGCCAGCGCACGCCAGAGCGCTGTCACCGACAGCATGCCACAAGCCGCGCCTCGATCCTAGACATCGTGCGTCGCTCCGCCTTAACCACCTCACCCCACCAGACACGCCCTTACCCCGTGATGACCCACAAGTATAGGGGTGTATCGCAGTATTTTCGAGGGAAGTGAAATCCAATTTATTGATTCGACACAAGGGGAGAGAAAGAATATTTATAAGCCTTAACAACTGAGTTGTCAATTTAGCTGCACCTGGAAACAATCTTGCTCACAGCAGTTTATCAGTAGCAACAGTTTTGTAGTAGGAATAGTGAAGTAACAACGTTAGTAAAGTAAAGAAAGTAGTAACGATAGCAGTAAACAGTAGGATTCGAGTGCGGTAGGCATAGGGATGGATGGACGGGTGTTGCATGGACAAGACAATTCACATAGCAATCAGAACATAGGGAAATTGCAGATAAATAAGATAAAGCATCCAAGTACTAGATAATACTAGGCATGTGTTCCATGTATAGTCATACGTGCTCACAATGAGAACTTGCACAACATATTTTGTCCTGCCAGCCCGTTTGCTGCGGGGCCTCAAGGGAACTACTGGCAATTAAGGTGCTCCTTTTAATAGAGCACCGGAGCAAAGCATTAACACTCCGTGAACACATGTGATCCTCACATCAAAGCCATTCCCTCCGGTTATCCCGATTTACATCACCGGGCCATTGGTTCCGGACAATAACGTGCGTATACAACTTGCAGGTAAGACCAAAAACAATACTATCATAATAAATCAATAACATGTTCAGATCTGAAATCATGGCACTCGGGCCCTAGTGACAAGCATTAAGCATAACAAGTCGCAACAAAGTCATAAAGCACTAATAAAAGATACTAGGCACCATGCCCTAACAATCTGATGCCATTACATGAAGATCTCATCCAATCCCTACCATCCCCATAGCCTACAGCGGGGGATTACTCACTCATAGATGGGGAAACATGGATGGTGGATGGAGAAGCGATGGTGATGATGGTAGCGATGAACTCCTCCAATTCCCCGTCCCGACAGGGTGCCAGAACGGAGTTTCTGGTGTTGTTTCGTGGAATCAAGTCGTCGCGGCGGAGCGGAACTCCTTTTGGAAAAACGTCGAACCCCACTGAGTTTTTAGGTCAGAAGGCATCTTATAGGTGAAGAGGGAGACCGAGGGGTGTTCTGGGCGGCCACCACCCCTGCATGGCTGTGCCTAGCCATGCGGGTGGTGTGGGCCCCGCCCCCCCCTCCCCGCCTCATATAACTGGGGGAGTCTTCTGGTGAAATAGGATTTTTGGCTTTTGTCCCGTCAAATTCCGAGAATATTCATTTTCTGACTTTCCTGGAACCAAAACAGCAGAAAACAAGCAGCTGGCACTATGGCTCTTGTTAATAGGTTAGTCCAAGAAATCATATGAAAAGTACTCCAAAGTGTAGACAAAATACAAGAAAGTAGATAAAACTAAGCATGGAACATCAAAAATTATAGATACATTTGTAATGTATCAACATCCCCAAGCTTAACTCCTGCTCGTCCTCGAGTAGGTAAGTGATAAAAAGAAAGAATAATTTTTGAGGTGACATGCACCATCATAAACTTGATCAAAGTATTTGTAAAACATTCAAAGCTGGGATCATAGTACTTCAATCATAACATGAAATACAAAGTTCTAGCAATAAGACAAAGAAACTATGATGCAACATGAAAAGGCACAAACAAAATATTCATGAATAACAATGCTTTGCAAGACGTTTGTTTGTTTCACATAAAGAAAACAAAGCATAGTGGTATTCATCTTGTCCCTTATAGAGTAGCAAATATAAATGCATAGGACACCTTCAAAGTTCATAAGAGTGACTAGATACAAATAGTTTAGAACAAGCAATATCAAGGTATGCATCAATAAACAAGTCTTGGGACAATGCACATAGAACTAAGAATGGCCACTATGCTCTCAAAGCAGGTGCATACAGATAGAAGGTGGAGACTCAATATAATGGTGGAAGAAAGGCCTTCATAGAAGGAAGTAGGGATTCAAGTCTCATAAAGAGCTTCCAAAAATTATGGTACTTATAGCTTTCAGCTCTCATTGCCCCTATCATAAGCATCTTGAAGTGATTAAGGTTAAAGTGAACAAACTATGGTGTACATGCTTGACGAAGTATAAGTTAGAAATCTCATGTCCCTTGAATAAGAGGGCCGCTCCTCATGCTACTCAAGTTTAGTCACCGGTAAGTTCTTGTCATTGTAAGTACATGTGTATCATAGAGAACGGCCAACAGGGTACCCCTTGCCCGATGATACGGAAGAATCCCTATATCAAAATGACAAGGCAAGCAGACAACGAGCATCTTAGCAATCTTCTTATTAACTATGGGAATATGGTTATTTTTTCTCTCTTTCCTCTTTTCATAATCTCTTTTTTCTTTTTCTCTTTTTTCTCAATATAGGACTCCTTTTTTTATAAGAAGAATGCTTCATAGACAGCTCATTATGGTTACACTGCAGGTTTCCACCATGTCAGCATGGATTAGACCAGCGGCCCAGGCGTTTCTCTAACACATATACATAACTCCATGGACTTACAAGCTCCCCTTTCATTTCACACTAACGACATCCATAGACAAAAGAGCATGATATCAACTAGGTACAAAGTACCCGTGCAATGTTGAAAGCGTTCCCCATGACATCATGATTCTGCTAATCCCCAACAAATAAGTGCAAGCATATACAACATAGACGACACAATGGTTCAAGTTTATTAAGGGCAAGAAAAGTAAAGTGTGCCATCAAGTTCGTGAGAGCTTTAATCACTAGTTTTCTCATAACAAGTTTAATTCGGAAGGTAAACAAAAACATGAATATACTTGGAATAGCATAAGCTAGTAGGTAGGTATGGTGGACTCTTTGGAATAACTTGGTTTAAGGAGTTGGATGCATGAGTGGAACTCATGCTTGGTTGTGGAGGCTAGCAAAAGACTGGGAGCGACAAACTAAGAGAGCAATAATGGCCATAATCATGCAGAGCGACAAAACATCATTGATCAAAGCATAAACTGATACTAGAAGTTGAAAACTAAAGGATCACAAAGGCTATGGTGACTTTAGATAGTCATAACATGGTGTGAGCATGCGCCAAGTCAACCCAAATAAAGCATCAAAGGAGAATACCACTATACTATGCTTTAATATGCTAAAACAACGCATGAATCATCCAAGGCACATTAAGCAATCTCAATTGTTTATAACAAGTCATGCTACATCAAATAATACTAAGCATAAAGCCAAAACAATATCAAGCATGGCATGAAAAAGCATAGGCCACAGTCAAAAACAAGTTCTCTTTACCACTTAAGCATGAACTTTCCTACTCTTTTCCAAACCAAACCAAACTATTTGAAAACCAATGTATTAAAGAGGGGGTCCAACCAATTTATTCAGAAAACTAAGCAAACCAAGAAAACTAAAAACAAAAACGAAAACGAAAAAGAAAAAGAAGACGCTCCAAGAACAACACAACTATGCATGAAATAATAAAAATGAAGCGTTTGGAAGAAACCTAGGATTTTTATTGATGAAGAAGGGGATGCCTTGGGCATCTCCAAGCTTTGACACTTGTACCTGCTGGATATTTATTGGGGTGACACGCGTGGCATCCCCAATCTTGAGCTTTAGTCCATCCTTCATCTCATTACTCATTCCTTCGATACACCTGGAATTTTTCCTTCATACAAAACTTCACACAATCTTTATTAGAAACATTAGTGCACTCAAGATAATAAGTCTTCAGGTCCAGTTCCAACACCAATAAAACTTCCATTAAAACACAAGCTACTGTAGCACTTCCCTAAAAAAGCTCAATTCCCCAAAACAACTCAAAAAGGAACCAACAAGAAGCAAATACAGAAAATGGCATAAATCTGTCAAAACAGAACAACAGGTAAAGACGAATTTTTTTGAAGACCTTCTGTTGCTCAAATCAAAAAGTGTTGAACTAAAGAAAGTTAGATAACAACCTAGGGAAGAAGCAAAAAACTTCATGCCTCAAAAGGACATGTAGAGATTTTACACGAATTTTTACGGTGAAGCACAGAAATCTGTTTTAGGACAGCAACTTTCCCAATTATTACTTCTCTCTCATTAGAGGTTACTCTTGGCACAAAAAGAAAATAATAAGGATAAGGAGCAGTTATTAATGAAGTAATAACTTCCAAGACTCATCTAAAACTTTTGGGTTATCTCCCAATAAGTACTTTTCTTTAACGCCTTTAAGTTAGGCATAAGAAAAAACTAAAATGGATAGAATAGAAGTAAACAGAGATAATCATAGTGAAAACATTGTTTTGTTCAACGAAATCCTTTTGTTAACAAGGTTGATCTGGTCTCGTTACCAAAACAATTTCATTTGAGACAAAACTTTGTATTCCACTAATGATTATGTTACCTCAACCTTGATCGCAATGGTCCCAATCATAATAGTTTCAAATTTTTCTCTCGGTATGGGACAATATATTTCTCCAACTTGAATGCCCTCAACATGTTCAATTGAATTCAAACCATAAGTCCTTTCAATCATCTTGGGGGAATAGACAGTATGTTCCTTCTCATTAACATGTTCAATTGAAAGTCATACAACTTGCAGGTAAGACCAAAAACAATACTATCATAATGAATCAATAACATGTTCAGATATGAAATCATGGCACTCGGGCCCTAGTGACAAGCATTAAGCATAACAAGTCGCAACAAAGTCATAAAGCACTAATAAAAGATACTAGGCACCATGCCCTAACAATCTGATGCCATTACATGAACGATCTCATCCAATCCCTACCATCCCCATAGCCTACAGCGGGGGATTACTCACTCATAGATGGGGAAACATGGATGGTCGATGGAGAAGCGATGGTGATGATTGTAACGATGAACTCCTCCAATTCCCTGACCCGACAGGGTGCCAGAACGGAGTTTCTAGTGATGTTTCATGGAATCAAGTGGTCGCGGCGGAGCGGAACTCCTTCTGGAAAAACGTCGAACCCCACTGAGTTTTTAGGTCAGAAGGCATCTTATAGGCGAAGAGGGAGACCGAGGGGGTGTCTGGGGCGGCCAGACCACCCCCTGGCATGGCTGCCAGCCTAGCTGCAGGCCAGGTGGTGTGGCTGGGCCCCAGCCCCACTCCGTCTCATATTCTGGCTCCGGGAGTCTTCTGGTGAAATAGGATTTTTGGCTTTTGTCCCGTCCAATTCCGAGAATATTCATTTTCTGACTTTCCTGGAACGAAAAACAACAGAAAACAGGCAGCTGGCACTGTGGCTCTTGTTAATAGGTTAGTCCAAGAAATCATATAAAAAGTACTCCAAAGTGTGGACAAAACACAAGAAAGTAGATAAAACCAAGCATGGAACATCAAAAATTATAGATACATTTGCAATGTATCACCCCGCTGTGCGACCCACAGTCACCGGGAATGAAAGAACATTTCATGTTTTCCTGTGTTTTGCGTGTTAGATAACAATACTGTGGAGATTTCTCATGTGCACTAAGTTTGCAGAAAGTTTGGGGGGGCTGGATTATCTGCCCCACCAAGGGCCGGATAATCTGGCCTATCCCATTGTTCAAAGACTGCCAAGGCGCGTCACCCAGAGAGGGGGCGGATTATTGCCCAGAAAATCCGGACTTGGGGCGGTTTTTCTTCCCCAGGCCGGATAATCCGGCGATCGCATGGGTCGGATAATCCGGCCCCCAGATTTTGAGCAAAGCATGCCAAGGCGCTTCGCTCGGAGTCCGGTTGGATTTTCTCCCGGAAAATCCGAACTAGGGCGGTTTTTCCTTCCTAGACCGGATTATCCGGCCTTCACATGGGGCCGGATAATCCGCACCCCAGAAGATGATCAAGTGCAAGCTCTGCACGACATTCAGAGAGGGGCGGACTATCTGCCGGATATTCCGAGTCTGGGGCGGAGTTTTCCCTAGGCCGGATAATCCGGCCCTCACTTCGGCTGGATAATCTGGCCCCCAAAGTCTCCAACGGCTGGTTTTGGAAGGGGGTATAAATATCCCTTCTTCCCTAAAATTCAGATCTCTTGATTCATTCTAAATTGGTCAGACACTATGCAAGAGCTCCCACTCTAGATCTCCTACTTCAACCACCTGAAGGCTTTGATCTTTGGGGGAATTGAAGGAAGAGAGAATTGTCATCGTCATCACGAATCAAGCGCATCAACGCCTCTCCATTCATTTGGAGAAATCCCTGATCTAGTACTCTTGTCAATATCTTGATCTTGTTCTTTGTTATTGATAACTTGTTCTTGTGGCAGCTTGTTGTCATTACGGGAGCCTCCTAGTTGATTGTGGAGTTGTGCCCCGCTAGTTGTGTAAAGGTGCCGGTACCCACCTCGAAGGATCCCTATAGTGGAAAGGTGGATCAGGCCTTTGGTGGCGGGATCCATCGGAGAACAGGGTGAGGCCTATTGTGGCATGGTGGTCTTAGTACCGCCCACCCCTCAACCGCAGACGTACTTCCCTTAACAAGGAAGGAACTACGGTCAAACAAATCCTGTGTCTCCGCGTGCTTCACTTCGGTTTACCCGTTCCTCTTCCACTCGCTCTTTACTCGCTAGTAGATAGGTTTGCATATAGGGAAATTCCACCTAATAGTATATCTAGAGAATTTACCCTTTGTGTTAAGCCTAAAATTGAAAAGGCATTAAAATTTTAAGTAGCACCTATTCACCCCCCCTTTAGGTTCCCATACGATCCATTTCAATTGGTATCAGATCCCCGACTCTTAATTCAGGCTTAACCGCCTAAGAGTAGTATGGGTACCAAGGATGATGGGAATGAGGCTGTGGATAAGGTCACAATGGATGACCTCAAGACGTTGGAAACAACCTTGTTGAAATCCTTTGAGGCCAAGATGGAGGAGATAAATCAAATGATTGCTCCCCTCACATCATCCGTAGCCCCATCTCCATCCTCCTCTGAGGCAGCCACACCATTGTCCAAGGAAAAGGCTAAACCGGATCCAACGATGATGATGCGGAAGGTGAAAAACTTAATGGTTTCACCTCCAAGAAGGGAAGTGGTAAGGAGGAATATAGTGAGGTTCGTCACGTATATTCCCCCGATCCACCTATCCCTCATCCTCATATAAACAATAGGGGTGATCCACCCAAGCGCACTGCATCCTCTTTTAATCAATGGCAATTCTTAATGAAGTCTCATGTTTGCAGCTCCTCAATTGAACTTTGGAGGTTTATTGAAGAGGGTCTTCATATTGGAGATCATTCCAATCTGACAAGAAGAGAAGTTGTGGACAACCAATTGAACGCTACAGCTCTCCACATGATACAACTCGGTGTGGGTCCCAAGGACATGCCCCACATTGAACATCTCAACACAGCTAAAGAAGCTTGGGATGCCCTCACCTATCTCTTTATTGGGAATGAAAGCATGAGAAGGAATAGGTATGATGCCCTTAGTAATGAAGCTGAGGGATTCTACATGTTGGATGGTGAAAACCATGAAGACATGTATAGAAGACTCAAGGGCATTGCAACAACATTTAGAAAGCATGGAGCCACTCACATTGATGATGCGTGGATAAAAAGAAAATATGTGAGTGCCTTAATGCCTTTCGAGCCAATGGACTTGAAGAGTTTGCAAGGTAGACACAACTACCATCAAATGACATCCAATGAAGTCATGCAAGAAATGGCATCATTCAAAGTTGCCGTGAAGAATGCTGAAGATGCCCGGGCTCGTGCCATTGGAATGCAAAAGGGTGTAAATGTTGCTCTAAAACCTAATGTTATTGAGCAAGAGGAGGATAAAAGATTTTTTGAGGGGGGCTCCATGGACTACCCCGATGAAGTCAAACATGCTCATGGTGAGTACATGGCGTTTTATGCAAGGAACTTTTGGAAGGATCCTGCCAAGGCTAAGTCGGAACTCGAGCGCAAGAATGGGTCAAGTGGAAGAAGAGAAAGTGGCCCAAAACTGAGAACATGTTACAACTGTGGAGATAGGATGCACTTTGTAGCCGAGTGTCCTTATCAAAATAGAGAAGACAATGGTGGCCGGCTCATTCTTAAAGAAAAATCCAAGGCACCAAAGAAGAAGCCATTCATTAAAAAGAATGGCCCCTACAAGAAACAACCCAAGATCGTCTTAGTGGCACAAGAAGAATACTCCTCGGCAAGTGAAGATGAAGAGGATGAAGATAGTTCTCGCGAGGTGGCTTCTATAGCCACCACATCGACTCCATCATCTCTCTTCGACTCGCCAAACGAGAATGCCATGAACAACAACGTCACTTTCCTTATGGCAAGAGGGTCTGAGGTATCAAGTTCTAGCTCTTCAATTTCTAAGACTAACATAATTTTGGATTTGGATGATCATGATAGTCTTAAAATGAAAGAAGAAGTTATTTCTTTGGACTACTTTTTCACTAACCTACAAGGTGAGCACAAACTCCATTTTGATACTCTTATGAGTCAACTTGCTCAAGCCGGATATCTCCTAGAAGAAAAGGGCAGAATTGAAAGAGAAGATGACTTGGAGATAGCTTCTTTGAAGAATGCTTTAGAAGAAGAAAAGGAAGCTCGAGTATCTCTGGAAGAGAGACTTGAATCCATTGAGGAATCACATGAATAAGTTATGGCACAGCTCATCAAAGAACGTGACAATGCTCTTACCAAAGTAAAGAAACTAAAGAAAGAAAGGATTGAATTTGGGGTTGCTCATGCTAGACTTTTGGAGAAGTTTGACAAACTTGACAGTTCTCACAAGACATTGAAGAGTGTTCACTCTACTCTAAACGAGTCTCATGATCAGCTCCAAACTCAATTGAAGCTGCATGATGTGCCAAGTACCTCCACATTCATGGTAAAGAAGATCTTGCAAGAGGCTCTCAACACAAAGGTAAAGAGGTTCTTGATGAGATTCTGAGCAAGCAAAGGACAAACAAAAGAAAATAAGGTCTTGGTTACATTCCCAAGATAAAGAACAAGAAAAGCAATAAGAAGAAGAAGATGAAGAAGAGCAAGACTACTCAACCAAAGACTAGCAACATCACCAATGACAAGTCTAATTATGATGGTTTTGCAGGGGCTAACAATCCTAACTTTGAATTATATTGCAATTATTATGGTGATGTTTATGCTAGTTATGTTGGCTCGTATGATTGTTACATTCCTTGGTCTATTTGGGTCCCCAAGACCCTTGTCACTAACATGAGAGGACCCATTGAAAAATGGGTACCTAAAACCAAGAAGTAACTTTCTTGTAGGGCTATGCTTCCGGTGGTTCTAAATGGGTACTCGATAGCGGATGCACGAGTCATATGACCGGAAGCAAGGAGTTCATCGCGGAGATGCGACCAAATCATAACCATATGATCGTCTCCTATGGTGACAAGTCAAAATCTGAGGTATTGGGTCTCAGCAAAGTTGTGGTGGCTCACGATATCTCTCTCGTGGACGTCATGCTTGTTGAGACGCTCGGGTACAACTTACTTTCAGTTCGTGCCCTTGGTAAGATGGGCTTTGCAGTTTATATTGATGTTGATTTGGTGGTACTCTTGTGGAGGATGTCTCTAAAAGTCATTTTCGTGGGATATGTCGAAAATGACCTGTACGTGGTGCACTTTTCGGGGAAAACCACTACAGGCCCGATGTATCTTTTTGGAAAGGCTGACGCGGGTTGGCTATGGCATCGCCGACTAGCCCATGTAAATATGAGAACTTTGCAAAGTCTTCACAAGGGTGGCCACATCCTTGGACTAAAATAAAATGTCTCCTTTGCCAAAGATCGTGTTTGCAGGGCTTGTGTTGAAGGGAAAATGCATGACTCTCTTCATCGTAGGAAGACTATCATCTCGTCAAAAAGGATCTTAGAGCTCCTACATGTGGACCTCTTCGGAACTCCATCTCATGCAAGCCTCGGTGGGAAGAAGTACTGTCTTGTGATCGTTGATGATTACTCAAGATACACTTGGGTTTATTTCTTCAAGTTGAAGAGTGAAACTCAACAAACAGTCATCAACTTCGCCAACGAGGTTCAACGTCAACACAACGTCCCTATTCTGGCTATAAGAAGTGATAACGGCTCTGAGTTCAAGAACTACACCTTAAATGAGTTTCTAAGTGAAGAGGGGATTAGACATAAATATTCCGATGCGTACACCCCTCAACAAAATGGTGTAGCCGAGAGGAAGAATCAGACTCTAATGGACATGGCAAGGTCAATTCTAGCCGAATTCAAGTCTCCATAAACTTTTGGGCTGAAGCAATCTCTACCGCTTGTCATTTATCCAACCGGTTATACCTCCGTCAGATCTTGGACAAGACTCTGTATGAAATACTTACCAGTAACAAGCCAAACATCTCATACTTTCGGGTATTCGGGTGTAAGTGTTTCTTTCTCATCAAGGGAGTTCGTTTATCTAAGTTTGAATCTAAGGCTCTAGAAGGTATTTTTGTTGGTTATGGTGCCGAATCCCACACTTATAGAGTCTACAATAAGCTCTCCGGAACTGTTGTAGAATCTTGTAGTGTGGTGTTCGAGGAAAATGACGGTTCCCGTGTGGAGCAAGTTGGTGTTTGTGATGCAGATGTTGAAATACCCCAAGATGCCATAAGAAGAATGGGCGTGGAATTTTTCCGCCCCATTGAGGAACCCCTTGTGGCGGATCTGGAAGGACAATGCTCTACTCATGTAGAGACCTCATCTACACATACTCAACATGTTCCTACCACGGGAGAAAATTCTACACCATCTCCATCAACTGCTGAAGGTCAAGTTCTTCCAGAAAGCTCCAGGCCGGATTATTCGGTGGACACCCGATTATCCGACCACCCCGCTCCTAATGATGATGTTGCTCCTGGTGCTGAAGATATCGATGCAAGCTCCAGGCCGGATTTTCCGGCCTGCCCGGATTATCCGGCCCCTCACCAGTTCAAGCAAGCCCCAGGCAGCCTGACGAAGCTGCTACAAGTACTCCCAGGCCGGATTATCCGGCCTCTCCATCGGCCGGATTATCCGGCCCTGTTTCACCTGTTGTTCAGCAGTCTCCTATTACTGCTGCTGACTCATCTCAAGGGCACGCTTCATCACCGCCTACTACTGTTATCCCACGTTCTAATCAAGGTCGCGCAAATGATTCCAATGAAGATTCAAGTGATGAAACTACTCCACCAAGAGACAACAAACTTATTGAACTTTGTCACAAGGCTCGGGCTGATCGAAACCTTGAGTTAAGGGGTCACACCCTCGACAAGGTTGTTGGTGATCTTCCACGAAGGGTTTCTACAAGAAGGGAATTAGCCAGTTTTGGTGAGCATCAAGCTCACATCTCAATGGTGGAACCCAAGAAGGTCTTTGAAGCTCTTGAAGATCCGGAATGGGTTGTTGCTATGCATGAAGAATTGAATAATTTCGAGCGCAACAAGGTCTAGAAACTTGTGGAGAAACCCAAAGATTGCCGCAATGTTATCGGCACCAAATGGATATTTAAAAACAAGCAAGATGAGAATGGCATTGTTGTGAGGAACAAGGCAATACTTGTGGCACAAGGCTACTCTCAAGTTGAGGGCATTGACTTCGCGAGACCTATGCTCCAGTGGCTCGCCTTGAGTCCATCCGTATCCTTCTTGCTTATGCTGCCCATAACAATTTTAAATTGCAGCAAATGGATGTCAAGAGTGCTTTCCTTAATGGTCTGCTACATGAGTTGGTATATGTAAAGCAACCCTCGGGCTTTGAGGATCCTAACTTCCTGAACCATGTCTACAAACTCGATAAGGCACTCTATGGCCTTAAACAAGCCCCACGTGTGTGGTATGAGCAACTTAAAGAGCTTTTGCTAGACCATGGCTTCGAAGTTGGGAAAATCGATCCCACTCTTTTTACTAAGAAGGTTAAGGGGGAGCTCTTCGTATGCCAACTATATGTAGACGATATCATCTTTGGTTCTACTAATAAAGCATTTAATGATGAATTTTCAAAGCTTATGACTGACAGGTCAAGCAACTTAGAGAAGGAACCTCCATCAATCAAGCAAAGTACATCCAAGACATGCTCAAGAGATTCAAGATGACGGATCTTAATGGTGTCGCCATTCCGATGCAAACAAAATGTCATCTTGAACTTAACCCACATGGTAAATATGTGGACCAAAAGGTATACTGATCCATGATCGGCCCTCTTCTTTACCTCTGCGCATCCAGACCCGATATTGTGTTGAGTGTGGGGGTGTTGTTTGGGGACGCGTGGGCCTGAATCTGTGTACAACAGAATTTCAGATTTGAGGCCGGATAATCCGGCCCAAGTGTAGGCCGGATAATCCGGCACTGGCGGATTTCATCTTAAAGGGCAGGGATCGGGGGGAAGGGCTCATAACGAGCAGCACTTCTCCCCCAACCCTCTCCTCCTCCTCAGCCGCCGCCTGCCGTCCCCCACCCTCCCCGGAGCCTCTCCGACCACCGGATTTTCTGGGCCTCCCCGGATCTTCTTCTCCGCGCCTCTGGGTACCTTCTCCTCCGTGTTCTTCCTCCAATGAGTGAGGGTAACTCCCTCTCTCCCCATCTTTGGCTAGATGTGTTATTTGTTGGGTGGAACGTTGTCTAGAAGGATGTTGTTTTCGCATAGAAATCGTAGTCTTGCAGTTTCTAGGCCCGATCTACTTTTTTGCATTCAAACTAGGTGAAGTTGAAAATTTCTGCCAGGGCCGGATTATCCGCCCCTGGCCAGGCCGGATAATCCGGCCTGACAGATTCAACTCTGTTTCAATTTCACCATGGAGTGTGCATTGAGTAGATTTGTCTTATGAACTTTTTGACTATTTTTTCCATGCTCTCTCCTGGACTTGTGTGTATGCTTATCCTCATGCTATCACCCTTGTTCTCCTCACAGGTGGTTCCAGCGTTCCCAAGACCTACAAGCGCCGCCCTCACGGTAAATACTTCCGGGACGACGGACAATGTAACTTAGTGGACGAGGTTGAGTTGAGGAGAAGAAAGAACAAAGAGAAGCGAATGGCTGAACAAGCAAAGAGAACTAGAAAGGGTGTGTCCAAAAGGAAGGGCAAGGAGCCCAAGATCAACTACAAGGCTTTGGATGCAGTCACCTATTCCTCCACCCGTCACCGTGATTTGTTTGCTGAGTTGCCTCGTGATGGAGCTAGGGGATGCTCGATTTTGGTGTGCTGAACAGAAAGGTATTTATGAAGATATGTATGCTAGGCTGAACATTAGTCCTATGCACCCATTGGTTCTTGCTGAGGATTTGGAGAAGCCCCACCTTGTGGATGCCATGTATGTGGCTAAGCGGATGGGGCTGCACCATCTCATGTCTCTCCAGTGCTCCTATGACTCTGGGGTGGTGAAGCAGTTCTTTTCCACTTTGGTTATTTGTGGCGATGAGCATCGCACCATGAAGTGGATGACTCATGACATGCCTATGACTGCTGATTTTCGTGTGTTTCCTGAAGTTCTTGGATACAATTTCCGCAGAAGGGATAGGGCAAGTGGCCACCGTATCATCACTCAGCTGAAGCCCAACAAAGATGCAGCTCTCTCTCCTTGCACTGTGGACAATGGCATTGTGGGCACTCTTGCTGGTCTTGCTCCTATCTATGCTGCTTTGGTCAGTCTCTTCCGTGATTCCATCACTCCAAGCGGAGGCAACAATGATAGCATCTGTGGTCACCTTGTTCAGCTCCTTGCATTCTCCCATGAGGTTGCCTCGTGCGAGGATGAGTCTGTGCAATACAAGCTGGATGTGATGGACTTCATCTACCATGAACTGATTGATGCAATGTTCAACCGGCTGTCCATTCCTTATGCTCCCAACATTATGATGCTCATCGGGCACCTGCTTCCGTCTGAAGATTTCAACATTGATGTGGTGCACAAGGCCAAGAAGATTTACACCAAGGTTCGGAAGACCTCTCACCCCTCCTCTGCTCCTGAGGGTCTCATGAGGGATGCTCGCAGGCCCCCAGTGCCTCCCGTTGCCCGTGAGATCAAGCAGCTGAACTGGTTCCAGCGGAACATCCTTTGCATGGGCGTGGACACACGCAAGGGTCAGTACAAGGCGTACAAGCAGCGCCATGAGTTGGCTCACTCCCAGCAGCTCATCCTTCACCATGTGTCCGGTGCTTTTGGTGAACCCCTGACTCCTATACCTCCCACACCATATGCTCGGTGGAACTCTTCTTCCGGGCTGAACTATGGAGAGCTGGAGATTCACTTGTTACCCTCTGTGGCCACTGCTGATGATGAGGATGATGACACCGAGGAGCTTGAAGATGAGGACGAGGACGAGGATGAGGACTACGAGTGATCCCTTGGGGTGCTAACATCACTCTTCTTCCTTTTTGGCGCCTCGATGCCAAAGGGGGAGAAGTAGTTCTATTAGGATCTTCAAGGATTTTCATGGGTTGGGCATAAGCATTTGCATTTTTCTATTCGTCATTTTCTCGCTTATGCCCATTTAGCGTTGAACTTTAAATTTGAGATTTGTGGTTTATTTGAGACTTTATGTCAGTGGTTGTCTGGATTTACCTCATGGATTATGCTTATGGATTCATCTATTCATATCCTATTATGCCGGAAATCTATTCAAGGAAGGCGCTTATATTGGTTATCACGTTGATAATTGAGGCTATTTCAAGGATGCCTCTCTTCTACCTCGGTGGTATGATTATGTTGCTCATATATCTATGGAATAGATTCACCTAATTGTGTGCATTTGTATTCAAATGCAAAATTCTAATATGCACACATTGAGTGGGAGTCTCTTCCATGCTTATTGCTGGTAGTCTTGTGATCTTTTCTTGCAAATCCTAGTATTATCATCTAACACCAAAAAGGGGGAGATTGAAAGAACATTTCATGTTTTCCTGTGTTTTGCGTGTTAGATAACAATACTATGGAGATTTCTCATGTGCGCTAAGTGTGCAGAAAGTTTGGGGGGCCGGATTATCCGCCCCACCAAGGACCGGACAATCCGGCCTACCCCATTATTCAAAGACTGCCGAGGCGCGTCACCCAGAGAGGGGGCGGATTATTGCCCGAAAAATCCGTACTTGGGGCAGTTTTTATTCCCTAGGCCGGATAATCTGGATATCGCATGGGCCGGATAATCCGGCCCCCAGATTTTGAGAAAAGCATGCCAAGGCGCGTCGCTCGGAGTCCGGTCAGATTTTCTCCCAAAAAATCCGAACTGGGGCAGTTTTTCCTCCCAAGGCCGGATAATCCGGCCTTCACATGGGGCCGAATAATCCGGCCCCCAGAAGATGATCAAGTGCAAGCTCTGCGCGACATTCAGAGAGGGGGCGGACTATCTGCCAGATATTCCGAGTCTGGGGCGGAGTTTTCCCCAGGCCGGATAATCCAGCCATCACTTGGGCCGGATAATCCGGCCCCCAAAGTCTCCAACGGCTGGTTTTGGAAGGGGGAATAAATATCCCTTCTTCCCCAACATTCAGATCTCTTGATTCATTCGAAATTGGTCAGACACTGTGCAAGAGCTCCCACTCTAGATCTCCTACTTCAACCACCCGAAGGCTTTGATCTTTGGGGGAACTGAAGCAGGCAAGAATCGTCATCATCATCACGAATCAAGCGCATCAACTCCTCTCCATTCATTTGGAGAAATCCCTGATCTAGTACTCTTGTAAATATCTAGATATTGTTCTTTGTTATTGATAACTTGTTCTTGTGGAAGCTTGTTGTCATTACAGGAGCCTCCAAGTTGATTGTGGAATTGTGCCCTGCTAGTTGTGTAAAGGTGCTGGTACCCACCTCGAAGGGTCCCTATAGTGGAAAGGTGGATCAGGCCTTTGGTGGTGGGATCCATCAGATAATAGGGTGAGGCCTATTGTGGCGTGGTGGTCTTAGTACCACCCACCCCTCCAACGCAGACGTACTTCCCTTAACAAGGAAGGAACTACGGTCAAACAAATCATGTGTCTCCGCGTGCTTCATTTCGGTTTACCCGTTCCTCTTCCACTCACTCTTTACTCGCTAGTAGATGGGTTTTCATATAGGGAAATTCCACCTAATAGTATATCTAGAGAATTTACCCTTTGTGCTAAGCCTAAAATTGAAAAAGCATTAAAATTTGAAGTAGCACCTATTCACCCCCCCCTCTAGGTGCCCATATGATCCATTTCAGGGAACCACGTCGAGCACCGCCTCTGTCGCTCAGAGCGCAAGATGCTCCCGACCGCAATCCACTGCCCCTAGCACCGCCATTAAGCCCTAGATGACCGCCAGGGAACCTCCCACCGTCCGCCTACCTCGCCCACGGTGATAGCACCCTATGTCGTCGTCACCGATGAGCTCCGCCCACACCTCTCTGCTGCCTCACCGAGGCTATATAAGGAAGCCTCCCCAGCACCATTTCTTCAAACTCTCACACTCCCCTCTCTCCACTGGTCCTTCCCCACCTCTCGCCGGAGCCACTCGAGCAGCCAGCCACCAGAATTTCGCCGGAGGTAGCCGCAGCAGAGGAGGAGACGTTCCTGTTGATTTCGTCCACCCTCGGAGCTCCCTCGACTTCGCCTGAGCTCACTATCGTCTCCTCGTTCTTTTGCCCGCCTCACCGCACTCGATGGAGCCCTGGTACACCCTCACCGCACCCCCACTAAGCCGTTAGGGTTCCACCTCGCTGGTGACGTGTCCGTCGTCGACGATGAACGTGAGTTGTAGATGCTAGCTCTAATCCTACGGTCCACATTGCCCCGTACCGCTTCGCGTTTAATGAGCCACTAACAGGCGGGACCCCCTGTCAGCAGTCCTCAGCGCTGCAGAGTGAAACTGTGCCGGCCCATTAGTGTTCCCGCCTTAGCCCGTAGATTCAAATTTAGATTTTTCTATTTTAGCTGAAACATAGTTCTGTCCCTTAGTTTTAAATTCAATTCAGGGAGTTTTACAAATCCAAATGGAGTGATTCCAATTTTGTTGGAAAGGTAATAAAAATCTCTATTCTGAGCCCATTGTATTTAAATCAATTAGAGTTATAGATCTCTCCTAGCAAAAATAACAAGACAGAAGATTTTTCACATTCAAACATTTTTATAAAATCAACCATAATAGCTTTTGAGTTGATTCCAACTCTCAAAAATCACATTTAACCATAAATATCTAAATATGTAATAATATTAAGGTTTGCATGCAATGACTTTGGACTAGTACCAAAATAATGCTATATAGGCATTTCTCGTCACTTTAAATCATTAAATATTGATCTTAAACTTATTAAAATATGATCCAACATTTAAATTACATTCCCATGCATTATAATATGTGGTGATGACATGTGTCCACATGATCCCATATGTTTTATTGGAGAATATTAAATCTTAGTTAATTTCAATGAGTAGAAATTACTTTTCTCAAATAAAATAAATGAAACTTAGTTCATTAAACCTTGTGATGTTTGTGATGATAATAGATCATCAAATGTGTGCCTTAGTGTGATAAGTAGACTAGTTAAGTATTGTTTGGTGATGGTGTATTCCATATGTATTTATAGACGATAGTACCGACCAAGTCTACGAGGAGGAGGAGTTCTACCCCGAAAAAGACGAGGAGAATTTCAACCACTGCACCAACCAAGGGAAGCTATTGTTAGCAAGCTAGAATTAGGCAAGATAACCTAAGAAAGATGCATTAGGCATGCTTTGGTTATACCTTTATAACTATTACCTACTCCAACTTTTATTTACAAGCTTTACATTCTTTTATTTCACCAAAGTTCTTTACTTTGTTTATAGATAGCATAAAGAGTATAAAACTTGACCTATCTACTTAGACTTAGATGTCATTCTATGGCATGAGATTGAGATTAGCATCCCACATTAGTGAACACACTTAACTTAGTAGCTTAGAGCTAAACCAAAAACTTGATCACTTTAGATGGGAATACTTGGTGAAAATGACTTATGAAAACCTTGGAATGATCAGTCATTCTATCGAGATGTTTTGACATGTATTGAGAAACACAAATGGTTTATGATGATGATGAAAATGTTGAGGCATGAGCCTTAGCCCTTTTATAAAAACTGATGGTTGGGTTCGGATGCGATACCATTCCAACATTACCGTACAACCGCAATACCTGAATTAGGTAAGGCTTAGCCGGAAGTTTATATGCATTAGTATTAGTTCCCTCGCGAGAGAGGTCTGAGCGGAGGCCAAGCTCATAGGAGAGGTGCTTATACTATAGTGTGTAAAGGAAAGGTTATGTTTGATTATCTGCATACTAAGTATGATGATTCAGGGTTATCCCTAACAGATGTATTGAATGTTGTGGTGAAAGTGTACCACCTCTGCAGAGTGTTAAACTATTCGAATAGCCGCGTCTGCGGTTATGACAGTTGGATTGGCCATATTGTTCCGTTGTCAGATGTTTTCAAAATGACTTATGAAATGAATTGTGACATGACTTGACCACAATAGAGTTGTGACTATGACAACTAAGTTCCCACTTAGGTGTTTTCAAACTTTATTTTATCTTTCTTTGTTTCTGAACTCAGCTTAGGTTTCAAACTTAACTTTATAAATAAACTTAGAACTTAGCATTCCTTCTAGAACTACTTTACTTGTTAGTGATAGTTTGCGAGTACTTAAAGAGTACTCATGGCTTTGTCCCTAGCTATTCCTATGGCCACACTATGAGGAGGACTACCCTGAAGGAGGACAGTAGGACGGCTATGACAACTAGGATCATCTCCCATCGTCAGCATTGCCTATGACACTGAAGATGGAGCCCACTGCTACGCTATTTATTCCGCTACTTGTTTGTACTAAGACTAGATCATGAGATCCTCTATTTGTGTAAGACCTTATTATGCTTTGTAATGGATGATGTACTGTGATATCCAATATGTTATGTCTTGCAAAAATGGTAATCCTGGGATTGCGATCTATGGCATAACAGGCATCTGGGATTAAAAATCTGGGTGTTGACACCCAGCTAGAGTGAGGGTTCGGGAGTAGTCGGCACACCATATGTCTGACCGATTACGAAGGCGCTGCCTCTTATGGTGTTGATCGTCTTCGTGTCCTTGAGGATAGTCGTGTACACTCTACATCATCCATGTTTGTTTGCAGGAATGTTATCCCGTGTTACGGTCTTCAAGGGTGAGTCCATCTGAAACCGTTACATGTATCTCCTAGACATGATCTTGGTGGTTGCAACTGTAGGATTTTTTTTGTTTTCTATGCAATGAACCCCATCAGTGTTATCAAAGATATATCTATGCGTAGATTCTTTGTACGGTTAGAACACATAGAGATGTGGGCGTTGATAGTATTATTGTTTCATACTTGCGTAAATTTTGATCGTGGTGGCATGTTGGGATGAAGCGGCCCGGACTAACTTTACATGTCCTCGCACATGAGACATGTCCCACGCTTGACATGAAACTCGTATCGCATAAGTGGATCAACGGGTGTCTGTCTCCACAACATAATCGTGATCTATTTTACAATGGTTTGCAAATAACTTGATTGTCAACATTGTGGCTGAAATTCATAGGTTGAACGGTTCTCTCCTAGAAAGCCCAAAGCCGCGTAAAATCTATAGAAATAAATTAGAGGCGTCTAACTTGTTTTTACAGGGCATGTGATGTGATATGGTCTATGACAGAAAGATTGTTGTATGCAATGTGATTTCTATTTTCATGCCCCTGGTTCGTTAGTTGTACTCAGTTTTCCCCAACCGCGTAGTTTTTCCTCACTTTTCCCCTCCCTCCATTCTGAAACCCTCACATGCGCTTGGACAGGGGGGATACCATTAGGTCAAAGGCTTGACCATTACATGCTGATAGGTGGGACCGCGTTGGGGCGGGTCCTACGTTGAGCGTTACGTTATGTCGCCTCGACCGTTATGTGCTGACGGCTGGGGCCGTGTTGGGATGGGTCCTGCATACGTGGTGAAGGGTGGGGCCGCGTTGGGACGGGTCTTGCATACGTGATGAAGGGTAGGACCGCATGGAGACACGTCAGACCGGTCATTCTCGCTCTGATCCTAGAATAGCTCCCACACCGCTCCTCCGCTTCTCTCCCCTGCTGTCGTTCCCTCCTACCTGAGAGCCCCTCCTACCTTCTGTCGTCCTCGGCCCCCGAGCCGTCCCCTCCCCCTAGCCGTGGATCCCACTCTGGCTCCGCTTCCTCCCCTTCTAGATCTATCCCTTTTGCGGAATAGTATGTGACACCGGTAGGTGTACTGGTCCTCCCTATCAAGCGCGGAGAAGATTGGGTGGAATCAGAGGGATCTAATGCATGGATTCTATCTGGGTAAGTATTGTTTCCCTTTGTGGATTGATTATAGGAAGTAATTGAGCGTGAATTACCGATGCTCAGCTAATTGTGTTGCTTTTCGAATAGGATTGATCCAGCGCTGGCATTTCGGCTAGCGGTTAAACTGGATACTAGTGTAATTAGTGGTTGTGAACGGTATCTCTCTAGATTTTACTTCCCAGCGGTGGTTGCAACCTCCATAACTCTCAGAGATTTGAAAGATAAAATAAATTCTAAATTCCCCTGGAGCAATGGCGATTCAGTTGATTTGCAATATTTCAACATTAGCGAGCAAAGATTGCTCCCACTAACTAGCGAAGCTCATATCGTAATGCTTTTCTGTTTGAATGCTACCAAATGTTTTGGTCGAATTCGTCTCCATGTGCAACCTAAAGTTGAACACACGGGAAAGAGGGCTAAAGCATCATCTGGTGGTCAGGCATCATCAGGTGGTCGAGCATCATGTGTCTCTACTGTCTCTACTAATAGTGTGCGCCCCTGCGCTCCTGGTAGGTCCACAACAGTACCATCTGTTAGCACTGCGAGTGTAAGCCAAATCGCTCATGCGACCAATGTGGAGAATGAAGCAGAGCTTGCCGAGGGAGAGCCTCCACTAGATGATGAGGATGAGTTGATGTTTCCTGAATTGGTAGATAGATTCAGTAAACAGGCACTAGAGGATCAATACACGGTGGAATTGGCCCATGGTGCCAGATTTGATGAAACTGATGAAGAAGAGAACGAGGAGAACAATGATAGTCTTGTTTTAGCCGAGTACGATGGTGAGGACTTTCCAGTAATTTAGTGGGACAAGAACAATCCTAAGATTTTAGAAGGCACCGTATGTGAAATTATGCGGGGTTGTCGTAATGCCCATACTACATATTGCATCTGCACCAATAATGATTATGTTGTTATTAAGAGTGAGCCATCAAGGTTCACAGTGAAGTGCCCATACAAGAGGTGTAGGTGGAGGATGCATGCATCCACTATGCTTAGGAGCAGTTTGGTTCAGGTATTACAACCAGTTGTGTATTTTAGATCATTGTGTAGAATTTGTTAATTGTATGTGACATTTTCATTATGTTTTAGATAAAAGGTAACTGGTTCGAACATTCATGTCCACCTCAAGGGGGACAGCTAAAGGACAAAACAAAACAAGCAAAGACTAGGTGGTTGGTAGATGCAATCATGGATTGGATGAGAGCAAACCCATCCCTTGGTGCAACAACGCACATAAAAAAGTATCTAAAAAGCTTAATATTACAGTACCTTACATGAGGATGTTCTATGCAAAGGAAATGGCTCTTGATAGGAACAATGGTCCCTGGAATGAAAGTTTTCAGTTGCTTTATAGCTTCAAAGCTGAAGTGGAGATGTGTAGCACCCCGCAAAAACCACTACTAGAAAATCGCGTTGTTTTTGTGCATTGCATCATCATGACCGCATGCTCATGTTATCATGCCATATTGCATTTTAGCATCGTCATGTCATCTTGCATTTGTTTGTATAAAACTATTTTCGAAAAACCTGTTTTGTTTTCTAAACGCCCCGTCTTGTTTTCAAATTAAAAATCCGGGTCTCCGGAATAATTTGTTTTGTCTGCCAACGGTTTGCAAAAGCCCCGTTTTAAATAAATAAAATGTTTAATTATTTTTAGGGGGCAGCCGTACCGGGCCGATCCGACCCAGTCGGCCACCCCCAGTACAAAATCAGCCTGTCTAATTCCTTTTCCTACCTAACCCTAACCTACCCAGTCCCCAGCCACATCACTCCCTCCAATCCCTTACCGCCACCTCACCACCCCCTTTTCCCCTAGCCAATCCCAGTCTGCCACCTCGCCCCACCCCACCAGCACCCTGCCGCCACCTGGGCGCGTCCCTGCCCCGACCCACTCCCCCGGTCCCACCACCCACCAACCTCCCCATCCCCCACGCACCGACCAGCCTGGCCCTGGCCCCGCGCCTGTCCCCAACCCCCTCCTCTCTCTTCCCCCCCGTCCGGACCCACCTTCCCCACCTACCCCTCGTCTTCCCCGCGGCGACCGCCTCTCCCTACCCCCGCCGGCGTCCCCTCCGCCATCGAGCCCCGCCGCTCCGCTTCCGAGCACCTCCGACCGACCCCGCCCCCACGGCCGCGAGGCCCGCTCGCCGCTGACGCCTCATCCCCGAGCTCGCATGTGCCCTTTCCACCGCTGCCACTGCCACCTCCGCCCCGCGCGCCGAGCCACCACAGCCTCTCCTCTCCGGCCTTCCTCGTCGACGGCCGCGCCGCCAGCTCGGACCCCGCGTGCGTGCCGTCCCTCTGCCGCCACGCGACCCCCCATGTGGGAGCTCGTCTCTGCCCCGCATCAGGCCTCTATCGCCAGGTCTGCCCCGGGCCTCCGTCGGCCCCGCTCACCGGTTCCGCCTCGCGCCTCGCTGGTCTCTGCCAGGTCGCTGCTACCTGCTCCGTGGCCACCACCTGCGCCCCCCGGCCATCCCCAACCTCTGCGCCCGGCCGCCCTCCTCGCTTCGTCCTCCCGGCTTCCCCGCGCTCGACCCGGCCCGTGGCTCCGTCCCTGTGCGTCCCCTCCCGGAGCTCCTCCTTTCCCGCCGCTGGCCGCCTCGCTGCCAAGTCCCGAGCCGTCCGCCGCTCCGACCTCCCGGTCCTCCCTCGACCTCGGCCTTCCTTCGCCCAAGACCGGCAGCAACCGACCCTGCCGACCATGGCCACCGTCTGTGCACGCCCCTGTAGCACATCTCCACCTCCCACACGCGTCTTGACCAGTGGCTACCGATGCTACCCAATGTCCTAGGCCTTCTGTTAAACATCAAGTGCTCTGATGCTTTTTGGTCGCCAAGATCTACCCTAGAATCCAAGGTCATCACGGAATCCAAGATCTTTGCGGAGTCGTTCAAGTTCCGAGGCCCAAGACCGACGCCGCGGGAGATAACCATCGCGATGCCAAAGAAAAATCGGCCCACGAAGACAGCGACGAGAACCACCGTGATGCCACCCGAAGACCCGAAACGCCAAGTGCGCCGATACGGATCCGACAAGATCTACGTCATGAAATCGAAGGACGCCGGACGCCACGATCTTCTTCCCGGAACCGAAGACCGCAGAACCCCAAGGTCGTCGACATGGAACTGACAAGGTCTACTACATGGATTCGAAGACCGATCCCGGCGCACCCGAACCCCGTCGAACACCAAGACCCTCGGAATCGCCAAGTTCTTCCTCTCGGATCCGAGGACACCGAGACCCCGGTGCGACAAGTACTCCTTCCCGGATGCCAAGTTCGCCGAGAACCCGGATGCCAAGGTCGCCGACACGGAACGACAAGACCTCCTTCCCGCACCGATGCCGCCGACGTCGCACGCCAAGTTCTTCTTCCCGAACGCCAATACCGACCCGATACGAGGACCCGACAAGATCTTCGCGACGACAAGATCGACACTGACTAGGGAGAATCTGACGCCAGACCAAGTCCTTCGACCTCCGATCCCGATCCCCGTTGAACCCTGAGACCGGACCCGAACCCCTCCGGAACCCCAAGATCTTCTGAACCCAGATGTGTGACCCTAAGCCTCTATTTTTATAATATGACATATACCTATCGCATATTAAATTGTTCATGCGTGCATACATGTTTGGGGTTTGGGGGCATTATGCCGATTCACCTCATAATTAAATATGGAGTCCATCTGCGGGATATCTTTGTCTTATTCCGGGCTCCATTTAAACTTGTGTAGCGAACCGATCCTATGTTCTGCCTTGTTAATACAACATTTAAATTGCGGGGTATCTAAATAGCATGAACCACCTAATTAAATGTCGGGACCCCGGTTCCGCTTAATATTGCCTAATTGCACCGCATGATTGCCATATCATACATCATACATGCATCATGCCCGATCTTTTGCCGTAGTATTAAATAGTGCATCCGGTGTTTATGCTAGTGTTTTGCTTCTTCGCAGATAAGGCCGTTGAGTTGATGTGAGCTTCGACCCGATCTTCGGATGAACCTTCGGCAATGTTTTTAGGCGAGCACCTCCCCCTTTCTACCTATCTTACTTTTATAGTCTTTATTCCCTCCTGTTGATCTATTGCTATCTGTGTTGCGATACTCTAGTTTTTCGTGCCCGTGGTATCCCTTGTAGCCATATATTGCCTTGGACACATCCTATTACCTGTTGTTTGGTAGATAGTTGGACTTGCGCGTCGTAGTCGCTTGCTCGAGTGCTGTTGCGTGTCGTCAAGTACCACAGTTGTTGGAGTTTGGCCGCATGTTTAATGTTGGAGTTGATCAAGACTTTAATTACTGTTTAATAACTAAAATTGAAGTAGGTAATGCAGAGGCACCGGTGGGTGATAGACAATATTTGGTTTCCGAGCTCCTTTGGTGTCCGTGGGACCGAGTTCTTGACACCTGTTCCGAGATCGAGCGCGCTAACCACATGTGGGATGTGTGGGCACCCCATCGATTAGTACCTGATTTCAAAGTATTGTACTAGGGGCCACAAACTATTTTGAGGTTTTATTTACTATCATGTACTTATGCCATGCTTTACTGCTTTATTTAAATTGTGCGAGTCTTGCACCTTTGTCTTTATTAAGGCAAGCGGAGTGTTTTCGCGGTGTCGACAAGCCAGTCACATTTTCGGGTTCCCGATCGTTTACTGACCAGCGCAAACCACGAGTCCGTCTCGGAGCCCGGCCGACTTCGTTGTGGGTAGACTTAGTGGGGTGGCCCCCATGTACTTGCTTTGGGTCTGGGAAACGTCATGACTTAGGCCCCGCCGACATACCGATGGGTGTATGTTAATTGATCTGGCAAAAAGGGTCGAAGTGCGTGTGGATACTTTGGTGCACCCCTGTAGGGTTAAATCTTTTCGAAAAGCCGTGTCCGCGGTTATGGACGAGTTGGAGCACAGTTCTCGATCATAGACAACTATAACTAAAGTTTACTGTTATAATTTGACTTGTATCCGATGTGACTAGTAATCAGCTCAGCTACAATGGATCGGCTAAATAAAAGTACCAACAACTGCTGGGTTTTGGGATATCTCATGCTAATCGTATCTGACTAGTAAGTGTTGCAACTACAACTGAATGGTTAACTAAAACTGCCCACTGCTTATTATATCAGGACGACTATCTATACCTGACTAGTAATTGTTGCAACGATAACTGAATAAATAAAACTGCCAACGGTGTGAGTTCCTCGGTTGACTTCCTCGTTTGGTCTCGAGGGGGAAATACCAGGATGGGTATGTTTGGTGGTAGCATCAGGTTGGTTCCGAATAGGTCTTTCTTATCCCTCTCTGATAGCCGACAGTTATATCGAGTCTCTATAGGTTGTTTAGTGCATGCTGCGTTGCCGCTTCAGTACACCATACCTATGTAGGCGAGGACCGCCGAATTCTAGTCTCGGTGTCTTGGCCTCGATCTTGACCGCTCTCTCTTTTTCCTTTGCCCTTTGTCGGCACCCCTTTTGTTTAAGCAGGCTTTGAGATCGACGTCGTTAGCAGGGTTACCCTTCCGGCTTGGCCTAGGCAGGGTTATGGACGCCATTGACTATTCTTCAGGGCTCTTAGCTCAATTTGCATCTTGTTCGTACTCGGACGCTCTATTATTTCAAGGTGATTTGGATCTTTGTCTTGTATATCTGTATTCTTGACTCATGGAGTCGTGTTGTATATATATCTGTTCTGTGGGTCCCATCGAGGACTGTTGTGTAATGTTATTACTTCGTTTTCCACCCGCACGAAAGTGCCTGGTGGGCACCTTTGAATCGTTTCTATGCGGGTTTGGCGAGAATCGCTAAGACTTGCATAGGGCCGATTCTGAGGGTGTTACAGAGTGGTATCAGAGCTCAGCAGTTGCGATACCCCACAAGTCCAGCCTGTAGGATAACCTAGCTAACGGCCGAAGTAGAGTGTCAAAACTAGTTTTGCAAAATCGGTTGGATAGTTCTGATTAGGTCTGATTTTACTCCTTACCCTCTGCTGCTCTCCTCTCACCTCTGCGTGTTTGAATCCGCTCTCTTCTCTCTCTTCGAGTCCAGGATTTCTCGTGGTTGGGTTCCATCGTACCTTCAGGGTTTCGCTTCCTCCTTTGGTAACGGTGTTGCTACTCCTGGTCTTCATGCTATCCGAGGAATCCTTCGTCTGGTGGACTTCGCTTTGTTCCTTCTCGTGCCTTCCGGTGTTTCCGACGCGACGACATCATCTATGCCAGATCCGATGCAGAGTCTGCATCGCCCCTATGTTTCTGAACCTCGATTGTCGAAATCTTCAGTCTGATTCCGAGAATGGTTGCACGCTTTTCTACTAATTGTGCAGAGTAATAGTTTGGGTGCGTGATGGATTGGCCCCCATGCCGACTACCCCTTCTATTCGCTTTTGTACATTGAAGTGGATGAGAATGCATCGATTCCCTCTTTCTATCGAAGCTAGAGGTGGCTTTATTTGTTGATACCTCTACCTTCGACCTTTTGTTCCCGGAGTGTCCTCTAGACGATCACGGACAACGACCTCTTGTTAGTGGTGTCGCGAGGATCTACACGATGCGAGAACATTCAGATCGCCGCCCTTCTTCCCGGTACCATGAGGCGGATCTCGAGGGCGAGATCCATTGTTAGTGGTGTCGAATTGTAGCACCCCGCAAAAACCACTACTAGAAAATCGCGTTGTTTTTGTGCATTGCATCATCATGACCGCATGATCATGTTATCATGCCACATTGCATTTGAGCATCGTCATGTCATCTTGCATTTGTTTGTATAAAACTATTTTCGAAAAACCTGTTTTGTTTTCTAAACACCCCGTCTTGTTTTCAAATTAAAAATCCGGGTCTCCGGAATAATTTGTTTTGTCTGCCAACGGGTTGCAAAAGCCCCGTTTTAAATAAATAAAGTGTTTAATTATTTTTAGGGGGCAGCCGTACCGGGCCGATCCGACCCAGTCGGCCACCCCCAGTACAAAATCAGCCTGTCTAATTCCTTTTCCTACCTAACCCTAACCTACCCAGTCCCCAGCCACATCACTCCCTCCAATCCCTTACCGCCAGCTCACCACCCCCCTTTTCCCCTAGCCAATCCCAGTCTGCCACCTCGCCCCACCCCACCAGCACCCTGCCGCCACCTGGGCGCGTCCCTGCCCCGACCCACTCCCCCGGTCCCACCACCCACCAACCTCCCCATCCCCCACGCACCGACCAGCCTGGCCCTGGCCCCGCGCCTGTCCCCAACCCCCTCCTCTCTCTTCCCCCCCCCCGTCCGGACCCACCTTCCCCACCTACCCCTCGTCTTCCCCGCGGCGACCGCCTCTCCCTACCCCCGCCGGCGTCCCCTCCGCCATCGAGCCCCGCCGCTCCGCTTCCGAGCACCTCCGACCGACCCTGCCCTCACGGCCGCGAGGCCCGCTCGCCGCTGACGCCTCATCCCCGAGCTCGCCTGCGCCCTTTCCACCGCTGCCATGCCACCTCCGCCCCGCGCGCTGAGCCACCACAGCCTCTCCTCTTCGGCCTTCCTCGTCGACGGCCGCGCCGCCAGCTCGGACCCCGCGTGCGTGCCGTCCCTCTGCCGCCACGCGACCCCCCCCCCTTGTGGGAGATCGTCTCTGCCCCGCATCAGGCCTCTATCGCCAGGTCTGCCCCGGGCCTCCCTGCTCCGTCGGCCCCGCTCACCGGTTCCGCCTCGCGCCTCGCTGGTCTCTGCCAGGTCGCTGCTACCTGCTCCGTGGCCACCACCTGCGCCCCCCGGCCATCCCCGACCTCTGCGCCCGGCCGCCCTCCTCGCCTCGTCCTCCCGGCTTCCCCGCGCTCGACCCGGCCGCGTGGCTCCGTCCCTGTGCGTCCCCTCCCGGAGCTCCTCCTTTCCCGCCGCTGGCCGCCTCGCTGCCAAGTCCCGAGCCGTCCGCCGCTCCGACCTCCCGGTCCTCCCTCGACCTCGGCCTTCCTTCGCCCAAGACCGCCAGCAACCGACCCATCCGACCATGGCCACCGTCTGTGCACGCCCCTGTAGCACATCTCCACCTCCCACACGCGTCTTGACCAGTGGCTACCGATGCTACCCAATGTCCTAGGCCTTCTGTTAAACATCAAGTGCTCTGATGCTTTTTGGTCGCCAAGATCTACCCTAGAATCCAAGGTCATCACGGAATCCAAGATCTTTGCGGAGTCGTTCAAGTTCCGAGGCCCAAGACCGACGCCGTGGGAGATAACCATCGCGATGCCAAAGAAAAATCGGCCCACGAAGACAGCGACGAGAACCACCGTGATGCCACCCGAAGACCCGAAACGCCAAGTACGCCGATACGGATCCGACAAGATCTACGTCATGAAATCGAAGGACGCCGGACGCCACGATCTTCTTCCCGGAACCGAAGACCGCAGAACCCCAAGGTCATCGACATGGAACTGACAAGGTCTACTACATGGATTCGAAGACCGATCCCGGCGCGCCCGAACCCCGTCGAACACCAAGACCCTCGGAATCGCCAAGTTCTTCCTCTCGGATCCGAGGACACCGAGACCCCGGTGCGACAAGTACTCCTTCCCGGACGCCAAGTTCGCCGAGAACCCGGATGCCAAGGTCGCCGACACGGAACGACAAGACCTCCTTCCTGCACCGATGCCGCCGACGTCGCACGCCAAGTTCTTCTTCCCGAACGCCAATACCGAACCGATACGAGGACCCGACAAGATCTTCGCGACGACAAGATCGACACCGACTAGGGAGAATCTGATGATCCTCCAACGCCAGACCAAGTCCTTCGACCTCCGATCCTGATCCCCGTCGAACCCTGAGACCGGACCCGAACCCCTCCGGAACCCCAAGATCTTCTGAACCCAGATGTGTGACCCTAAGCCTCCATTTAAACTTGTGTAGCGAACCGATCCTATGTTCTGCCTTGTTAATACAACATTTAAATTGCGGGGTATGTAAATAGCATGAACCACCTAATTAAATGTCGGGACCCCGGTTCCGCTTAATATTGCCTAATTGCACCGCATGATTGCCATATCATACATCATACATGCATCATGCCCGATCTTTTGCCGTAGTATTAAATAGTGCATCCGGTGTTTATTCTAGTGTTTTGCTTCTTCGCGGATAAGGCCGTTGAGTTGATGTGAGCTTCGACCCGATCTTCGGATGAACCTTCGGCAATGTTTTCAGGCGAGCACCTCCCCCTTTCTACCTATCTTACTTTTATAGTCTTTATTCCCTCCTGTTGATCTATTGCTATCTGTGTTGCGATGCTCTAGTTTTTCGTGCCCGTGGTATCCCTTGTAGCCATATATTGCCTTGGACACATCCTATTACCTGTTGTTTGGTAGATAGTTGGACTTGCGCGTCGTAGTCGCTTGCTCGAGTGCTGTTGCGTGTCGTCAAGTACCACAGTTGTTGGAGTTTGGCCGCATGTTTAATGTTGGAGTTGATCAAGACTTTAATTACTGTTTAATAACTAAAATTGAAGTAGGTAATGCAGAGGCACCGGTGGGTGATAGACAATATTTGGTTTCGACGCTCCTTTGGTGTCCGTGGGACCCGAGTTCTTGACACACTGTTAGAGATCGAAGCGCTAACCACATGTGGGATGTGTGGGCACCCCATCGATTAGTACCTGATTTCAAAGTATTGTACTGGGGGCCACAAACTAGTTTGAGGTTTTATTTACTATCATGTACTTATGCCATGCTTTACTGCTTTATTTAAATTGTGCGAGGTCTTTGCTTTGTCTTTTTTAGGCAAGCGGAGTGTTTTCAGTATCGACAAGCCAGTCACATTTCGGTTCCCGATCGTTTACCATCGAGCGCAAACCACGAGTCCGTCTCGGAGCCCGGCCGACTTTGTTGCGGGTAGACTTAGTGGGGTGGCCCCCATGTACTTGCTTTGGGTCTGGGAAACGTCATGACTTAGGCCCCGCCGACATACCGATGGGTGTATGTTAATTGATATGGAAAAAAGGGTCGAAGTGCGTGTGGATACTTTGGTGCACCCCTGCAGGGTTAAATCTTTTCGAAAAGCCGTGTCCGCGGTTATGGACGACTTGGAGCACAGTTCTCGATCATAGACAACTATAACTAAAGTTTACTGTTATAATTTGACTTGTATCCGATGTGACTAGTAATCAGCTCAACTACAACGGATCGGCTAAATAAAAGTACCAACAACTGCTGGGTTTTGGGATATCTCATGCTAATCGTATCTGACTAGTAAGTGTTGCAACTACAACTGAATGGTTAACTAAAACTGCCCACTGCTTATTATATCAGGACGACTATCTATACCTGACTAGTAATTGCTGCAACGATAACTGAATAAATAAAACTGCCAACGGTGTGAGTTCCTCGGTTGACTTCCTCGTTTGGTCTCGAGGGGGAAATACCAGGATGGGTATGTTTGGTGGTAGCATCAGGTTGGTTCCGAATAGGTCTTTCTTATCCCTCTCTGATAGCCGACAGTTATATCGAGTCTCTATAGGTTGTTTAGTGCATGCTGCGTTGCCGCTTCAGTACACCATACCTATGTAGGCGAGGACCGCCGAATTCTAGTCTCGCCGTGTACTGGCCTCAGTACTGACCGCTCTCTCTTTTTCCTTTGCCCTTTGTCGGCACCCCTTTTGTTTAAGCAGGCTTTGAGATCGACGTCGTTAGCAGGGTTACCCTTCCGGCTTGGCCTGGGCAGGGTTATGGACGCCATTGACTATTCTTCAGGGCTCTTAGCTCAATTTGCATCTTGTCCGTACTCGGACGCTCTATTATTTCAAGGTGATTTGGATCTTTGTCTTGTATATCTGTATTCTTGACTCATGGAGTCGTGTTGTATATATATCTGTTCTGTGGGTCCCATCGAGGACTGTTGTGTAATGTTATTACTTTGTTTTCCACCCGCACGAAAGTTCCTGGTGGGCACGTTTGAATCGTTTCTATGCGGGTTTGGCGAGAATCGCTAAGACTTGCATAGGGCCGATTCTGAGGGTGTTACAAGATGGCTAGTCCAGGTAGTGTTGTACAGATAGACAGGCATACGGTTCATTACAAAATAAGACGGAAGACAATGGAGAAGGTGTGCTTTAGAAGGGATTTTGTTTGTTTCAAAGCTTCCTAGGAAGGGTTTCAGGATGGTTGCAGGCCTTATTTGGCCGTGGATGCAACAGCTCTTCCTGGCAGATTTAAAGGACAGCTAGTAGTTGCTACTTCAGTTGATGGACACAATTGGATGTTCCCTATTGCTTTTGGAGTTTCGGAGATTGAGTCAGAGGAAAGTTGGACTTGGTTTCTAGAGAATTGGCGTGACCTTATAGGTCATCCACTCGGAGTTACTATCCACACAGACGCTTGCAAAGGTTTGGAGAAAGTTGTAGAAGCAGTATTCCCCAGAGTTGAGCATAGGGAATGTATGCAACACTTAGTGCATAATTTTACAAAGAAATTCAAGGGTAAAGTTTATACTGACAACCTTTGGATAGCTTCATACACATGTAGTTTGAGGAAGCATCTGTATCATTTGGAAGTGTTGTATAAACAAAAACAGGCGGTGAATGAGTACTTGGATGCACATCATGGAATGGTGTGGTCAAGAAGCCAATCCAATGAAATTTTCAAGGTAGACTATATGACAAGTAACCTTGCAGATAGTTTCAATGCAAAGGTCAAGTCATTGAAAGGGCTTATGCTGTGGCAAATATTTGATAAGATTAGGAAGATGATCGTGATAAAGATTGATTTGCGTCAAAGAATTGCATCAACAGTATATGATGGCCATCTCATCCTCCCATCTTTGATTAAGGCTTTGCATGCCAGGGCAAAACAGTTGAAGATGAAATGTGTTAGAAAAGGAATGGAGGCTGAGGTAACGTACACTGACAGTAAAGATAGATAATGGAGGTATCCAATGAGTTTGGCTGACAGGACATGCCATTGCAGGCAATGGCAGCTCCATGGGAAACCCTGCATACATGCATGTTTTTCCATGGGTATTTGATGCACTCGACTTTCAATGTAGAGCTCGTTGGGAACCCCAAGAGGAAGGTATGATGAGCACAGCAGTAAGGTTTCCCTCAGTTATGAAACCAAGGTTTAATCGAACCATTAGGAGCAAAGAAACACCCCAAAGGTGTTAGTAGCTGAGCTTTGACAGGGCGCACTACCGGTGCTAGTAGCAACGTGGAGACCTGCACAACACAACCACAGAACTTTGTCCCCAACTTGCAATGAGGTTGTCAATCTCAGCGTGTTTTGTGGAAAACAAAGGATTAAACGTATCGAATGGAAGGAATTAAAGTTTGCAGAAAGTAAACACAAAGCAGTAAAAGATTGTAGATGGTATGTAAAAGACAAGGACCGGGATCCATAGTTCACTAGAGGTGGCTCTCCTTAGATAGATAACATGCTGGGTGAAAAAATTACAGCGGGGCAATTGACAAACACCGAGAAAGCAATACATGCATATACTAATCATCTTGACTCCTTTGAGACTTGATTGGGCAATACAACATAATACATAGACCGCCATCCAAATGCATCTATGACTAATAATCCACCTTAAGGTTATCATCCGAACCCCCTCCAGTATTAAGTTGCAAGCAACAGATTATTGCTTTACGAACTGCATGTAAGGTAAACAATACGATTGTTCTATGAACAAAGGATTGTTGTTTTCTCCCTAGTAGCAACAGCACATCTAGTACCTTAGATATTTCTGTCACTTCCCCAGATTACCAGAGGCATGAACCCACTATCGAGCATAAATACTAACTCTTGGAGTTGCTAGCATCTACTTGGCCAAGATAGCTACTAACAACGGAAAGCATGCAAGATCTCAAATAACAAAGACATGATAGAATCAATAATCAATCTAAAATAGCATCTCAATATCCATCGAATCCCCGCAAACACAACATGTTTGAATTACAAATAGATGATCTTGATCATGAACGGAGCTCACAAGATCTAAACATGAAAGGACAAAGGAGGAGAAACCAGCCATCTAGCTACTACATGGATCCGTAGTCCAAGGATGAACTACTCACGCATCACACCGGAGGCTTGCATGGTGATGAATAAGGCCTCGAGGGTGAATTCCCCTCTCCGGCAGGGTGCCGGGAAGAGCTTCCGATCCCTCCCGATCTAGGGATGGAGATGACTGCGGCTATAGACTCTTTCATGGATTTTTGATCGGGTACCTAGGGTTTTCGTGCCGAGGTCAACTTATAGGCGGAAGGAGAGGCCGAGGGGGTGATGGGGTCGTCCAAACCACCCCCTGGCGCGGGCCAAGCCTGGCCGCATGGCCAGGTGCTGTGGCCGGCCCCTTGCCCCTCCCCGTCTCGTATTCTGGCACTTGATCCCTTTCAGAAAAATAGGCACTTTGGCTTTTGTCCCGTCCAATTCCGAGAATCTTCATTTTCTGACTTTCCTGGAACCAAAAGCAGTAGAAAACAGGCAGCTGGCACTGTGGCTCTTGTTAATAGGTTAGTCCAAGAAATCATATGAAAAGTACTCCAAAGTTGGAACAAAACACAAGAAAGTGGATAAAACCAAGCATGGAACATCAAAAATTATAGATACATTTGCAATGTATCAACATCTCCAAGCTTAACCCTGCTCGTCCTCGAGTAGGTAAGTGATAAAAAGAAATAAGTTTTGAGGTGACATGCACCATCAAAGACTTGATCAAAGTATTTGCAAAATATTCAAAGCTGGGATCATAGTACTTCAATCATAACATGAAAGACAAAGTTCTAGCAATAAGCAAAGAAACTATGATGCAACATGAAAAGGCACAAACAAAAGATTCATGAATAACAATGCTTTGCAAGACGTTTGTTTGTTTCACATAAAAAAAACATAGCATAATAGTATTCAGCTTGTCCCTCAATAGAGTAGCAAATATAAATGCATAGGACACCTTCAAAGTTCATAAGAGTGACTAGATACAATAGTTTCAAACAAGCAATAACAAGTTATGCATCAATCAACTAGTCCTGGGACAATGCACATAGAACTAAGAATGGCCACTATGCTCTCAAAGTAAGTGCATAAAGATAGAAGGTGGAGACTCAATATAATGGTGGAAGAAAAGCCTTTTGTAAAAGGAAGTAGGGATTCAAGTCTCATAAAGAGCTTCCAAAAATTATGGTACTTATAGCTTCCAGCTCTCATTGCCCCTATCATAAGCATCTTGAAGGTGATTAAGGTTCAAGTGACAAAACTAAGAGGATATGCTTGACAAGTTATAAACCGAAATCTCATGCCCCTTACTTACGAAGACCGATCCTCATGCTACCCAACTTCAGTCACGAGTAAGATCTTGTCATTGTAAGTATATGTGTATCATTAAGAACTACCAACGGGGTACCCCTTGCACATGATACAGGAGCTTTCCCATAATCAAAATGACAAGGCAAGCAGACAATGAGCATCTCAGCGATCTTTTTATTTTCTATTTGCATAGGTTTTTATTGAGGATGCTTCATAGAGTGCTCATTATGGTGATGCTGCAAGTTTCCTCCATGATTAGGCATGGCTTAGGCTAGCGGCCCAGGCATTTCTCTAACACACATACAAACTCCATGATCTTACAAGTTCCACTTTTATTTCACACCGCCGGGATCCGTAAGCAAAAGAACATGATATCAACGGGGTACAAAGTACAAGTGCAATGTTGAAAGCGTTCCCTGTGAAACATGGTTTTGCTAACTTCAACTTATAAAGCGCAAGCATATACGCAACAAAGAAGGACCCAATGGTTCAAGTTTATTAGAGTCAATAAAGTAAAGTGTGCCATCAAGTTCGTGAGAGCTTTAATCACTAGTTTTCTCATAACAAGTGAAAGGTAGACAAAAGCATGAATATACTTGGAATAGCATAAGCTAGTAGGTAGGTATGGTGGACTCTTTGGAATAACTTGGTTTAGGGAGTTGGATGCGTGAGTGGAACTCATACTTTGTGCTGGAGGCTAGCAAAAGACTGGGAGCGACAAACTAAGAGAGCAATAATGGCCATAATCATGCAGAGCGAAAAAACATCATTGATCAAAGCATAAAGTGATACTACAAGTTGAAAACTAAAGGATCATAAAGGCTATGGTGACTTGAGATAGTCATAACATGGTGTAAGCATGTGCCAAGTCAGCCCAAATAAAGCATCAAAGGAGAATACCACTATACTATGCTTTAATATGCTAAAACAACGCATGATTCATCCAAGGCACATTATGCAATCTCAATTGTTTATAACAAGTCATGCTACAGCAAAGAATACTAAGCATAAAACCAAAACAATATCAAGCATGGCATGACAAAGCATAGCCACAGTCAAAAACGAGCTCTTTTTACCACATAAGTATGAACTTTCCTACTCTTTTCCAAACCAAACCAAACTAATTGCAAACCAACGTATGAAAGAGGGGGTCCAACCAACTTATTCAGAAAACTAAGCAAACCAACCAAACTAAAAACCAAAACAAAAACGAAAAAGAAGACGCTCCAAGAAAAACACAGTTGTGCATGAAACAATAAAAATGAAGCGTTTGGACGAAACCTGGGATTTTTATTGATGAAGATGGGGATGCCTTGGGCATCCCCAAGATTTGATGCTTGTACTTCTTGGATATTCCTTGGGGTGACACGCGTGGCATCCCCAAGCTTGAGCTTTAGTCCATCCTTCATCTCATTACTCATTCCTTCCATACACCTGAAAATTTTCCTTCATACAAAACTTCACACAATCTCATTAGCGACATTAGTGCACTTAAGATAAATAAGTCTCAAGGTTCAGTTCTAACACCAAATAAACTTCCACTAGAACACTAGCTACTGTAGCACTGCCCTCAAAAAGCTCAATTCCCCAAAGGAACTCAAGAAGGAACTAACAAGAAGCAAATGCAGAAAATGGCAGAAATCTGTCAAAACAGACCAGCAGGTAAATACGAATTTTGTCGAAGACCTTCTGTTGATCAAATCAAAAAGTGTTGAACTAACGAAAGTTATATAATAACCTGGGGAAAAGCACAAAGAATTACAGCTCAATCTGACATGCAGAACTCTCTCAGGAATTTTTACGGTGAAGCACGGAAATCTGTTTCGGGACAGCAACTTTCCCAATCATTACTTCACTCTCATTAGAGGTTACTCTTGGCACAAAAAGCAAATAAAAAGGATAAGGAGAGGTTATTACAGAGGTAATAACTTCCAAGATTCATCTAAAACTCTTGGGTTATCTCCCAACAAGTACTTTTCTTTAACGCCTTTAAGTTAGGCATAAGAAGCAAAGAAAGAATCAAGTGTTCTCAAATGAAGAAGCATTAAGATCAATACCAGAAATATTTTCAACAAGGCAAGGTATATCATCCAAATAAGTTCTAGAGGATCCTCTCTCAATGCTATTAGGTTCACTATTCTCATCAAAAGGGTTTGCAGGAACAATCCAATCGAGATTCTTTTCTATGGCATCATGTATTGCTACTAGTTTAAGGGGTATTGGTATCTTAGGTTCCTCCCCATTAGGTTCGGTTTTGTTCATATTTTCTCATGTACAAACAACATCTACACATGATCCTAGCATATTGAAATGTTCAAAGACTTTTATAGCTTCCTTGGCAACAACATAGAACTCATTAAACAAAGTTCTAGAATAAAATCCCTCTTTTCAGGGTCTTCAATTTCTTTAAGCTTAAGAAACATTACTTGCATTAAGGGGTTGAGGTTAACAAACCTAGCTTCTAACATGTGAATTAAAGAAGCTGCAGCAATCTCATAATTTGGAGCAAGTTCTACAAGGGATCTATCCTCAGTATCTTCATGTTTGCTAACATGATTAAAGAATTCTTCAATATTATCTTTCCCAATTATAGAACCACTACCAATTGAAAGGTCTTTCAAGGTGAATGTAGGGATCAACATGGTGAGCTAAGGAAGAGGTGACAACTAAAGGAGACTTAATTTTTTTGTGTTGTTGATAAAGAAAGCAAACAAGTAAAACTAATTTTTTTTTGTTTTTTGAAGAACAAAACAAGCAAACAAAGCAAAATGAAACTAAGCAAAACAAAAACAACAAAGTAAAGAGATTGGTTATGAGGGACTCCCCTTGTGAAGATGTCCTTGACTCCCCGGCAATGGCGCCAGAAAAGATCTTGATGCACTCGACTTTCAACGTAGAGCTCGTTGGGAACCCCAAGAGGAAGGTATGATGAGCACAGCAGTAAGTTTTCCCTCATTTATGAAACCAAGGTTTAATCGAACCAGTAGGAGCAAGGAAACACCCCAAAGGTGTTACTAGCTGAGCTTTGGTAGGGCGCACTACCGGTGCTAGTAGCAACGTGGAGACCTGCACAACACAACCACAGAACTTTGTCCCCAACTTGCGATGAGGTTGTCAATCTCACCGTGTTTTGCGGAAAACAAAGGATTAAACGTATCGAATGGAAGGAAGTAAAGTTTGTAGAAAGTAAACACAAAGCAGTAAAAGATTGTAGATTGTATGTAAAAGACAAGGACCGGGATCCATAGTTCACTAGAGGTGGCTCTCCTTAGATAGATAACATGCTGGGTGAACAAATTATAGCAGGGCAATTGACAAACACCGAGAAAGCAATACATGCATATACTAATCATCTTGACTCCTTTGAGACTTGATTGGGCAATACAACATAATACATAGACCGCCATCCAACTGCATCTATGACTAATAATCCAGCTTTAGGTTATCATCCGAACCCCCTCCAGTATGAAGTTGCAAGCAACAGATTATTGCTTTAGGAACTGCGTGTAAGGTAAACAATACGATTGTTCTATGAACAAAGGATTGTTGTTTTCTCCCTAGTAGCAACAACACATCTAGTACCTTAGAGATTTCTGTCACTTCTCTAGATTACCAGAGGCATGAACCCACTATCGAGCATAAATACTAACTCTTGGAGTTGCTAGCATCTACTTGGCCAAGATAGCTACTAACAACGGAAAGCATGCAAGATCTCAAATAACAAAGACATGATAGAATCAATAATCAATCTGAAATAGCATCTCAATATCCATCGGATCCCCGCAAAAACAACATGTATGAATTACAAATAGATGATCTTGATCATGAACAGAGCTCACAAGATCTAAACATGAAAGCACAAAGGAGGAGAAACCAGCCATCTAGCTACTACATGGATCCGTAGTCCAAGGATGAACTACTCACGCATCACACCGGAGGCTTGCATGGTGATGAAGAAGGCTCCAGGGTGAATTCCCCTCTCCGGCAGGGTGCCAGGAAGAGCTTCAGATCCCTCCCGATCTAGGGATGGAGATGACGGCGGCTACAGAATCTTTCATGGATTTTTGATCGGGTACCTAGGGTTTTCGTGCCGAGGGCAACTTATAGGCGGAAGGAGAGGCCGAGGGGGTGCTGGGGTCGGCCAGACCACCCCCTGGCGTGGGCCAAGCCTAGCCGCGTGGCCAGGTGGTGTGGCCGGCCCCTGGCCCCTCTCCGTCTCGTATTCTGGGATTTGATCCCTTCCGGAAAAATAAGCACTTTGGCTTTTGTCCCGTCCAATTCCGAGAATATTCATTTTCTAACTTTCCTGGAACCAAAAACAGCAGAAAACAGGCAGCTGGCACTGTGGCTCTTGTCAATAGGTTAGTCCAAGAAATCATATAAAAAGTACTCCAAAGTTGGAACAAAACACAAGAAAGTGGATAAAACCAAGCATGGAACATCAAAAATTATAGATACATTTGCAATGTATTAGTGTTCTAGGAGGTGAAGAGGGTGAAGTTGATCAGTATGTATTAGAGTATTTCGTTATTGCCAAATTTAGGGCAGGATATGCTCAGAATATTCTAGCCTTGTTAGGAAAAGACCAATATATGGAAGTGAATCCAGGCTTCAAGCTATACCCTCTAGTTTTTACTAGACCAGCAGGTAGGCCAAGGAAGAATAGGATGAGAGCTAGTGCAGAGGGTGGTGCACCACGTCGACGATGTAAGTGCAAACATTGTGGGATCCTAGGGCACATTGCCAGGATTTGTAAAAATGTAGCGGACCCAGCTTATGGAATGGATGATCAGGCGGGAGCAGCAAATGCAGATGAGAATGAAGTATCTGAAAGAGAGGAGAATGAAGAAATGGATACATTGCAGATTGAAGCAAAGGGATCGAGAGGAGATTGAACAAAATGCATGGGAGATTGAACTAAATGCAGCGGAGATTGAACCAGTTGCAGGGGAGATTGAACCAATGGATCAAGAGGAGATTGAACCAAATACAGGGGAGATTGAAACAAATGTAGGGGATATTGAACCAATGGATCGAGGGGAGATTGAACCAAATGAAGGGGATATTGCACCAAATGCATGGGAGATTGAAGCAATTTATTCATTGGAAGCAGAGTTTAAAAGTAAAGGAATTACACAGGAGGATATTGAATAAATTATGCTAATGCATTTTGAACCGTATGAACCAATGAATCGAAACATGGTTGAAACAATTGTACGACAGACCGAAGCACTTGATTCATTTGATGCAGAGAAAAAGAATAAAGGGAACAAACGGAAGAAGCTGATGGTGGACTCCGAGAATATTCCAGCCAGGATCACCCAGAGCAAGGTGGTGAACTCCGATAATATTCCAGCAAAAAACACGAGGAGCAAGAAAAAAGGAATTTGAATTATTAATTTGAATTTGTATGATGAATTTGAACTACTATCAATGTTTGTGACGCTCCCAAGTTTGTATGTTGGATAACCCCATAATGTATGTGTTATTTCATGTTTCTATTGTCATCCACCTAGTTGCTTAGCACTACTCAGTTTTGCCCTCAACATGTGGTCAACACATGGGGTTTAGCTAGTTCATGTCTTAAACCATAGCAAACATTGACCAATTGATCCAAAATTTGGTACACTTGTGTATCCTGGATTGATTTACCATATGAAATTGGAAATTTTGGATTTACTTGTAATCAGCCACATTTTTCTTTTTCTAAGTGATTTAATTCAAATAAATGGCTTTAGGGATATTTTAATTCAAAAAAGGAGTCAAAACATAGTGCAACTTTCGCATGGAGTGTTGTTATGTTAACTAAAACCTAGCTTGAATAATAAAGGAAAAGGAAATAAATAGAAATGGACTTCTCCCCTAAACCACTTCTTAAATCCTTCTTGGAATGAGCTAGTAGCTATGAAGATGCATGGCTTTCTACTCAGTCAACCTCCAAGATGACCCATCCCAAAACATATTTTGTCTAAATGAAGCCAAATTCGGCCAAGATGGATTATTTTGTTCAAATAACACATTTTCCATTTGTTATGCCAAAAGCTTGAATTTCCCTTAGTCATTTTTTTATCTGAGTGCCCTTGTTTTCCTTAGATCTACTCAGTTTTCCCCTCCCGCTAAAGTTTTCCTCACTTTTCCCCTCTCCCATGTCTCAGTTTGGCTAGCGCTCTGATTGGTCGAGATGTATGTCACACGGATCTTGGCCAACCACCATTGGATACATCATGATCCGACGGGCTAGACGTATCTCTCTCCCGTTGGGCTACGGAGAGGAGAGCCTAACGGACGGGATGTCTCTCCCTCCCTTTCCCTTTCGCACGTATACTAGCCGCATCTTACTCCCCTCCTATCGACATACAGCGGCGAGGCAGTCCGAACAGCATGCGGCGGTGTGGATCTAAGCATGGCAATCCGAACATCGTGTGGAGGCGCGACCTAAGTGTGGTGGTCAGAACGGCGTGCGGTGGCACAGACTTATGCGTGGGGGTTGGAACGGCTTGCGGCAGCACGGATCTAAGTGCGGCTGCTAGAACAGCATGCAGAGGTGAGGATCTAACCATCTGAAATTTCTGTCTCTGTCTCACTTTCGTTCACATCCTCAGATCCGTTGCTGATGCAAGACACCGATGGAAGCCGTCATCTGCAACATCAGTGCGACGGTGGTGGTGCCGATAGTGGCCATCGATGAAAGACACTGATGGAAGCCATCATCCGCAACATCTACGGCTGTGGTGCCGATAGTGGTCATTGATGCGAAGACGATTGAAGCCATCATCCGCAACATCACTACGACGGTGCAGATCCAGCCCTCATGAACCGAAGCTGTGGGAGGCAGGCCGTGGCCGTGGCTGGCACGTCGAGGTGCACTTCGACGGTGAAGGCCGGATGGGAGCACTTTGCCCGTACTTCATGGAGTACACATATGTTAGGGAGGGCAGCTAGCTCACCATCCACTTAAAATTGGGACAAATTTAAGCCCATTTTGAACCAAAATTCCGTGACTTAAAATATATGTATGATTTGTATAAATTTGACATGTATTTGAGCCGTGAGACCGGTGGATATGCTCTAAAGATGATTCATAAGTAGTTGTACTTGCTTTGACAATCTCCGGTGGGCTTGTATAAATTTGATCGAAATATGTATGATTTGAATCAAAATTGATATGTATTTGAGCAGTGAGGATGGTGGACATGCTCTAAAGCTGATTCATAAGTAGTACACCCTCCGACCCAAATTAGATTTAGATTTGTCTAGATTCGATTGTATCTTGAGGAATTTGACTCAACTAACTTGGATTGACAATCTCAGCCACTAATTTGGAACAGGGAATGGATGCTGCCGCCAATGCTGCAACTCTACATGGCAGCCACGATGGCAGCGATAGAACGGTCAAAATTGATAGGCCCCAACTTGACCCTCTAGGCATTTGGCACGCCAACTATGGGCAGCTAGATCCAATGGCAAGCAACTCGGGCCCCGCAATGCATTCTCTTGACAATTTTAGGACCGCTAGATCCAATGGTAAGCAACTCAGATACCGCAATGCATTCTCTTGACCACTTTGGGACCGCTAGATCCAATGGCAAGCAACTCGGTCACCACAATGCATTCTCTTGACAACTTTGGGACCGCAAAGTGACTAAATTAGCACGAACTCACAACCATCTATTGAATAACAATTCTACTCTCTAAATTACCTATCTATTCAGCTAATCATTACATGTGCCACTGTTCACCATAACCGCATACTATAACTGCTTGGACGCGGATGACAACTACTAAAACTGCCCACATGAATCTACTATTCTCTCCCCTCTTCACTTGAAGTTCATGTTTTAGATTTTCTACGACTTGATCGAATACGGCAAGATCGACCTCAGGTGTGAGCTTCTCTTTGTGAATAAGCTCTGAATTCTTCCTCGACAGTACGCTTGAACTCAAATATCAATAGGTTTTTACGAGCCAATTCATCACCTAACTTGGCAACCATCTCCTCCAAATCCATCCTATGGCTAGACCACTAAGTTGATTCATCTTGGTATGCAATGTACCATGGATCATCGGCCTGCATAGCACACTGTAACAATCCCAAAACAAACCAAATTGGAATCAGTCCAATAGGCCATGTCAACACTTCAAATTCAATGGTAGTACAAAGAGAAGGAGCTACATGCACTTCCGACGTGGTAGTAGAAGGAGAATGTGGCCATGACATGATCGATTCCCCACCCTCGCTGGTGTAACCGCTACGATCAGACATTGAGGACAAATTTGCACCTACAATATCGAGGAAATTATGGGAACCGAATCGATTAGGGTGGGCGGAGCAGGAGAGGAGGTCTTAGCAAGCACTACTAGCAATTCCTATGACTGTTCGTCGAGCTGTGGCAGTGGAACCAAATCCCTGTCGTCGTGGGCGGCGGACCTACCTGCGGTCGGTACTACCTCAACATACAATGCATGCGGACGAAACAGGTGCTAGAGTCGTGGTTGAGGTGCATGATGACCCACAAGTATAGGGGGTGTATCGCAGTATTTTCAAGGGAAGTAAAACCCAATTTATTGATTCGACACAAGGGGAGACAAAGAATATTTATAAGCCTTAACAACTGAGTTGTCAATTCAGCTGCACCTGGAAACAATCTTGCTCATAGTAGTTTATCAGTAGCAATAGTTTTGTAGTAGGAATAGTAAAGCATCAGCAGTAGTAAAGCAAAGACAGTAGTAACAAAAGCGATGGCAATGGGATTCGAAAAGGTAGGCATAGGGATGGATGGACGGGCGTTGCATGGACAAGACAATTCACATAGCAATCAGAACATAGGGCAATTGCAGATAAATAAGATAAAGCATCCAAGTACTAGACAATCCTAGGCATGCGTTCCATATATAGTCAACGTGCTCGCAATGAGAACTTGCACAACATCTTTTGTCCTGCCAGCCCGTTTGCAGCGGGGCCTCTAGGGAACTACTATCAATTAAGCTGCTCCTTTTAATAGAGCACCGGAGCAAAGCATTAACACTCCATGAACACATGTGATCCTCACATCAAAGCCTTTTCCTTCCGGTTATCCCAATTTCTGTCACTTCAGGGCCATAGGTTCCGGACAATGATGTGTGTATACAACTTGTAGATAAGACCAAGAATAATACTATCATAATGTAGCAATAATAAGTTTAGATCTGAAATCATGGCACTCGGGCCCTAGTGACAAGCATTAAGCACAACAAGTCACAACAAAGTCATAAAGCACTAATAAAAGATACTAGGCACCATGCCCTAACAATCTGATGCCATTACATGAACGATCTCATCCAATCCCTACCATCCCCATAGCCTACAGCGGGGGATTACTCACTCATAGATGGGGGAAACATGGATGGTTGATGGAGAAGCAATGGTGATGATGATGGCGATGATCTCCTCCAATTCCCCGTCCCGATAGGGTGCCAGAACGGAGTTTCTGGTGCTGTTTCGTGGAATCTGGTGGTGGCGGCGGAGCGGAACTCCTTCTGGAAAAATGTCAAACCCCCCGAAGTTTTTAGGTCAGAAGGCTCCTTATAGGCGAAGAGAGAGACCGAGGGGGTGCCTGGGGGGCCCACACCACCCCCAGGCGCGGCCTGGCCTGGCCCGTGCCACCAGGTGGTGTGGCCACCTCAGGGCTCTTCTCCGTCCCGTATTCTGGCTCCTGGAGTCTTCGGGTGAAATAGGATTTTTGGCATATTTTCCGGGACTTTTCCTGGTAGTTGATTTTCTGCACAAAAAGTAGACACCAAGGCAATTCAGCTGAAAACAGCGTCAGTTTGCATTAGTTGCATCCAAATCACACAAGTATAGAGGAGAAACAATAGCAAAAGTGTTCGGGAAAGTAGATACGTTTTGGACATATCAACTCCCCCAAGCTTAGCTTATTGCTTGTCCTCAAGTAATTCAGTTGAAAACTGAGTGCGATAAAAGAACTTTCACGAACACATTTGCTTCATATGATGTAAATATTCTCAGCAATGTGATCAACTACTCAGACAATTCATAATAAAGAGTATGCAACTGAGTCTACTTAATGGTCATTGCAAGCTATGAAGAGATTCCAACTCAAGAATAATAAGTAGCATGAAGCACGAACATAAGCAACATTACAATGCTCATAAAAAGGTATGATAGAGCGGTATCTCCCTTGCCTTTGATTATGAATGCCAAGGCACCTCCGAAGTTCAAGTGGTGACTAGAAGTAAAGATACCAAGGATACAAGGATCAAACTCATAACACAATTAATCAAGTAATGGAACAAACACAAAGAATGACAACTATGCTCTCAAGAAGGTGCTCAAAGAATATGTGGAGACTCAACAATAGAAGAAAAAGGTTTTGAATAATTTTGAAAGGCTTCCAAATGCTGAAAGTATGGTACTCGTTAGCTTTGAGCTCTCATTGCCCCTATCATAAGCATCTTTAAAGTGGTTAAGGTGAAAGTGACACAACTAAGAGGATATGCTTGACAAGTTGTAAATCGAAGTCTCATGCCCCTTACTTACGAAGACCGATCCTCATGCTACTCAACTTCAGTCACAAGTAAGCTCTTGTCATTGTAAGTACATACGTATCATAGAGAACCGCCAATGGGGTACCCCTTGCACATGACACGGGAGCTATCCCATGATCAAAATACAAGGCAAGCAGACAATGAGCATCTCGGCGATCTTTTTATTTACTATGTGCATAGATTTTTATTGAGGATGCTTCATAGAATGCTCATTATGGTTATGCTGCAAGTTTCCACCATGATTAGGCATGGCTTATGCTAGCGGCCCAGGCGTTTCTCTAACATACATACAAACTCCATGATCTTACAAGTTCCACTTTTATTTCACACCGCCGGGATCCATAAGCAAAATAACATGATATCAACTAGGTACAAAGTACCTATGAAGCGTTGAAAGCGGTTCCCATGATACATGGTTCTGCTAACTTCAACTCATAAAGCGCAAGCATATGCACAACAAAGAAGGACGCAATGGTTTAGGTTTATTAAGTGCAAGAAAATAAAGTGTGCCATCAAGTTCGTGAGAGCTTTACTAACTAACTTTCTCATAACAAGCAAACATTTTATTCGGAAGAAAAAAAGGCATATTGAATATGCACGGAAGTAGCAAATGATGCTAATGGGTAGGTATGGTGGACACTTTGGAAACATTTGGTTTAGGGAGTTGGAAACTTGAGTAAAACATACTCAGAAAAAGTGAAGGCTAGCAATAGTAAGGGAGCGACAAACGAGAGAGCAATAGCTTTCATTATCATGCTTGCAACAAAACATGACTACTCATGGCATGAAAGTGATTCAAGATCCTCAAGGCAAAATAATTCGTCGAGGCTTAACTGATTATTACAGTCATGTGCATGCGTGAGCATGTGCCAAGTCAATCAAATGAAACATTCAGAGGAGGATACCACGGTGTCATACCAATTTATGAATAGAGTAATGCAAGCAAACATTCATGAGACATGCTACAAACTATTAGCGGGCTGGAGCTAATCACAAGAAAGCAAGAACTACTAAGCATCCAAAGATAACATACACCCTACATGAACGGACTAAGCAAGCTCACAATGATGAGTATATGTACAAAAATGAAGACAAATAGAGTTTGTTACCAGCCTCTTACCACGCCTCAAGTTATCAGTAATCCTCATTATTGCTCTTCACTTGTATGGCTTGAATAATAATATGAAACCAATAATCCACTGAGAACTGCCGAACCCTGCAGCAAACTCCCAAAAACCAAAGAAGAACGACAAATATTTTTGGTGTTTCCGATTTTTAAATAAGAACCAAAAGAGAAAAACGAGCAAAGCAAAATCTTTTTGGTTTTTTTTTCAAATAGTTCAAACAAAACAAAAAGGGAAAAACAAACCAAGGCGAAAAGGAGAAGCAAACCAAAGAGAAACAACAAAAATATTTTTGGTCTTTTTGTGTTTTTAGAAAGAAAAAAGCAGAGAAGAACGAAAACTAAAAAGAGAACGAAAACATGAATATACAAAGTACCGACACAACATCATATGAAGATGAGTGCGGTGTCGGCGTACCTCCCCCCAAGCTTAGGCTTTGGCCTAAGTGGGTACAAATCCATGTATGAATAGGGGTTCCAAGTGGGAGGATCTTGGTAAGAATGGTCGTAGCTGGTCCCATGAGAAGAGGAGAAAGATCCCCAATCATAAGCGGGCTGCTGATATGAAGACTCTCCCTCATTCGAGGGCTGGACCGAATCATCCGTGACCTCCCTTCTAGTGTCCTGCTCCTATTGGGAGAGCTCTCCCAAGTACGTGTCAAGCTCCTCCACGGTGAGGGACCATCATTCCCTATTATCAAGGTTAAACAAGATAGGTGCAGGCAAAAGAACAACACGCTCGGACTTGCTCTTTCTCCAACCAGCTTTGAGAAAGGTTATTTCATAAGACAACTCACTCAAACTAGCCCATGAGGAAATAAATTTATGCTGTATCATGGAATTAAAATCAAGCCTCTCTATGGGAAACTGTAGGTCTAGATGATGAGGCACTAAACCATGCAATGCTAGTAAACGAGAAGCAATGAGGCCTCCACAAATTCCACCTTTCTCGCGGTTAGCAGCAAGACGGAAAGCTATCAAAGCACCCAAGTTGTAAGACCTATCTCGTCTAAGAGCAGCAGAGATAAATGCTAGATCAAACGAACATAACTTATTGGCAGTTTTCCTAGCAAGAACACACTTGGCAATAAAGTAGGCAAAGTAGCGAATGGAGGGAAGATGAATGTTACGGATTTTTCCATTCTCCTTCGAGAAGCTACTCCCCTTGACAAATTTCTGCATATAAATCCATGAGTGGTTCCGGTCTCTCTTTAATCTTCCTACATGATCCCCATTGAGGTACCTTAATAGATGCACAAAAATCATCAAGAGGAAGATTGGCAGCAATATTGTAAATTTTGTAATGGACCATGGGGTTAGGCAAAGAGTGACTAAATTGGAAATCCTGCACCACACACATGGTTAGCTTCACAAATTGACAAGGTTCATCTTCCAAGAAGCGCTCTAACCCTGCATTAGAAACCAAAGTGTGGAAATCTTGTAGAATTCCTGCAGCTCTCATGAACTCAGGGCATGGATAGATGGAGGGAAAAACTTCCTCCTCCCGATGGACCTTCATGACCTCAGGCACCCAAATCTCATGTTGGTTTAGGTGGTGTTCACTCATCTTCTATTCTGAAATTTAAACACCTATTAAGCAAGTGATTGCAAAGTAAATATAATGAAGGATTCTACTCGTAGGGACTTGCAAGAGGCCTAAACATGCATCAAAATTATATCTCTAAGCATCAAACAAGCTTACAAGCTCTCATAACCAGTCACCTACAGTAGCAAAATACTCAACATATAATCCACTAAACACAAATCTACTTGGACAAGGGGAGGAGTCACATACCAAGGAACAATTGCTCCAAATTTCAGCAAGAAAGATGGGCTGAGCAAGGAGATCGAAGAAATCGAGAGCAAGCACAGAAAGAACGCGATTTTGAGCTATGAACTGGGGCTTACTCGGGACAGAGAAGAAAGTGGCAGGTGAGAGAAGTAGTGGGGGGGCCAGGGGTGGCCCACACCAGGGCATGGCGCCACCCAGGGCTGGCCGCGCCACCACATGGTGTGCCTGCCTGGTGGGCCCCCCTGGTACATACCAGGTACTCCTTTGCCCCTTTTTTCACGTAAAAAATTAATATGAATTTTCTGGAATTTTTTGAGACACTTTATTTTTGGGCTTTTTTCGAAATAGAAGAATGATTTTTCTGACAGACAGATTTTTTTTCTTTTGGAAACATGATGCAAGGACAAAACAAGGCTAGAACTACAGAAGTTCTAGCATGCAAGCAAACTAACAACACAAACAAAACTAAACGAGAGCAAAAACTAAAAAGCAAAAGATAGAAATAAATGGAAATAATCATAATGAAAACATTCTTTTATTCAATGGAATCCTTTTGTTAGCAAGGTTGATCAAGTCTTGCTACCAAAACAATTGCATATGATACAAAACTTTGTACTCCACTAATGATTATGTTACCTTAACCTTGATAGCAATGGTCCCAATCATAATAGTTTCAAATTTTTCTCTTGGTATGGGACAATATATTTCTCCAACTTGAATGCCTTCAACATGTTCAATTGAATTCAAACCATAAGTCCTTTCAATCTTCTTGGGGAAATACACATTATGTTCCTTGTCATTAACATTGAAGGTCACCTTTCCTTGATTACAATTAATAACAGCTCCTGTAGTATTAAGAAAAGGTCTCCCAAGAATAATAGACATATTATCATCTTTAGGCATTTCAAGCACAACAAAATCAGTTAATATCAAGCAATTGTGAGCCACCTGAACAGGTACATCCTCACATATACCCACAGGAATGGTGGTAGATTTATCAGCCATTTGCAAAGATATATCAGTTGGTATTAATTTTTCAAGCTAAAGCCTCTTATAGAGAGAAAAAGGCATAACACTAACCCCAGCTCCCAAATCACACAAAGCAGTTCTAACATAACTGTTCTTAATAGAGCAAGGGATAGTTGGAATCCCTATGTCTCCAAGTTTCTTAGGAGCCTTACCATTGAAGGAATAATTAGCAAGCAAAGTAGAAATTTCTTCATTAGGGATCTTCCTTTTATTCGAGACAATGTCCTTCATATACTTTGAGTAAGGAGGCAATTTAATAGCATCAGTCAAAGGAATTTGCAAGAATAAAGGCTTCATCCACTCACAAAACTTATTATAGTGTTCATCTTCCTTTGACTTGTGTTTCTTATTAGGGAAAGGCATAGATTTTTGGACCCAGGGTTCTCTTTCACTACCATTTTTCTTAGCAATAAAATTTTTTTTGGTGTATTTAGTAGTCTTAGTGTGGTTTTCAGGTTCTTGTTCAACTTTTTCTTCATGAGGAACTTCATTTTCTTCATTACCACTTTCAGTTTTAGCATCAGAGATAGATATACTATTAGGATCTATAGCAGGTTCAGAGGGTTCTACAACAGTTTTATGTTTCTTTTTCCTTTTCTTACGAGTAGAACCACTATTTTCAGCTTGTTGAGAATCCTGCTCAATTCTTTTGGGATGCCCTCGGGATATAGAGGATCCTGGTAGCACCACTTCTAGTTCTAATTTCATAAGCATGTTTTTCTTTAGCAGCATTAACTAGCAAGTCATTTTGCACTTTAACGAGTTGATCTATTTGAGTTTGAACCATTTGAAAGTGTTTAACAATCATTTTAACATCATTAGAGGTTCTTTCCACAATATCTTTCAACTCAACAATAGCTCTAGTGTTTTCCATTAGATGATTTTGCACCCTCTTATTAAAGTTATCTTGCTTAACAATAAAGATATCAAATTCTTCTACGTATTGATCAGGAGGTTTAGAGTAAGGGATATCACCTTCATCAAAGTGTTGGAGAGAGTGTACCTGAATAGTGGATGAGTAGGGAATTGCCTTACATAATTCTTCTATAGGAGGTAAATTCTTGACATCTGCAGCTTTAATTCCCTTCTCCTTAAGACATTTCCTAGCTTCCTTCATCACTTCATCATTTAATTCAATAACTCCCCTCTTCTTTGATGTTGGAATAGGCACAGGAATAGATCGTTCAGGTACAATTACTTCAGGTATAGCTTGTTTAGGAGGAGTCCAATCTTCATAATTCTTGCTTATTTTAGCCATTAATTCCTCAGCTTCCTTAGGAGTCCTATTCCTGAAAACACAATCAGCACAACTATCTAGGTATGTCCTAGATTCCTCGGTTAGTCCATTATAAAATATATCAAGAAGCTCATTCTTAGGTAATGGACTTCCAGCCTGTGCATGAATCAAAGCACAAAACCTTGCCCAAGATTCGGGCAATACCTCTTTTTCTCCCTGTTTGAAATCAAAAAGTTCCTGCAAAATAGCATGTCTAGCACTAGGAGGAAAATATTTCTACAGGAAAGTACGAATCAAGCACTCAGGGCTATCAATAGATCCAAGAGGTAAATTACTAAACCAAGTTTTAGCTTCTCCTTGTAGTGAAAAGGGAAAAATCTTAGCAACAAAGTAAGTACGCATCTTAATATCATCAGAAAACAAGCTACTCATGGTAGAAAGTTCATTCATATGTGCTACCGCACTTTCATTCTCAGTCCCACGAAAAGGTTCTTTCTCGACAATAGATATGTAGGATAGATCGAGAGAGAAATCATAATCTTCATCTATAATGTTTATGGGAGAAGCAGCCAACTTAGCAGCAGGAGATAATTTGGGTCTAATACTACGCCTCTCAAGGAGACTCTTAGCAGCGCTCCTATCATGGGTGTTCTTACATTCTTTAATAAACTCATCGGTCATCTCAACATAATCTTCTTCAATATCATAACTCTCACTAGACTCAGGTGAGCTAACAGGTGTGGTAGTGTCTTCATTAGGAGTTTCGGTATTTCCAGCTATAGTTCTAACAATCGTAGCATCTAGGAAAGGACCTAATGAACCACTCTTATCAAGCATAGTAGAAGCAGCATCATAAGCATCAGAAGTTTCAGATTCAGCAGTAGTAGCAGTGTGTGTAGCATGTGTATGTGGTGGTGTAACGAGCTTACTTATAACAGACAGTGAATCAAGAGCAACAGAGGTATTCAGAACCATACCTCTTCTTGTAGTGGATGGTAAAATAGGAACCTTTCCATCACGAGACTTATCCATAATGGATGGATAGCAGCGAACAATAGAGAATCCAAGTGAACTTGACAAATAAAGCTATGCTCCCCGGCAACGGCACCAGAAAATAGTATTGATGACCCACAAGTATAGGGGGTGTATCGCAGTATTTTCGAGGGAAGTGAAACCCAATTTATTGATTCGACACAAGGGGAGCCAAAGAATATTTATAAGCCTTAACAACTGAGTTGTCAATTCAGCTACACCTGGAAACAATCTTGCTCACAGCAGTTTATCAGTAGCAACAGTTTTGTAGTAGGAATAGTAAAGCAAAGAAAGAATAAAGCAAAGAAGAGTAACAAAAGCGAAGAAATTGGGATTCGAAAAGTGCGGTAGGAATAGGGATGGATGGACGGGCGTTGCATGGACAAGACAATTCACATAGCAATCAGAACATAGGGCAATTGCAGATAAATAAGATAAAGCATCCAAGTACTAGACAATCCTAGGCATGCGTTCCATATATAGTCATACGTGCTCGCAATGAGAACTTGCACAACATCTTTTGTCCTGCCAGCCCATTTGCAGCGGGGCCTCTAGGGAACTACTGGCAATTAAGGTGCTCCTTTTAATAGAGCACCGGAGCAAAGCACTAACACTCCGTGAACACATGTGATCCTCACATCAAAGCCTTTCCCTTCCGGTAATTCCGATTTCTGTCACTTTGGGGCCATAGGTTCCGGACAACGATGTGTGTATATAACTTGTAGATAAGACCAAGAACAATACTATCATAATGAATCAATAATAATTTCAGATCTGAAATCATGGCACTCGGGACCTAGTGACAAGCATTAAGCACAACAAGTCGCAACAAAGTCATAAAGCACTAATAAAAGATACTAGGCACCATGCCCTAACAATCTGATGCCATTACATGAACGATCTCATCCAATACCTACCATCCCCATAGCCTACAGCGGAGGATTACTCACTCATAGATGGGGAAACATGGATGGTTGATGGAGAAGCAATGGTGATGATGGCAATGATCTCCTCCAATTTCCTGTCCCGGCAGGGTGCCAGAACGGAGTTTCTGGTGTTGTTTCGTGGAATCTGGTGGTGGTAGCGGAGCGGAACTCCTTCTGGAAAAACGTCGAACCCCCCGAAGTTTTTAGGTTAGAAGGCTCCTTATAGGCGAAGAGAGAGACCGAGGGGGTGCCTGGGGGCCCACACCACCCCCTGGCGCGGCCTGGCCTGGCCCGCGCCACCAGGTGGTGTGGCCACCCCAGGGCTCATCTCCGTCTCATATTCTGGCTCCTGGAGCCTTCGGGTGAAATAGGATTTTTGGCATATTTTCCGGGATTTTTCCTGATAGTTGATTTTCTGCATAGAAAGTAGACACCAAGGCAATTCTGCTGAAAACAACGTCAGTTCGCATTAGTTGCATCCAAATCACACAAATATAGAGGAGAAACAATAGCAAAAGTGTTCGGGAAAGTAGATACGTTTTGGACATATCAGTGCAGCGCGGCAGTCCATCCAATATCGTTGTAGGACAGATCCAGCGACGAGCCGACATGCCGACGATGGTTGCTCTATCCGCCGATGGGATAGGAGTTGCTCGGGGCTGGGGGGCTGGGAGCGGATGAGAGAGAGAGATGACGTGTCATACAAGACCCCACCTGTCAATGTCGTCGGATTGATGACAAGTACGCCATGAGGGGGTCCTCGAGGCGTGTGGAAGAGAGCGGTGTGAGACGTACAGTGTTCCGGGACGGTGAGCACACAAGTTTACCCAGGTTCAAATCCGCCAGATTTGGACGGATCCTACTCCTGCTAGCAATCCAGTAATACGGCATAGCCGGAATATGGGTTACAAGGGTTCGCATGTGCGAGTTGATATTGTGATTGTAAGGGGTGCCCTAAAGGCTCTCCCTAGGACGTCTTATATAGATATCCGTCCTAGGGTTGACAGGAGAGATCTATCCGGCTACGACTAAGAGTCGGTTACAGAGTACATCTTGAACTACAAGTAACACTATGGGCCTATGTCGGTAAGTCTTCTGGGCCTTCCCGTAGCCAGACTGGACTCTATTTCTTCTCCCTGACTGGGCCGCCCGTGAAGCAAAGCTCTAACCCAAAGTGGGCCACCTCGTTGAGGAACCGTGAGGATACCGGAAAGTATATCCCAACAGCCTCGGAAGTCTCCAAGATCCAAAGTCGGATTCATCATCGTCTAGCTTGATCTTCGGCTTGCAGAATCTTGAAGGTTCCTGAAACTTCAAAACAAAAGATACGATCCGGGTCTCAAAACAAAGCCGGACCTATCAGTACGTTATTCGGATATTCCAGCTTGATATTCAAACTAAGCCGGAACTTGGTCTCTTACATCATCTGACACTGGTCATGGTCAAGTCACGTCACTGACAAATATCCTGTCAGCACGACCATTGGTGGGTCCGTCGTTCGCAGAACCGAGGCACTGTTTCAATGCGTACGCGGAGAACGAGGCGACGTAATCATCGCGTGGGACCTTCCCAGTTCCTTCCACGATGCATGGCGTTTAAACTGTGGATTTTGCACGAATCTTGGCACGGTTAGGTGGTTATAAGGGGTGAGGATTCTCTTTTCCCCATCTTCACCTATCCCCCTTGTTGTTTCCTCTCCTCTAGTTCTCCCTTGCGCACAGAATCCACTGCTTCCCAGAATCCCAGCGCCGCCCATCTAAGGTCACCGTCGCACCAAAGGAATGGCTTCATCTTCATCATCCGGCTTGGCTGGATTCGTAGTGGCGGCGACGGCGGTAGCAGCGGCGGAGAAACAAAGCAACCACGGGGTCTGGATCCCCTGCATCCTCGATGACGAGAAGCTCTGCGGCATGGAGAATGAAGGGCTCCTCCGCGTCAGCGACTGGCGGAGCGGTTTCAGTGAAACCATCCCCAATCCACACGCCGATGAGCGGGTGCACTTCGGCACCCACCTCGACAGAGGTTTGTCTTTCCCTCCCTCGAAATTCTTTTTCGAGGTGATAGATCACTATGGTGTTCAACTTCACCATATTCCTCCCGACTCCATCTTAGAGATGAGCGCCTATGCGGCTTTGTGTGAGGGATATATCGGCATTAGGCCGAGTCTCACTTTATTCTGATTCTATTTTCATGTCCGGAGAAACTCCATCACTGCCGGTAATCCTTATATTACCGACACGATTATCCTTTCAGTTAGACGCGAGCGTGCTTATCCTCGCATTTTAGCTAGTGAGTCGGTCAAATAGTGGCCGGCCACCTTCTTTTACCATAAGGATATTCCTGCTCCTGGCAAAGCTACTGCTTTGCCGGCTTTCATCGACGGAGTTGCCATGGCCCTAGCATCTTGGGACGAGGCTCCTCCGGCTCTCAGTGAAAATCTGATCCTCGCCAATAGGCGGATCGAATATCTAATAAAACACAAGGGCCTGAGAGGATCCGACTTAGTCCAATCTTGGGTCGCACGCTGGATCCAGCCTCTCCAGCACCACGGCGACCGTCTAATGCATTCCATCACGACGTCGAAAAATGACTCCCTCCGCATCAGTCCCAAGGCTTTAAAGCCACAGGATCACATAAGCCAGATAAAACGGCTGATAAAGGAGCGGATCGAGAGAAAGATTCCAGACTTATCTCTGGACATGCACACAGCGAAAGGAGAATATCATTTTGCGGCCCAAAAGTTGCGGTGGCCAGGCAACGCGGTACCCGAGTTCCCTGATATCATCCGCGATGACTATAGTTGGCGTGCCAAATACTCAGAGGGTCCTTTTCGTCCTGAATTCAACTTTACGTTTCAATACAAAAAAATCAGGCTAACGGCCGTTAAGTTGTGTCACCCTGTCAGCTTTCGCCGTTATGTCGCTGCCGTCGTCGCTGCCATGTAGGCTTGCAGCGTTGGCGCATGCATCCTTTACGCGTCTGCTTCTTCCTCCGGGGCGGCAATCTGTGGTCGCGGCCATGGCGCGGAGCTAGAACTTGGAAAAACCTGCTCGGCCCGTACTCCTCCCCATCGTGAATCAGAGCTCGCCATCACCATGACCGCACCATTGGCACGACGCGGGGACGGGAATTCATTCCCGGGTGAGATCTGTACCCATGCCGACCATGCTCGGTCCTGTTAGTCTCCTCCAGAATCTGAGTCATTGTCCGCTGCGGGTCGACACGCACCAGCCATGCGCCTTCCTCTCAACCCCAAAGCCACATCCACCCGGGCCGCACAACGCCAACAAGGTGAAAATGCATCAAGTTTTCTTCTTGTGATTGTAGAAAAACATGTATGTACCGTGGCCGTAGCATACTCTAACAATGTACACATATATTGTTTACTAGATTTTCATTTGAAATTACTAGCTCCGTGATGACGAAACATAGAGAACCTAAATGGAATGACGATGACGACCATGTTCTGTACTTTGCATTGCATCAACAAGTGCTTGCTGACGAAGCAAGTTACCAAGAGAGTGGAGTTCATCAGCCATTGCCAAAAAATATGTGAACAAATCGATGAGCGATTCAATGCAAATAAGCGCAGAAAAGCTACATCCATGTCATCAATCATCAATAGGTGGCACATTCTAGTGATGCGTTCAAATGCGTACCTGATGTATCATTTTCTTGAAGTGGTTGTTATCCTGGCAAAAAATGCGTGGTATGCACATTACATTTGTATGTTCTATGGTGCCATTCTATTGTTATGGGCGTGGAAAGAAAAGCTGGGCTTCACTGAATATTACGCAGTTAGGCCTAACTTAGTCTTACACAAATAAGCACAGCTTAGTCTTTACACACATAAGCGTAACTAATGACAAAGATAAAGACAAATGGTTCATCGGATCTTCTAGTATGAGCACTAGGTCCCTAGAGCTGGTGGTATCATTGGAACGAACCAGAATGCTGCGTTTGGCCGTCTTTCATTCTCCTTCAAATAGTACGACCCCACTGATGAGCCAATTGTAGGCCCCCTCCCCCCGACGTGGATTCGCCCTGTGTCGATCCGAGTGTCAACATGATAGGGGCGTGAGTGTGTAGCAAACACACAGTCTGCTATCAACACTAGAAGTGCTGGCACCTCAGCGACAAAACCAGCATGTTCTTCCTGGACTCCGGCAGCAGCCTCAGCAGGTATTTCGTCAGCTTCACCAGCAGCAGCATTAGCAAGTATTTCGTCAGCTTCACCAGCAGCAACATCACCAAGTATTTCGTCAGCTTCACCAGGAGCAGCAGCAGCTAGTTCTTCGTCAGCTCCACCACCACCAACACCACCACCAACAACAGCAGCAGCATCAGGGGCCAGGGCTGCCTAAGCAATTACAGGTTCAACAGCTCCAGGGGCTCCGACAAAGAAAGGGTAGTTGATCCCAAGAAACACAGATTGTCCCTTCAGATTGTTGACTCTACTTTCACTGGGTCTTCGGATGGGCATGCGGACCTCGAGAAAACGTGACACCGCAGCGATGGGTATGAAGAAAGTTGTGTCCCCATATGTTCTATTGTATCATCAACGTTGTTTAGTACTCCCCTGATATGAATCCACAAGAGTTCATCATGTTGTTCCGTGTTGTCTCTGAGAGGTTCCAGGAACCAGCGCCATGTCCCAAGTTCAGCATCTGCTACTTCATCTTCGATGATCGGAGATGGAATTATGCGCGGGGCTGCGTGGGTACCTGCGTGTTACTAATAGTCAGTAAGCAGAATTTTGAATGGGATTTTACATGCTATATGACACCATGACTCACCCCAAATGGACGGCTCCCAAACACGCACGTCGCCGCTAGGTTTAGTGGCCGCATGAATGCGTTGCGATCTGTACAAAGAGTAGCCGTAGGTGAAGACGGCGTCGACATACTTCTCCGGTCGTAGGAAGTCGTCACGCAAGAGTGTCCATTCCTTGTCTTCTGGGCATCTAATGAATGCGATTGCCTTCTCGAACACCACTAAGAGGTCGTACTCCCAGTTCTTCCACGCCCCCTCCCGCAGTCTATGTGGGAGTTGTACCTTCACGAGCTCAAGTTTTGCCATGTTCAACCTGTAAGCGAATTCAGAAATGGGCGGCGGCCACCTGCTGTTGAATGCAGTAATGCCGACACCCTTCAAAGATGGCACTGCAAGTATCTTCGATCTGTATCAATTTTTTAGATTCCAAGTACTCCCATCCTGGGATAAAAGGACCAGCCACTCGCCATTGCCACCCACCCAGTTCTAGTCATCTCTCATTTCCGTCTCTTCTTCTTCCTTGATATTCACCACTACTGATTCCGACCACTTATCCAAAGACATCGCTTTTGCATGAATATTCTGCAGAGTTTGTTGTCAGTTGGTACAATCACCTAGCATGGATTCCATTGTAAATACAATTTGACAACTGGACCTTTAGATTAAAGTACACAAAATATCACCTAAATACGAGTGTCTCCTCAGATATCGCCTAAATTGTGCCTGTGTCACTATGAAGATACTCAATATATGGAGTAGGAGCAGAGCCCCCCAGAACAAACTCCTAACGATGATCGTAATTAAACAGCTCGGGGCATAACAACCTTAAATCGTCTAATATGTTTGTTTTTATTTTAGGAAACAGAATATCACCTAGCAGGCATTCCATTGCAAAATCGAAATTGACAACTCGTCTATCACCTAAAGTAAGACTGTGTCACTACGAAAATACCGTAATATCAGTACGCAAGGTAGCTTCCAGCATGTAATAGTCTTAAATGGTTCTATTTGTTCAAACAGCGCGTGCACATAACATGTTCGACAAAAGGAACATAGGATTCCGATGAGAGTTCAGCACATATGAATCAATGATATGACTGAACGAATAAGCTAGATACTGGAACTTACGTGGCCAGCACGGTCGTCTGGCCATTTGCTGTTATCGGGGTAAACAAGGCCTGGCGTGCCGAACGGCTGGTCGTCCATGTTCCGCATCGTCACGCGGTAGCCAGGGATGCAGCGAGCGAGGCGGCCGGCTGAGATGATGTCCAATTCCGAGGCGATCCTGTGCATGTTCGTGGCGCTGAGGTTTGGCCATCCCCAATCCTCGCGGTAGCGGTCGCCCTAGACATATGCATCATCGTCGCATGCCTTTCGCTTCAGCCTGCTGCTACCCCAAGCTCTACCCATAGCGGCAAATGGAGTCTGGAATCCGGTAGATTAATGGAGGCGTTGTGATAAGGAGGCGGATGGATTCGAGAGGGGGTGGAATCTGGGATGGGGGCAGTTGTTCGAGTGGGGAGCGAATCTGCAAGGAACCGCTGCCGCCGTCGGTTCTCATCCGCGTGGAAGAAAAGAAGGGGGCGTAATTATTGAGGGTGGGCACCGGAACCGTCTAGAGGAAGTGAAAAAATAAATCGTAAAAGGGAAATGTGCGGCCCGCCTGTCAGTGAGTGAAGGTCGGCACGCGTAAATGTGCCTACGTTTGAATTGATTCCACCGCATGCAAGTGGCACAGAACAAATTTTAGGAAGTGCTAGCGTCGACGTGTAAAACCGCCATTTTTCCCCACCTTCACCCTACTACGAACGATCATGCACCATTCCAGATATTGGTAAGGGCGGTTCCAATCTTTCACTTCTCCGTCTCATTTCCTCCTCCACAGCCTCATCGTCTTTCTCCTCCACAGCCTCATCCATTTCCTCCACCACCGCATCACCCTCTTCCTCCGTATCCTTTCCCTCTTGCTTGTAGTCATGGACGCTCCGGACGTCCGAAACAACGGCATGCAAGAAACTGCGCACTTCGACATCGAAGTACATGGCGGGAAGAAGATCGATGTCATCTACACCACCAGCCCTCGGACGGTGAGGAACACTCTGAATAATTTCACGAGTTGGCTACAGTTCGAAGAAAACAGGTTCGTAGGTCTCGACCTCGAGTACAGCCGTGATTGCCATAGGATCGCCATGGTGCAACTCTCCATGAAGGGGCACGTCCTCGTATACCAGCCTTTCTACGAGAAGGGGGCTGACAGGATCTGGTAGACTTTGTTGTCTTTTTGTTCCTGAACCGTCTGTTTGCAAAAGTTATTGCTATATTATTTTTCTGAATTCATTTTCATGCAGGTGGGCGAAATCATTAGGGATCTGTTTCATGACTTTCTCATGAACCAGCACATAACAATTACCAGTGTTGACATCACGAATGACAGTAAACTGCTTGAAAGCCCGACTGTCAACATTATATCCCAAAGGAGTGTAGAGTGGACATCCAGGAAATTTACTGGATCCTAGGGACAAAGGGCAGCAAGACCGGGATGGCCGCTCTTGCCTCCGAACTCATAGTCCTGTAGTATGCTGACATGAAGGACAGATTGCCGAGATGTTCGTGGAGGCGTTTAGGGCACGATTACTGGGAGGATAAGCCACTTTCTGAACCTAATCTGAAGTACGCTGCAATTGACGGGTATGTTAGCCACGAGCTGTACCGCCAGATTGTAAAATCTCGTTCCAGGCATCGCATCATTGAACCACCACCAAGGCAGGTTGTTTGTCCCAGAGGGCAAACGACCGAAGGCATCCTGGGATCGGTTGCCTTCTCCAATAGGCTGGGATGTAGACTATTAGTGCATGATTGTTGTGTTTATGAAAACATGTTATTTCATAAGTACACTATGTGAGCAATTACGAATCTTTGTGTATTACCTTTGTCAAACTATAATCTGGTTTATGATATCCTTCTATAACTGGGTTTGGTTATGACTTATGACCGTATCACACCTTATGCATGTTAGTCCTGGATTCTCGCCGCATGCAAATGGCATGCATGTAATTTGTAAGAATGAATGTTGAGCATACAAAAGGGGGAATGTAATTCATATAGGTTAAGTAGCTAATAGCACAGGGATCATACGAGCTTGGTTCTTACACACAAAATGCTTAGAAAATATAGGCGAGATAAAACTAGGAACGAAATGCAAAACTAGTAGTGGTAAACAGCACACTCACCCACCTGCCAGATCATCGTTGAGCATCTCAGTAGCATATACGCATCCTCGCTGCATTTGATCGCATCGTAATCCAGGTGCCTCCACTCCCATCGCTCATGCAAGTGCTTCGGGAACTCCATTTTCATGTTGGCGTACTCGCGGTCGATGATGTCGGAAGCGAGTCTAGCCATGTCGGCTTTCCCCGTACCGCCATTCGGGTACCTCCACAAACGTTGGAGATCGACGTGATTGACGACATGAACGAGGAGATCCCGTTCTAGCTTCGGAGTGTCTTTCTTGATGTCGACGCTGGCGAAATAGATCTCCCTCTTGTGTAGGAACTCGCGAAGCTCCGGGCATAAAGATTTGGCCCTACATACGTGATATAGTAGGCAGTGGTTGCGCATGGACAGCTGCAAAAGCACCATCCTCTTCCTATCTCTGGTATACTCGAGGTCAAGGCCGACGATCTTGTACCTGTCCATCGGATCTTGTAGCCACCGCTCATTCATTGCGATGACCTTGGCCACCTCAGCTGACGCATTTGTGTGGACGACAGTCAGCTTGGTGGTGCCATGGGCGGTGACGGTGTACTTGTCGGTGTAGTCACTCCCGTCGCCGAACACGCCATACTCTGCATCCATGGCAGCATCTAATGCAGCGGCGGTGGCCTAGTTTCGGTAGCGGTGGCTGGGACTGGGCGTGCAGGTGGAATGATCTGTTGCGGTGGTATGGCCAGGCGGAGGCGGTGCCTATGGCAGCGTCGATGGTTCTTGCGTTGGTGGCGCCGACGGAAGGAATGAGTTGGGGATTTTTGCACAGTGATGTGCTGAGGAGATAGAAGGCGATGCTTAAATTCCATTTACCAATATTCCGGTCATACCCATGCGGAAGCAAGTTTGATCGGGCGAGCACCGATCCTAGCGATTAAATTCGGCGTCTGTCCCGGTAGGTGATGGGACGGGTGTGCGACGTGGCTTTGGCGTGGCAGATACCGGTCACGTAGACCAGCGTCCCGTTGCCGATCCGCAGTGGGTGCGCGGTTCTGACACGACGTAACGTGACAGGACAGAAGGAAGTGTATAGTTTTTATTAATTCCTAACAAGTTTAATAAGTGTAAGCATAGACATGGACCTAGCATTCCTGCACCCCGGGGCAGCCGCCTAGCCGATCAGGCCTACCGATTGCACAAAGCTTGTCCCGAATTTGCCAAAATGAAGCTCGTTTGCCCATTCTTCTATAAGTTTCTCTGTAGGCCACTTGTGTAAGCATGGACGATCAAGCAACTTTGCAACACACGTGTCGGTGGAAAAGAATTATGTTTCAATACACCACATAGTTAGGGATTTAGAATAGCTACATTGTGGAGCTCTAGCCAAATTGCATGGTAAAGCCAAATTCAGCTTTTTGTCAGATTTAGCTATAGCAACATTGTGTATCGTTTGTCCTCACTTTTGCCCTCCCGATATTCCAAAGCCCTCACATGCGCTCGGAGGGGGGTGTCGTCTGGTCAAAAGCTTGGCCGTTACGTGTGCCATGACGCTTAAAGTGGCCTTTTTAAAGAGCGCCTTTTCCTCTCTCTCTCTAACAGTTGTGTTTTTTTGCCCAAAAAGGTAGGGAATCTAGAGCAGCTTCTCTCTTCATTCATTGTTCCTTTTGCGATCATTTTACCCCAATCTGGTAGCAAATCTAGAGCAGCAAAACAAACCAGCACCATAAATAAATTCAGTAAACAGAGCAGATGTAGATAAAGCAGCTAATATAGGTTATATAGTACGGTACTTAACGAGGTTCGACAATTAGGCTGCTCAGCAGCAGCAGCTGATCAGTGGCCCCTCGTGGCCTCTGCAAGGAGGGAATCCGCCTCCTCCCTCTGGCACCTCCTCCACTTCTTGCTGCCCAGCCCCTTGACCTTGGGCACCTTGGGTCTGATCGGGGGCATGCGACCTTCCTTGATAGCCACCTTCTAGAGGTTGCGGAGGTGAAGACCGAGCGCCTGGTGTTTGGCCCTGAAGCTGTGGATATTCACGGACTCGCCGCAGGTCCTCACGTCCTCAGCATGCTTCACGAGGGAGTTGAAGTCCGTGCCGTGGAGCCTCCTGGTGGGGCAGAAGGGGCACCTGTACACGTCGCCGGCGAAGAAGTTGTTGTACTGACCGGACTTTAGCCTCCTCAGCACATGACGAGCCTTGGTGTACTGCGACTTGTCGTCGCTGCGGAGGTCGCTACTATCCTCCTGTTGGAAAAAACAGAAGAGTGAAATAAGGACATGATTGAGATACTTTGATTATCGGGATTGATTTTTTGCATAAATTACCGAATGAGATCTCCCGATTATTCCCCAAATCTCAAACCAAATCGAATACTGATCCCAACTACGAACAGGGGGATTTGCTGAAAATTGAGATCTAACACAATAGGATTACCTACTGTAAAAAAATACGAATAGACGAGCCCTAATAACATATGATCTAGCATCCAACGATGGGAACGGGGGAAGAACAAGGGAAGGGGAGAAAACCCTGGTTACCTCAGACCACGGGTCGGCGATGCTGGTGTCGTAGGGGTTCTTTGGCCTTATGTAGACAACCTCCTCGTAGGGGTCCCAGCCGAGCGGGATATGTTTGAGACCAGCAGGGGCCTCCTTGCCGGAGGCTATGGCGGATGCAGGGACGGGGACGGGGGGCTCCTCGCCGGCTGCCTTGGAGGCGCCGATGGCCACCGCGCCGATCTTCTCCATCGCCGACGTGGTTGGGGTTTTGTTGGGCATTTGCAGAAGGTGATGGGATAGTGGAAACGGTTGAGTGAGCGAGTGCGTGATGAGTGGGAGTGGGAGTGGGGAGGCCTCTATTAAAGGAGAAGGGAAGCGGCATTTCGTTGCACTATCGTGCACCGCGTAGGCTAATGCACCGTGCACGGCCACACGTGTCCGCTACCGCCCCGTGCACCGCACACGAGTACCGTGAGTCACGTTTTTTCCCTCGTGTCTAACCATGGCGATTCAGTTGTACTCAGTTTTGCCCACCAACCGTTGATCCTCTGTGATCTAGCAGACAGGATAACCCTTATATCTGTCGGGGGCACCCCTCTATCCATGCAAAATAACGAGTATGCCACCAGAACTTTAACAACATAAATAGATGAACTTGAATATATTTTGAAGGGTACGAAAATAGAAATCCACATAGTTTAAGGGTCTAGATATGATAAGAGAACTAAATATTATTAGTGGCTGGTCCAACACAGTGATGGGGTTGGTCGGCTAGGAGTTGCTAATTCCTAGGTAAGTGGACACTAGGTCGTTCTTGACATACCCCCTCAAGAACTTGCCATAAGCAGCGTGCTTAGCCTTGGTCACCGACTTGTGTTTACTAGCCGGACTTTTACCGATGCCAACCGCATGCGGAATCAAGCTGGCAATCCTCGGGTTGACTCCTTTCTTACAGAAAGGGCACCTAAGCTCCCCAAGTCAAGTGCGGAAAGGGATTATCCCGCTCTTGAGCTTCTTCATGACGTGGTGGCTCTTGTTGTCCCTGGTCTCCTTGTTAGAGTCTATCTCACTTGAATACACCTGTAATGTATGGAATACAAACCGAAATGAGCAAAATAATAAATATATATTCCTTCCACCATTCCAAGTTACTTTCGATGCAATAAGATGTCTATACATGTTCAGTAGTTCATTACGGCCGTCTCCCCAGCTCGCTCCTAAATTAATGTGGTTTGTGTTCTTGGTAATAAATAAATAATGTCGATTCATTCAGAACAGACTAGATCACTCCATGTACCGGTTCGTACGTTGCATCTAATCATTAGAACTAGATTTTTTATGAGGCCTGAATAGATTAAGCTCGAGCAGAAAATATGAAACATGTAGAAATAGATGTACCTCCGGGTACACGAGCGGAGCGTGTTCGTCGAACTCCATGCCCTCATCGGCACCTCCGAAGTCGTCAGCACAACCGTGCACATGGTCCCCCAAGGGGTTAAACTGCACGTCCTCCTCGGCCTGTGCTGCGTGATGCTCCTCCAGATCTGTCGCGTGAAAGCACCACCCCGGCGGTGATGCCCGGACACTCACCCCCACGCACTGGTTTCATGGAGAAGGTTCGTGCAAGTACGTTCAAGATTGTGGTGTTTGCTGGACAGAGAAGAGAGAGTAGTGGATGAGTGCGAATGGAGGACCCAATAGGCTGGTTTTTTAATGCGAGGACATTTAGGCCTCCTCGAGGGCCCCGGTTGACAGCACTTCTAGCTACGACCGCCGCGTGGAAGGTTCGTGTGGTGGGGGCCTGATGGAAGTGAGAGTGCAGGCGCGCTGCATAGTAAAAATGGTATAGCTGGTGGTCCGTGGATGAACAGTTGCCGTGTAGTAGACTTGTAGCCTTTGCAGACTAGATTAAACATGACATGACCACTCGACCACTTTTTCCATGGATGGCATCGTGTTCCTTCTTGTAGAAGTCTCGTTGAGGGAGACGTCTGTGCTGTCTCGCGCTGTCCTGTGAAGGGCACGACGTGTGCAACGTGCCTCGTTGGATCACACAGGATCAATGGTTGGTGTGCATGATCCGCGTGATAGCTGTGACAACCAATCAGGGCGTAGCAGACGGAGTGGGCACAGGTTTGGGCTTCTACGAGAGAGAGAGAGAGAGAGAGAGAGAGAGGATGTTTGTTCTTATACTAAAACCACAAACAAACATAGATCAACCACTAGAGTCATTGCATGTGTGTTCTTATATTAAAACCAACATGTATCCACCAGTGGTCATTGCATGTGTGTTCTTTCCACAAACCACACATGGATCAACCACTAGAGTCATTGCATGTGTGTTCTTATATTAAAACCAACATGTATCCACCAGTGGTCATTGCATGTGTGTTCTTTCCACAAACCACACATGGATCAACCACTAGAGTCATTGCATGTGTGTTATTTCCAAAAACCAAACATGGATCAACCAGTAGAGTCATGCGCAAACTTATGCGAAACAAAAGAATGCGAAGCACCAGAATCAAACAAAACTCGTGCAGGGACTGAGTTAACGGGAAGCATACCCATCACAACTCCAGGTGCATGCTCAGCTTGAGCGGCGTTGACACAGTTGGCACGAGCAACAGTAGACCCGGGCTTGGTGTTGATGTTGAGAGCCCGAGGTGGTGGTGCACGAACCATAGGAGGGCTTGCTGCAGATCTTGGAGGTGGTGGAGGGAGAGCTTTGTTCTTCATCGGACAGTTCCAGTACTGATGCCCAGTGTCTCCACAAGTGTAACAAGCACCAGGTGGACGTGGAGCAACGTAGCCAGGGACTCCGCCAGGCGCTCCAGGGTAGTGGTGGTTGTATCTCCTGGGAGCAGCATTGAGGAAGTTTGGTGGCCTTGCCGCGTAGCTTGAAGGTCTTGGTGGAGCCGGGAGCGACGGTGGGGTGTTAGGAACCCAGACACGACGCTTAGAAGGAGTTGACATAGCTGAAGAGCTTGCTGCATCGCGGTTGTGTTTCTTTGACTCCTCAAACACTTGCCTACTTGCTTCTTCCTGCAGAGCTGTATGCTGAAGTTCCAGAAAAGACGCCGGCCTTGCATGTGTGATTGCATATTTAATCGATGCATTGAGCCCTTGCCGGAATCTCTTTTGCTTCTTCTTGTCATCAGAGATCTCATCGCCACCATAACGAGAAAGGTTCATGAAGTTTCTGATGTAGGTATTGACATTATCATTGCCCTGCTTGAGGTGGAGAAACACTTCCTTCATCCTCTCCATGACAATTTCTGACAGATACTACTCTTTGAAAGCTCCAGTGAACTGTCCCCAAGTAGGCTGAAAACCAGTGCAGTTTGCCTTCAGGAAATTCTCCCACCAGAGAGCTGCATCTCCCTTCAGAAGGTGAGTTGCACACTTTACCCATTCTTGCTCAGGAACATCAGCAGTTGCCAGTAACCTTGACATCTCACGCAACCAATCATCAGCATCAAGTGGTTGATCAGAAACATCAAATTGGCGTGGTTGAACTTCAGGAAGCTTTTGATGTCTCCTCGCTTGGGAGGTGGAGGTAGCGGAACAAACTCATTCCTCCTGACACTTTCTTCAAAACGCTGCTGGTTCTGCTGCATTGCTGCCAAGGCATTGGCGATGCTTGACAACGCTGCCCCCAGTTCAGGTTGTATGTCCTCCTCAGAACGGCGTGGTGGTGCCATCCTGTTATTGATATAAAACACAAGTCAGTACTATGATGGAGAATAATAATAATCCAAAATAGTACCAAGATGGAATTAATCAAGATTAAAGGATACAATTTACTAAGATGATATTAAAATATCAACAAAGTTCAAAGCACCTAGAAGATATTAAGCATATTGCACATGACTGAAAAGGAGTGTGGTACACAGATATATCAAAGAAAAAATTTCCGCAAATTTCGGCATTAAAATACCAATAGATGCGCAAAATCACTTTACGAATCAAGATTAATGACTCTACCAATTCAATATACAAGAGCGAATGATAAGAGTAGTGGTATGGTCGCGACTCCATCCCGCACTCAAATCATTACTCCACACATGAATAAGTAAAACACGTATCCCAAAACCTTCTTCTAAAGATGATCCTAAAGATTAGCAACTACGGAAACGAACACCCCAAACAAGATAACGTCGGATAACAAGGAGTAAGACAGATCGCGTCGGTTTGCAACGAATCAGATAGATCGCGTCAGTTTGCAAAAGCCTATCGGTATGGAATGTACCAACAGTTGATAACCAAAAGGCCGATAAAGATACAACTTGGATGCAACAGATAGACAAGGAATTACACACACACACAGACACACACACACAACCTATGGTACTACGGAAACCCAGAACACATGAGTCCTAGTTTGAATTTTTAAGAAGAGAATTGAAAACGTTACACTTCCTTACCAGAAAAAGGGTGGGTGGGTGGGTAAGAAGAAAAGTGGAAGCAGTCCTACTCTCGCGTTTTGTTTTTCCCTAATATACATAACTACCAAAAATATTTTCTAGACTGACAACGACCATTTGGCTGAGACCCTGAAGGGCGGGATGGCTCTGATACCAATTGTAACTACCTCGGTGAATTACGCTCCTAGTTACAAGCCTGGATGAGCGGAAATGGTTAAAATAGTACGGTGGGGCCCAAATGCCACTCACAGGTAGACCTTTCGGCCGTCCTAACCATTTCCAAACATCAGGACAAGAACGGGCGGCGTAATCGGCAGGCGAAGGGATCAACTACATACACAAATGAGTATGTATGCAATCCACCATACAATGGTTCTCAGAGTCATTCCATCTAAAAATAAAGGAACTATAGCAACGCCATACGGCAAGATCCAAATGTCCTAGATAGATATAATAGTTTAGGATATCTCCTCATACATCAAACATCAGAGTATCAAGCGGAAGCGGAAAACAAGATCCGAGTACGGATAAGAAGCAAACCGGCATAAGATGCCACATAAATAAACACATCCCGCCCACAGATCTCACGGATCCCCGTTCCCGGAATCTCTACACCGAATGCTCGTTGCCCACATCGTCCGTCTCCTCCACCCAGTATCCATCTTGCGAGTTTACTTGTTCATCTGAATCAAAAAATTTATCGTGTGAGACCCTAGGGGTACTCAGCAAGTCTTTATGCCTCTAAAGGGGACACAACCTGGGGTGACGCAATTGCAGCAAACGATAAACCCTAACAATTCTATAGATACTCGTTAACCATCCGCCTAACCAGAGATAGACGGATGTCCGTGAATGAATAACAACAGTTATAATGGTAATATTAACAGATCCATCCTCCTCCTCGCTTACCGACGAGGAAGCGGACGAACAACCCCCCATCCGTTGGCAGTTTTATTATCCATTCCATGAGTGTTGCACTATTTACTAGTCAGGTACTTAGTCAAATTAAAAGCGGTACTTTAGTTATGCTTGTCTATGATCGAGAAACTGTGCTCCAAGTCGTCCATAACATGACACGGCTTTCAAAAGTTTTACCGCAGGGTGCACAAATAGCAACACACACTGATCAACCTCGAAAACCAAATCAAAACCAACGAGGCCCACGACAAAGCGATCACAGGATTCAGAAATATTTCAGGGCCACCCCATTAAGCTACCCGCAACGGCCGCTTACGACGGACTCAAGGTTTGTGGCCGATCAGAACGATCGGGAACCCGAAGTGTGACTGGCTTGTCGATACAAAAACGGTCACGCCCCTAAATAGTACAAAAGACCGCACAATTTAAATAAAGCAAAAGCATGGCATAAGTACAGGATAGTAAATAAAACCTCAAACTAGTTTGTGGCCCCAAGAAATAAGAATGAATCAAGCTCGCTCAGGGGTCCAAAAGCCTCCGGATGTGGATAGCGCGAATATTCAAGGAACAGAATCAAGTACTCGGGGTCCCACGGACACAAGTGAGCCTGAAAAACCAAATAGCAAATATGGCTCACCGATGCCACTTTCATTAGTTATCCCATTACTACTCAGGTTAAGTTGTTTAGGTACCTCGTTATCCATCAGACACTCACATACCCTACACATGCTGTTCTACGACTCGCATGGCTCAAACAACTCCTGTAGTAATGGCTCATGGGATGGAGGAACAAGCTTCGGTGGGGTTTAAAAGTAAAGGCTATGCAATACATGGGATTCAAATTAATGCAATCGCGACTCCATGATGCAAGAATAAGATAGAGGCAATAGGTACTATATGTATGCAAGCATGTGGTAGTGCTTGCCTGGCAGCTCAGTTGAAGCGAGAGAAGGATCTGGTAGTGCTCCGGTTTCTTGATATATCCCACCTTTCAGCCTATTCAAGAAGAACCAAACAAACAAGGGCCAACATAAATAAAGTGCACAAGCATATGAATAAATGCGACAAACAACCAATCATGCCATGATGAATGATGCACAATTTGCATGGCAATAAAGTAGCATGCATGGGTGAGGTGTGGAATACAAGAATAAACCATTTTATTGAGTTTTAGCCTCATTTTATCTTCATATTAGTTGCTGTACACATTATATTTATATGATGCATGCTGCAAAACAGAACAAGGAATGCATAAACAGAAAGGTCTCGTCGAGCTAATCATTTTAGACATATCATTTGTTAAATTTGGAATTGTAAAACAAAAGTTATTAATTAATTAAGGAAAAAGGGCATTTTATTGTAATTTTAATCAACTTGGAATTTAATATGTTCAAAGTATATTTTGAAGGCCATATTTGAATTCCTCATATTTTTCTGATTTCAAAACATATATTATTTGTTTAGTTTGGATTTATATTTTAAAAGTTATTTGAAAACAGATTGGAATTTGAATTTGAAATAAATTTAAAAAGATTTGAATTAAAACAGAAATAAACAGAGACTTTTTGTACTCAGGCAAATCCAGACCCAGCCGCTGACGGGTGGGCCAGCTGCTGACTGGGACAGCCTGCGCGCAGAAAAGCTTTTCTCACCGCGAGCTAGCTAGCCTCAGAGAATGACAGGTGGGACCAAGGCCACGGGTCCACGTGATGAGTGAGAGAGGGGGCAGAACCCGGTGTGGGCTGGAGCGTGGGTTAAGGTTTACAAAAGTCAGGGGGTTTTCTGGAAGACGGTCATGGCGGCTGACTAGTGGGCCACGAGGTACCGCGGGTTAAGCGAAAAACAAAAGGGAGGGCTAAACTGCAAAACGACCACGGCTGTACTGTTCCTCTTCTTTCTCTGCATCGAGCGACAGATCGGTGTGGCCTTGCAAGTGGGATCGATCCCTGGACTGCTCGCTCATGAGGCGGCTACCAGGGCTAGGTGGGGTAGTTGTCGGGGAGGGCTGGAGGCCTAGATAGGGTTTGCACGACGTGGGAGGCACGAAGACCTGCCATCGTCGGTGCACCGAGGTGTCTGACGGAAGATCAACGCGCATGTGGGACGACGACGACGCGGATGTCTAGGAGGGTGGTGCTCACCGAGAGTGTTGGAGGTGGTGGTTGGACGGAGGGTAGCGGATCGGCAGCGAGCGTAGACCGGCGTTAGGGTTTCTCGTCGGAGCGGCGTCGTCCTGGTGGCTCTGGTCCTCCTCCTCCTCCTCACTGGTACGTACAGGACGATGCAGGGGAGGGCCCTTGGTCTTCCGCGGCACCCAGAGCGCCATGCCACCGGCTGGTACGAGGGTTCGGTGGTGGACACCGACGGTGGGCGGTGATGGTGTAGACGGTGGCGGTGGAGGAAAAGAGGGGGAGAGGCAGGGACCTGGGGTGGATCTGGGGAGGCAGAGAGGGGTAGATAGGGACTGGAGAGGGGGTGCCGTGGGGGAGGGGTTAGGGGTAGAGGTGGCTTCGGCCACGTGTTGCCCCCTCCGTCACGTGCTCGAGCTAGGGCCAGGGCAGGCGTGGCTTCCAGTGGGGCGAGGCGGGCCCAGGCTCGGGTGGGGCAAAGAAGATAGAAGGAAGAGAGATAGAGGGGGAGGCTCGGGTTGGAGCTAGGTTAGAGGAATGGGTGGCTCGGGCTAGGGCTTGGTACTAGGGTTGGGTAGATGGGTGTGGGACCAGGGTGACCAGGTGGGGCTAGCTAGGTAGAGAGAAGAGAGGCCGAGGGAGGGGGTGGTATGGTATCTAGGGTTTGTAGAGAGGGGGTATGTTAGATTAGGTATAGATTAGGAGAGAGGGTTAGAGAGAGAGGAGAGATGTGGTGTGGTTTTTAGAAGCTTGCATGCTCCAAACTTAGATCAAGCAAGAACATGTCAAGCTCAACAAGATCTAGACAAGAAAAGAGAGGGTGAGAGAGCTATGGGGAAAAGATCCACTCAAAATTCAAATAAAAACTCAAAAGAGAAAGAAAGGTGATGCTTTGCATGGCCCATGCATAATATTAATGCTAGGTTTCATCTTGTGAAAACAACATAAATAGCCATAGCATTTATACATATGCATTCCAAAAATATGGAATAAGCCAAACTAGAAGAAGTGGAAGGATGCCCCATGTGGAGTAGTTGGAGATGCCCATATTTGAATAAAATGGAACATGCTAGTGTGTATGTGCCACTAGATGCTTAATAGTCCCAAAAATATCCCAACATGAGCATAATTCCATAATAATCCATATGTAAGCTAGGAAAAAAGGTTCCACTCACAAGGCATGCAAAGGTGGCCATGTGGCTCTCATATCAATAATGTGAAAACAACATGATGCTAAGATGAGAGCATGTGGAACAATAGAATTGGATCCATCCCCACCCATATGAGCTAGAGGTAAAACCCAATAAAGTGCAAAACTCATATTTGGTTGGATGGTGGAATTATAAGGTGGTGACAGAGAAAGGTGATGGAGTTGAATAAAAGATATGCCCCCAACTCAACTTGGGCATGAAACAATATATCAAGAACCAAATACAATATCAAGAGGCAAATACAATTTACAATGCATATGAGAGAAAAACCAACACAAAAAGGGTTTTATATGATGCTCAAATGCAAGGAGGCATGATGACATGAGCATGATATAATGATGATGCAACAATTATATATTTGAAGTAGCCATTATATTACTAGACCAAGTAGCATTACAATTGTTAGACAATTGGGATGCTACAACTCTCCCCCACTAAACAGGAATCTCGCCCCGAGATTCTAGGAAGAAGAAGAAGACACAAAGAGGGTAGGATACTTGGCACGGAGCTCATCTTCACGTTCCCAAGTGGCTTCATCAACGGAATGGTGCGACCACTGCACCTTGCAGAATTTGATGGACTTGTTGCGAGTCCTTCTTTCTGCGACTTCAAGGATTTTAGTGGGGTGTTCTTGATAAGACAGGTCTTCTTGGAGATTGATAAGCTCATGGTCCACGGTTCTGCCGGGATCCTTGAAGCACTTCTTGAGTTGAGAGATGTGGAAAACATCATGGACTTTGAGTTTTTCCGGGAGCTCAAGAGCATAAGCAACTTCTCCTCTTCTTCCACGAATTTTGAAAGGACCGATGTATCTAGGAGCCAGCTTTCCTTTGATACCAAAGCGGTGCGTGCCTCTCATGGGAGTGACACGAAGGTAAACGAGATCACCAGGGACATACTCCATGTCCGTGTGCTTCCTGTCATAATTGCTCTTCTGGCGACTTTGAGCAATCCTCAGATTTTCAAGAATGATGTGAACCTTATCCTCCGCTTGAGTTACAATGTCAGGGCCAAACAATGTTCTTTCTCCTGCACCTGACCAACCAATCGGAGTTCTGCATTTGCGGCCATAGAGAGCCTCAAATGGTGCCATCTTCAGACTTTTCTGGAAGCTGTTGTTGTAAGAGAATTCAGCATAAGGAAGACATTCTTCCCACTTCATGCCGAACAAGATGACGCAAGCACGAAGCATATCCTCCAGAATCTGATTGATCCTTTCAACTTGTCCTTGCGACTGAGGGTGGTATGCTGTGCTGAAGTTCAACTTTGTTCCCAAAGCATTTTGGAAACTCTCCTAGAACTTGGAAGTGAAGATGCTTCCACGGTCTGAACTGATCTCAAGCGGAACCCCATACAGAGAGACAATTTTGTTGATATAGAGCTCAGCCAACTGAATTGCAGAAATTGTTTCCTTGACGGGGAAGAAGTGAGCCACTTTAGAAAGCCTGTCAATGACAACAAAGATTGCATTGTTGCCCTTCTGCGACCTAGGAAAACCAGTGATGAAGTCCATCTCTACTCTCTCCCATTTCCATTCCGGGGGTTTCAATGGCTGTAGAAGACCGGAAGGTTTCTGATGGACAGCTTTCACTCTGCGGCAGACATCACACTCCGAGACATACTTGGCACAATATCTTTTCAAACCCGGCCACCAATATTGTGTTTTCAAGTCCATGTACATCTTTGTGCTGCCAGGGTGGATAGAAAGAACAGAATCATGCGCCTCCTTGAGAACTTGCTCTCTCAAACCCGGGTAGTTCGGAACAAACATCCGGTGTTCAAAGAAAAGCGTGCCTTGGTCATCGACGTGGAAGGACTCATACTTCGGAAGCTGGAGTTTGGATATGATCTTTTTGGTGTACGGATCACCAAGCTGAGAAGAGCGGACCTTTTCCTCCAAGAGAGGGGTTGCTAGAAGGTTCAGGAGATACCCTTGTTCCACAATTTCAAGGTTGAGCTGACGGAATTCCTCGCACAAGAGAGGCTGTTGTTCTTCCATCATGAGGTTGTTGACATAAGCTTTATACCGAGAGCATCTGCCATGACATTAGCTTTGCCCGGAGTGTAGTTGATGGTCAGATCAAAGTCAGTGATTGCTTCAATCCACCTCCTCTGCCGAAGGTTGAGATCAGGCTGAGTGAAGATATACTTCAAACTCTTGTGATCAGAAAAGATTTCACAGCGGTTGCCCAGCAAGTAATGCCTCCATACTTTCAAAGCAAGGACAACTGCTGCGAGCTCGAGGTCATGTGTAGGATAGTTGATCTCATGCGTCTTCAACTGTCGAGAGGCATAAGCAACAACTTGTTTTTCCTGCATAAGGACCGCACCCAATCCTTGCAAAGAGGCATCACAGAAGATCTGGAAAGGCTTGGATGTATCCGGAGGAACCAAGACTAGTGTGGAAGTGAGCTTCTCTTTGAGTGTCTCAAAGCTTGCTTGACATGCAGGAGTCCAAAGGTATTTCTTGACTTTCTTGAGGAGATCGGTAAGAGGCTTTGCTATCTTCGAGAAGTTCTGAACGAAGCGACGGCAATAACTAGCCAAACCAAGGAAACTCCGCACTTCTTTGACATTTACAGGAGGAAGCCATTCAACAATTGTCTTCACAGCTCGGTTGATGCAATGCCCTTGGCAGAGATGACGTGACCAAGATAGGTAACTTGAGGCAGCCAAAACTCACACTTGGAGAACTTTGCATACAGGCGGTTCTCACGAAGCTTGTTTAGGACACACCGAAGGTGTTCTTCATGGTCTTTCTGTGACTTAGAATAGACTAGGATGTCATCCAGATAGACCACAACGAACTTGTCAAGATACTCCATGAAAACCGAGTTCATGAGCCTCGAGAAGGTGGCAGGTGTGTTGGTGAGACCGAAAGACATGACCGTGTACTCATACAGGCCATAGCGGGTGGTGAAAGCTGTTTTAGGAACATCTTCCTTGCGAATCTTGATTTGGTGATAACCACTTCTCAAGTCGAGCTTAGAGAATACCACAGCTCCAGCTAGTCGATCAAGAGATCATTAATCCGGAAGGGATATTTATTCTTGATGGTTTTAGCATTGAGAGCCCGATAGTCAACACAAAGTCTATCACTTGTCTCGCTTCTTCACAAAGATTGTTGGGCTACCCCAAGAAGAAGTACTGTTGAATGAAACCCAACTTCTCTTGTTCATCAAGTCGACGCTTGAGTTCAGCCAACTCAGCAGACCCATTTTATAAGGCCGCTTGGAGATAGGAGCGGTACCAGGTTCAAGCTCAATTACAAACTCAACCTCACGATCCGGAGGCATACCAGCAACTCTTCAGAAAGACATCTGGGAACTCACAGACCACCGAACACTCAATAGCTTCCATAGCATCATCATTCAGAGCCGCCAAAGAGAAAAGCTGGATAGCAGGAGTCGACTTGGAGAATAGACTATATGGCCTTCAGAACCTTCAGAGAAACCGAGCTCAAAGACAATCAATCACAGCTGCATTTGCTGTCAACCAATCCATGCCCAAGATGACATCAATGTCAGAATTGCCCAGAATGATTAAGGACGCCGAGAACGAAGAGCCACCAATCTCAATTTGATTGCCATGGCTGATATGAGCAGCCTTCATGTTTGAACCAGGAGATTGTACCACCGCATTTACGTGATATAAGGGAACCATATCCAGATCCTCCTCATGCAAACTTATGCGAAACAAAAGAATGCGGCACCAGAATCAAACAAAACTCGCAGGACTGAGTTAACGGAAGCATACCCATCACAACTCCTGTGTGCATGCTTGAGCGGCGTTGACACAGTTGGCACGAGCAACAGTAGACCCGGGCTTGGTGTTGATGTTGAGAGCCCGAGGTGGTGGTGCACGAACCATAGGAGGGCTTGCCGCAGATCTTGGAGGTGGTGGAGGGAGAGCTTTGTTCTTCATCGGACAGTTCCAGTACTGATGCCCAGTGTCTCCACAAGTGTAACAAGCACCAGGTGGACGTGGAGCAACGTAGCCAGGGACTCCGCCAGGCGCCTGTGGTAGTGGTGGTTGTAGCCCCGGGAGCAGCGGTGAGGAAGTTTGGTGGCCTTGCCGCAGTAGCTTGAAGGTCTTGGTGAAGCCAGAGCGACGGTGGGGTGTTAGGAACCCGAACACACGCTAGAAGGAGTTGACATAGCTGAAGAGCTTGCTCGATCATGTTGTGTTTCTTTGACTCCTCAAACACTTGCCTACTTGCTTCTTCCGCAGAGTCAGTATGCTGAAGTTCCGTAAAAGACGCCGGCCTTGCATGTGTGATTGCATATTTAATCGATGCATTGAGCCCTTGCTAATCTCTTTTGATTCTTCTTGTCATCGAGATCTCATTGCCACCATAACGAGAAAGGTTCATGAAGTTTCGATGTAGGTATTGACATTATCATTGCCTCGCTTGAGGTTGAGAAACACTTCCTTCATCCTCTCCATGACAATTTCTCGATGACATCGCTCTTTGAAAGCTCCAAAGTGAACTGTCCCCAAGTAGGCTGAAAACCGGCGCTTTGCCTTCGTGTAATTCTCCCACCGAGAGCTGCATCTCCTTCGAAGGTGAGTTGCACACTTTACCCATTCTTGCTTAGGAACATCAGCAGCTGCAAGAACCTTGACATCTCACGCAACCAATCATCGCGATCAAGTGGTTGATCGTAAACATCAAATTGGCGTGGGTTGAACTTCGTGAAGCTTTTGATGTCTCCTCGCTTGGGAGGTGGAGGTAGAACAAACTCATTCCTCCCGACACTTTCTTCAAAACGCCGCTGGTTCTCATTGCATTGCCAAGGCATTGGCGATGCTTGACAACGCTGCCCCCAGTTCAGGTTGTATGTCCTCCTCAGAACGGCGTGGTGGTGCCATCCTGTTATTGATATAAAACACAAGTCAGTACTATGATGGAGAATAATAATAATCCAAAATAGTACCAAGATGGAATTAATCAAGATTAAAGGATACAATTTACTAAGATGATATTAAAATATCAACAAAGTTCAAAGCACCTAGAAGATATTAAGCATATCGCACACGATCGAAAAGGAGTGTGGTACACGATATATCAAAGAAAAATTTTCCAAATTTCGCATTAAAATACCAATAGATGCGCAAAATCACTTTACGAATCAAGATTAATGACTCTACCAATTCAATATACAAGAGCGAATGATAAGACTAGTGGTATGGTCGCGACTCCATCCCGCACTCAAATCATTACTCCGCACATGAATAAGTAAAACACGTATCCCAAAACCTTCTTCTAAAGATGATCCTAAAGATTAGCAACTACGGAAACGAACACCCCAAACAAGATAACGTCGGATAACAAGGAGTAAGACAGATCACGTCGGTTTGCAACGAATCAGATAGATCGCGTCGGTTTGCAAAAGCCTGTCGGTATGGAATGTACCAACAGTTGATAACCAAAAGGCCGATAAAGATACAACTTGGATGCAACAGATAGACAAGGAATTACACACACACACACACACAACCTATGGTACTACGGAAACCCAGAACACGTGAGTCCTAGTTTGAATTTTTAAGAAGAGAATTAAAAACGTTACACTTCCTTACCAGAAAAAGGGTGGGTGGGTGGGTAAGAAGAAAAGTGGAAGCAGTCCTACTCTCGCGTTTTGTTTTTCCCTAGTATACATAACTACCAAAAATATTTTCTAGACTGACAACGACCATTTGGCTGAGACACTGAAGGGCGGGATGGCTCTGATACCAATTGTAACTACCTCGGTGAATTACGCTCCTAGTTACAAGCCTGGATGAGCGGAAATGGTTAAAATAGTACGGTGGGGCCCAAATGCCACTCACAGGTAGACCTTTCGGCCGTCCTAACCATTTCCAAACATCAGGACAAGAACGGGCGGCGTAATCGGCAGGCGAAGGGATCAACTACATACACAAATGAGTATGTATGCAAGCCACCATACAATGGTTCTCAGAGTCATTCCATCTAAAAATAAAGGAACTATAGCAACGCCATACGGCAAGATCCAAATGTCCTAGATAGATATAATAGTTTAGGATATCTCCTCATACATCAAACATCAGAGTATCAAGCGGAAGCGGAAAACAAGATCCGAGTACGGATAAGAAGCAAACCAGCATAAGATGCCACATAAATAAACACATCCCGCCCACAGATCTCACGGATCCCCGTTCCCGGAATCTCTACACCGAATGATCGTTGCCCACATCGTCCGTCTCCTCCACCCAAAGATCCATCTTGCGAAGTTTACCATTCATCTCAATCAAACAATTTATCGTGTGAGACCCTAGGGGTACTCAGCAAGTCTTTATGCCTCTAAAGGGGACACAACCTGGGGTGACGCAATTGCAGCAAACGATAAACCCTAACAATTCTATAGATACTCGTTAACCATCCGCCTAACCAGAGATAGACGGATGTCCGTGAATGAATAACAACAGTTATAATGGTAATATTAACAGATCCATCCTCCTCGCCATCGACGAGGAAGCGGACGAACAACCCCCATCCGCTGGCAGTTTTATTATCCATTCCATGAGTGTTGCACTATTTACTAGTCGTACTTAGTCAAATTAAAAGCGGTGCTTTAGTTATGCTTGTCTATGATCGAGAAACGTGCTCCAAGTCGTCCATAACCGCGACACGGCTTTCAGAAGTTTTACCGCAGGTGCACAAATAGCAACACACACTCGATCAACCTCGAAAAACCAAATCAAAACCAACGAGGCCACGACAAAGCGATCACAGATTCAGAAATATTTCAGGGGCCACCCCATTAAGCTACCCGCAACGGTTGGCCGGCCACGAGATGGACTCAAGGTTTAGTGGCTTATCAGAACGACTGGGAACCCGAAAGTGTGACTGGCTTGTCGCTTGTCGACATGAAAACGGGTCACGCCCTAAATAGTACAGCAAGACTCGCACAATTTAAATAAAGCAAGAAGCATGGCATAAGTACAGGATAGTAAATAAAACCTCAAACTAGTTTGTGGCCCCAAGAAATAAGAATGAATCAAGCTCGCTCTGTGGGGGTCCATAAGCCTCCGGATGTGGATAGCGAATATTCAAGGAACAGAATCAAGTACTCGGGTCCCACGGGACACAAGTGAGCCTGAAAACCAAATAGCAAATATGGCTCACCGATGCCACTTTCATTAGTTATCCCATTACTACTCAGGTTAAGTTGTTTAGGTACCTCGTTATCCATCAGACACTCACATACCCTACACATGCTGTTCTACGACTCGCATGGCTCAAACAACTCCTGTAGTAATGGCTCATGGGATGGAGGAACAAGCTTCGGTGGGGTTTAAAAGTAAAGGCTATGCAATACTTGGGATTCAAATTAATGCAATCGCGACTCCATGATGCAAGAATAAGATAGAGGCAATAGGTACTATATGTATGCAAGCATGTGGTAGTGCTTGCCTGGCAGCTCAGTTGAAGCGAGAGAAGAATCTGGGTAGTGCTCCTGGGTTTCTTGATATATCCCCGCCATTGCCTATTCAAGAAGAACCAAACAAACAAGGGCCAACATAAATAAAGTGCACAAGCATATGAATAAATGCGACAAACAACCAATCATGCCATGATGAATGATGCACAATTTGCATGGCAATAAAGTAGCATGGCATGGGTGAGGTGTGGAATACAAGAATAAACCATTTTATTGAGTTTTAGCCTCATTTTATCCTCATATTAGTTGCTGTACACATTATATTTATATGATGCATGCTGCAAAACAGAACAAGGAATGCATAAACAGAAAGGTCTCGTCGAGCTAATCATTTTAGACATATCATTTGTTAAATTTGGAGTTGTAAAACAAAAGTTATTAATTAATTAAGGAAAAAGGGAATTTTATTGTAATTTTAATCAACTTGGAATTTAATGTGTTCAAAGTATATTTTGAAGGCCATATTTGAATTCCTCATATTTTTCTGATTTCAAAACATATATTATTTGTTTAGTTTGGATTTATATTTTAAAAGTTATTTGAAAACAGATTGGAATTTGAATTTGAAATAAATTGAAAAAGATTTGAATTAAAACAGAAATAAACAGAGACTTTTTGTACTCAGGCAAATCTAGACCCACCACGACGTGGGTGGCCAGCTGCGATCGGGACAACAAGGCTAGAAAAGCTTTTCTCAATCAGAGCTAGCTAGCCTCGTGAGAATGACAGTGGGACCCGGCCACGGGTCCACGTGGACAGCTGAGAGGGGCAGAACGACAGTGGGCTGGGCTGGGTTAAGGTTTACAAAAGTCAGGGGGTTTTCTGGAAGACGGTCATGGCGGCTGACTAGTGGGCCACGAGGTACCGCGGTTGCTTAAAAACAAAAGGAGGGCTAAGCAAACGACCACTACTGTCTTGTTTCTCTTCTTTCTCTCGCATCGCGACAGATCGGTGATGGCCTTGGCGGGATCGATCCTCGACACGGGCTCACAAGGCGGCGGCTACCGCTGGGCTAGGGTAGTAGTTGGAGGGCGGACGGGGCCTAGATAGGGTTTTGCACGACGTGGGAGCGACCAGACGCGCGCGCTCGTCGGTGCACCGAGGGTGTACGACGGAAAGATCAACGCGTACAGGGGACGATGACGACGACGCGGATGTCTAGGAGGGTCGGGTGCTCACCGAGAGTGTGTTGGAGGTGGTGGTTCGGACGGAGGGGTAGCGGATCGACGACGAGGCAGAGACCGGCGAAGCTAGGGTTTCGCGTCGGAGCGGCGTCGTCCTGGTGGCTCTGGTCCTCCTCCTCCTCGCTGGTACGTGCAGGACGATGCGTGGAGGGCCTTGGTCTTCCGCGGCACTCAGAGCGCCACGCCACCCGCTGGTACGAGGGTTCGTGGTGGACACCACGGTGGTGGCGATGGTGTGCAGTGGCGGTGGAGGAAAAGAGGGGAGAGGCAGGACTGGGGTGGATCTGGGGAGGCAAAGAAGTAGAGAGGGGTAGATAGGGACGGGAGAGGAGCGGGGGTGCCGTGGGGGAGTGGTTAGGGGTAGAGGTGGCTTCGGCCACCTTTTTCCCCCTCCTTCACGTGCTCGAGCTGGGGCCAAGGTGCACGGGCGTGGCTTCCAGTGTGGGCAGCAGGTGCTCGGGGGGGCCGAGCTGCAGCAAGAGAGAAGGAAGAGAGATAGAGGGGGAGGCTCGGGTTGGAGCTAGGTTAGAGGAATGGGTGGCTCGGGCTAGGGCTTGGTACTAGGGTTGGGTAGATGGGTGTGGGACCAGGGTGACCAGGTGGGGCTAGCTAGGTAGAGAGAAGAGAGGCCGAGGGAGGGGGTGGTATGGTAGCTAGGGTTTGTAGAGAGGGGGTATGTTAGATTAGGTATAGATTAGGAGAGAGGGTTAGAGAGAGAGGAGAGATGTGGTGTGGTTTTTAGAAGCTTGCATGCTCCAAACTTAGATCAAGCAAGAACATGTCAAGCTCAACAAGATCTAGACAAGAAAAGAGAGGGTGAGAGAGCTATGGGGAAAAGATCCACTCAAAATTCAAATAAAAACTCAAAAGAGAAAGAAAGGTGATGCTTTGCATGGCCCATGCATAATATTAATGCTAGGTTTCATCTTGTGAAAACAACATAAATAGCCATAGCATTTATACATATGCATTCCAAAAATATGGAATAAGCCAAACTAGAAGAAGTGGAAGGATGCCCCATGTGGAGTAGTTGGAGATGCCCATATTTGAATAAAATGGAACATGCTAGTGTGTATGTGCCACTAGATGCTTAATAGTCCCAAAAATATCCCAACATGAGCATAATTCCATAATAATCCATATGTAAGCTAGGAAAAAAGGTTCCACTCACAAGGCATGCAAAGGTGGCCATGTGGCTCTCATATCAATAATGTGAAAACAACATGATGCTAAGATGAGAGCATGTGGAACAATAGAATTGGATCCATCCCCACCCATATGAGCTAGAGGTAAAACCCAATAAAGTGCAAAACTCATATTTGGTTGGATGGTGGAATTATAAGGTGGTGACAGAGAAAGGTGATGGAGTTGAATAAAAGATATGCCCCCAACTCAACTTGGGCATGAAACAATATATCAAGAACCAAATACAATATCAAGAGGCAAATACAATTTACAATGCATATGAGAGAAAAACCAACACAAAGGGTTTTATATGATGCTCAAATGCAAGGAGGCATGATGACATGAGCATGATATAATGATAATGCAACAATTATATATTTGAAGTAGCCATTATATTACTAGACCAAGTAGCATTACAATTGTTAGACAATTGGGATGCTACACATGTGTGTTATTTCCACAAACCACACATGGATCAACCACTAGAGTCATTGCATGTTTGTTCTTATACTAAAACCACAAACCAGCACTAGAGTCATTGCATATGTGTTCTTATACTAAAATCAACATGGATCCACCAGTGGTCATTGCATGTGTGTTCTTTCCACAAACCACACATGGATCAACCACTAGAGTCATTGCCTGTGTGTTATTTCCACAAACCACACATGGATCAACAACTAGAGTCATTGCATGTGTGTTCTTATACTAAAACCACAAACTAGTACTAGATTCATTGCATGTGTGTTCTTTTCCACAAACCACACATGGATCCACCAGTGGTCATTGCATGTGTGTTCTTTCCACAAACCACATATGGATCAACCAGAGTCATTGCATGTGTGTTCTTTCCACAAACCACACATGGATCAACCACTAGAGTCATTGCATGTTTGTTCTTATACTAAAACCACAAACCAGCACTAGAGTCATTGCATGTGTGTTCTTTTCCACAAACCACACATGGATCCACCAGTGGTCATTGCATGTGTGTTCTTTCCACAAACCACACATGGATCAACCACTATAATCATTGCATGTGAGTTCTTATACTAAAACCAACACTAGAGTCATTGGATGTGTGTTCTTTTTCACAAACCACACATGGATCAACCACTAGAGTCATTACATGTGTGTTATTTCCACAAATAAACATGGATCAACAACTAGAGTCATTACATGTGTGTTCTCATACTAAAACCAACATGGATCCACCAGTGGTCATTGCATGTGTGTTCTTTCCACAAACCACACATGGATCAACCACTAGAGTCATTGCATATGTGTTATTTCCACAAACCACAGATGGAACAACCACTAGAGTCATTGCATGTTTGTTCTTATACTGAAACAACAAACCATCACTACAGTCATTACATGTGTGTTCTTTTCCACAAACCACACATGGATCCACCAATGGTCATTGCATGTGTGTTCTTTCCACAAACCACATATGGATCAACCAGAGTCATTGCATGTGTGTTCTTTCCACAAACCACACATGGATCAACCACTAGAGTCATTGCATGTGTGTTATTTCCACAAACCACACATGGATCAACCACTAGAGTCATTGCATGTTTGTTCTTATACTAAAACCACAAACCAGCACTAAAGTCATTGCATATGTGTTCTTATACTTAAATCAACATGGATCCACCAGTGATCATTGCATGTGTGTTCTTTCCACAAACCACACATGGATCAACCACTAGAGTCATTGCATGTGTGTTATTTCCACAAACCACACATGGATCAACAACTAGAGTCATTGCGTGTGTGTTCTTATACTAAAACCACAAACTAGTACTAGAGTCATTGCATGTGTGTTCTTTTCCACAAACCACACATGGATCCACCAGTGGTCATTGCATGTGTGTTCTTTCCACAAACCACATATGGATCAACCAGAGTCATTGCATGTGTGTTCTTTCCACAAACCACGCATGGATCAACCACTAGAGTCATTGCATGTTTGTTCTTATACTAAATCCACAAACCAGCACTAGAGTCATTGCATGTGTGTTCTTTTCCACAAACCACACATGGATCCACCAGTGGTCATTGCATGTGTGTTTTTCCACAAACCACACATGGATCAACCACTATAATCATTGCATGTGAGTTCTTATACTAAAACCAACACTAGAGTCATTGGATGTGTGTTCTTTTTCACAAACCACACATGGATCAACCACTAGAGTCATTGCATGTGTGTTATTTCCACAAACAAACATGGATCAACAACTAGAGTCATTGCATGTGTGTTCTTATACTAAAACCAACATGGATCCACCAGTGGTCAATGCATGTGTGTTGTTTCCACAAACCACACATGGATCAACCACTAGAGTCATTGCATGTGTGTTATTTCCACAAACCACACATGGAAGAACCACTAGAGTCATTGCATGTTTGTTCTTATACTAAAACAACAAACCAGCACTACAGTCATTGCATGTGTGTTCTTTTCCACAAACCACACATGGATCCACCAGTGGTCATTGCATGTGTGTTCTTTCCACAAAGCACATATGGATCAACCAGAGTCATTGCATGTGTGTTCTTTCCACAAACCACACATGGATCAACCACTAGAGTCATTGCATGTGTGTTATTTCCACAAACCACACATGGATCAACCACTAGAGTCATTGCATGTGTGTTATTTCCACAAACCACACATGGATCAACAACTAGAGTCATTGCATGTGTGTTCTTATACTAAAACCACAAACTAGTACTAGAGTCATTGCATGTGTGTTCTTTCCACAAACCACATATGGATCAACCAGAGTCATTGCATGTGTGTTCTTTCCACAAACCACACATGGATCAACCACTATAGTCATTGCATGTTTGTTCTTATACTAAAACCACAAACCAGCACTAGAGTCATTGCATGTGTGTTCTTTTCCACAAACCACACATGGATCCACCAGTGGTCATTGCATTTGTGTTCTTTCCACAAACCACACATGGATCAACCACTATAATCATTGCATGTGAGTTCTTATACTAAAACCAACACTAGAGTCATTGGATGTGTGTTCTTTTTCACAAACCACACATGGATCAACCACTAGAGTCATTGCATGTGTGTTATTTCCACAAACAAACATGTATCAACAACTAGAGTCATTGCATGTGTGTTCTTATACTAAAACCAACATGGATCCACCAATGGTCATTGCATGTGTGTTCTTTCCACAAACCACACATGGATCAACCACTAGAGTCATTGCATGTGTGTTCTTATACTAAAACCACATCTGGACACACTAGATTCATTGCATGTGTGTTATTTCCACAAACCACACATGGAACAACCACTAGAGTCATTGCATGTTTGTTCTTATACTAAAACAACAAACCAGCACTAGAGTCATTGCATGTCTGTTCTTTTCCACAAACCACACATGGATCCACCAGTGGTCATTGCATGTGTGTTCTTTCCACAACCACATATGGATCAACCAGAGTCATTGCATGTGTGTTCTTTCCACAAACCACACATGGATCAACCACTAGAGTCATTGCATGTGTGTTATTTCCACAAACCACACATGGATCAACCACTAGAGTCATTGCATGTTTGTTCTTATACTAAAACCACAAACCAGCACTAGAGTCATTCCATATGTGTTCTTATACTAAAACCAACATTGATCCACTAGTGGTCATTGCATGTGTGTTCTTTCGACAAACCACACATGGATCAACCACTAGAGTCATTGCATGTGTGTTATTTCCACAAAACACACATGGATCAACAGCTAGAGTCATTGCATGTGTGTTCTTATACTAAAATCACAAACCAGTACTAGAGTCATTGCATGTGTGTTCTTTTCCACAAACCACACATGGATCCATTAGTGGTCATTGCATGTGTGTTCTTTCCACAAACCACATATGGATCAACCAGAGTCATTGCATGTGTGTTCTTTCCACAAACCACACATGGATCAACCACTAGAGTCATTGCATGTTTGTTTTTATACTAAAACCACAAACCAGCACTAGAGGCATTGCATGTGTGTTCTTTTCCACAAACCACACATGGATCCACCAGTGGTCATTGCATGTGTGTTCTTTCTACAAACCACACATGGATAAACCACTAGAATCATTGCATGTGAGTTCTTATACTAAAACCAACACTAGAGTCATTGCATGTGTGTTCTTTTTCACTAACCACACATGGATCAACCACTAGAGTCATTGCATGTGTGTTATTTCCACAAACAAACATGGATCAACAACTAGAGTCATTGCATGTGTGTTCTTATACTAAAACCAACATGGATCCATAAGTGGTTATTGCATGTGTGTTCTTTCCACAAACCACACATGGATCAACCACTAGAGTCATTGCATGTGTGTTATTTCCACAAACCACACATGGACCAACCACTAGATTCATTGCATGTTTGTTCTTATACTAAAACCACAAACCAGCACTAGAGTCATTGCATGTGTGTTCTTTTCCACAAACCACACATGGATCCACCAGTGGTCATTGCATGTGTGTTCTTTCCACAAACAACACATGGATCAACCACTAGAGTCATTGCATGTGTGTTCTTTCCACAAACCATGCATGGATCAACCACTAGAGTCATTGCATGTTTGTTCTTATACTAAAACCACAAACCAGCACTAGAGTCATTGCATGTGTGTTCTTTTCCACAAACCACACATGGATCCACCAGTGGTCATTACATGTGTGTTCTTTCCACAAACCACATATGGATCAACTAGAGTCATTGCATGTGTGTTCTTTCCACAAACCACACATGGATCAACCACTAGAGTCATTGCATGTTTGTTCTTATACTAAAACCACAAACCAGCACTAGAGTAATTGCATGTGTGTTCTTTTCCACAAACCACACATGGATCCACCAGTGGTCATTGCATGTGTGTTCTTTCCACAAACCACATATGGATCAACCAGAGTCATTGCATGTGTTCTTTCCACAAACCACACATGGATCAACCACTAGAGTCATTGCATGTTTGTTCTTATACTAAAACCACAAACCAGCACTAGAGTCATTGCATGTGTGTTCTTTTCCACAAACCACACATGGATCCACCAGTGGTCATTGCATGTGTGTTGTTTCCACAAACCACACATGGATCAACCACTAGAGTCATTGCATGTGTGTTCTTATACTAAAACCACATGTGGACCCACTAGATTCATTGCATGTGTGTTATTTCCACAAACCACACATGGATCAACCACTAGAGTCATTGCATGTGTGTTATTTCCACAAACCACACATGGATCAACCACTAGATTCATTGCATATGTGTTATTTCCACAAACCACACATGGATCAACCACTAGAGTCATTGCATGTGTGTTCTTATACTAAAACCAACACTAGAGTCATTGCATGTGTGTTCTTTTCACAAACCACACATGGATCAACCACTAGAGTCATTACATGTGTGTTATTTCCACAAACCACACATGGATCAACCAGTGGTCATTGCATGTGTGTTCTTTTCCACAAACCACACATGGATCCACCAGTGGTCATTGCATGTGTGTTTTTTCCACAAACCACTTATGAATCAACCAGAGTGATTGCATGTGTGTTCTTTCCACAAACCACACATGGATCAACCACTAGAGTCATTGCATGTTTGTTCTTATACTAAAACCACAAACCAGCACTAGAGCCATTGCATGTGTGTTCTTTCCACAAACCACACATGGATCCACCAGTGGTCATTGCATGTGTTTTCTTTCCACAAACCACACATGGATCAACCACTAGAGTCATTGCTTGTGTGTTCTCATACTAAAACCAACACTAGAGTCATTGCATGTGTGTTCTTTTTCACAAACCACACATGGATCAACCACTATAGTCATTGCATGTGTGTTATTTCCACAAACAAACATGGATCAACCACTAGAGTCATTGCATGTGTGTTCTCATAATAAAACCAACATGGATCCACCAGTGGTCATTGCATGTGTGTTCTTTCCAAAAACCACACATGGATCAACCACTAGAGTCATTGCATGTGTGTTATTTCCACAAACCACACATGGATCAACCACTAGAGTCATTGTATGTTTGTTCTTATACTAAAACCACAAACCAGCACAAGAGTCATTGCATGTGTGTTCTTTTCCACAAACCACACATGGATCTACCAGTAGTCATTGCATGTGTGTTCTTTCCACAAACCACATATGGATCAACCAGAGTCATTGCATGTGTGTTCTTTCCACAAACCACACATGGATCAACCACTAGAGTCATTTCATATGTGTTATTTCCACAAACCACACATGGATCAACCACTAGAGTCATTGCCTGTGTGTTCTTATACAAAAACCATCACTAGAGTCATTGCATGTGTGTTCTTTTCATAGACCACACATGGATCAACCACTAGAGTCATTGCATATGTGTTCTTATACTAAAACTAACATGGATCCACCAGTGGTCATTGCATGTGTGTTCTTTCCACAAACCACACATGGATCAACCACTAGGGTCATTGCATGTGTGTTATTTCCACAAACCACACATGGATCAACCACTAGAGTCATTGCATGTTTGTTCTTATACTAAAACCACAAACCAGCACTAGAGTCATTGCATATGTGTTCTTATACTAAAATCAACATGGATCCACCAGTGGTCATTGCATGTGCGTTCTTTCCACAAACCACACATGGATCAACCACTAGAGTCATTGCATGTGTGTTATTTCCACAAACCACACATGGATCAACAACTAGAGTCATTGCATATGTGTTCTTATACTAAAACCACAAACTAGGACTAGATTCATTGCATGTGTGTTCTTTTCCACAAACCACACATGGATCCACCAGTGGTCATTGCATGTGTGTTCTTTCCACAAACCACATATGGATCAACCAGAGTCATTGCATGTGTGTTCTTTCCACAAACCACACATGGATCAACCACTAGAGTCATTGCATGTTTGTTTTTATACTAAAATCACAAACCAGCACTAGAGTCATTGCATGTATGTTCTTTTCCACAAACCACACATGGATCCACCAGTGGTCATTACATGTGTGTTCTTTCCACAAACCACACATGGATCAACCACTATAATCATTGCATGTGAGTTCTTATACTAAAACCAACACTAGAGTCATTGGATGTGTGTTCTTTTTCACAAACCACACATGGATCAACCACTAGAGTCATTGCATGTGTGTTATTTCCACAAATAAACATGGATCAACAACTAGAGTCATTGCATGTGTGTTCTCATACTAAAACCAACATGGATCCACCAGTGGTCATTGCATGTGTGTTCTTTCCACAAACCACACATGGATCAACCACTAGAGTCATTGCATGTGTGTTATTTCCACAAACCACACATGGAACAACCACTAGAGTCATTGCATGTGTGTTCTTTTCCACAAACCACACATGGATCCACCAGTGGTCATTGCATGTGTGTTCTTTCCACAAACCACATATGGATCAACCAGAGTCATTGCATGTGTGTTCTTTCCACAAACCACGCATGGATCAACCACTAGAGTCATTGCATGTTTGTTCTTATACTAAAACCACAAACCAGCACTAGAGTCATTGCATGTGTGTTCTTTTCCACAAACCACACATGGATCCACCAGTGGTCATTGCATGTGTGTTCTTTCCACAAACCACATATGGATCAACCAGAGTCATTGCATGTGTGTTCTTTCCACAAACCACACATGGATCAACCACTAGAGTCATTGCTTGTTTGTTCTTATACTAAAACCACAAACCAGCACTAGAGTAATTGCATGTGTGTTCTTTTCCACAAACCACACATGGATCCACCAGTGGTCATTGCATGTGTGTTCTTTCCACAAACCACATATGGATCAACCAGAGTCATTGCATGTGTGTTCTTTCCACAAACCACGCATGGATCAACCACTAGAGTCATTGCATGTTTGTTCTTATACTAAAACCACAAACCAGCACTAGAGTCATTGCATGTGTGTTCTTTTCCACAAACCACACATGGATCAACCAGCGGTCATTGCATGTGTGTTGTTTCCACAAACCACACATGGATCAACCACTAGAGTCATTGCATGTGTGTTCTTATACTAAAACCACATGTGGACCCACTAGATTCATTGCATGTGTGTTATTTCCACAAACCACACATGGATCAACCACTAGAGTCATTGCATGTGTGTTATTTCCACAAACCACACATGGATCAACCACTAGATTCATTGCATATGTGTTATTTCCACAAACCACACATGGATCAACCACTAGAGTCATTGCATGTGTGTTCTTATACTAAAACCAACACTAGAGTTATTGCATGTGTGTTCTTTTCACAAACCACACATGGATCAACCACTAGAGTCATTACATGTGTGTTATTTCCACAAACCACACATGGATCAACCAGTGGTCATTGCATGTGTGTTCTTTTCCACAAACCACACATGGATCCACCAGTGGTCATTGCATGTGTGTTCTTTCCACAAACCACTTATGAATCAACCAGAGTGATTGCATGTGTGTTCTTTCCACAAACCACACATGGATCAACCACTAGAGTCATTGCATGTTTGTTCTTATACTAAAACCACAAACCAGCACTAGAGCCATTGCATGTGTGTTCTTTTCCACAAACCACACATGGATCCACCAGTGGTCATTGCATGTGTTTTCTTTCCACAAACCACACATGGATCAACCACTAGAGTCATTGCTTGTGTGTTCTCATACTAAAACCAACACTAGAGTCATTGCATGTGTGTTCTTTTTCACAAACCACACATGGATCAACCACTATAGTCATTGCATGTGTGTTATTTCCACAAACAAACATGGATCAACCACTAGAGTCATTGCATGTGTGTTCTCATAATAAAACCAACATGGATCCACCAGTGGTCATTGCATGTGTGTTCTTTCCAAAAACCACACATGGATCAACCACTAGAGTCATTGCATGTGTGTTATTTCCACAAACCACACATGGATCAACCACTAGAGTCATTGTATGTTTGTTCTTATACTAAAACCACAAACCAGCACAAGAGTCATTGCATGTGTGTTCTTTTCCACAAACCACACATGGATCCACCAGTAGTCATTGCATGTGTGTTCTTTCCACAAACCACATATGGATCAACCAGAGTCATTGCATGTGTGTTCTTTCCACAAACCACACATGGATCAACCACTAGAGTCATTGCATGTTTTTTCTTATACTAAAACCACAAACCAGCACTAGAGTTATTGCATGTGTGTTCTTTTCCACAAACCACACATGGATCCACCAGTGGTCATTGCATGTGTGTTCTTTCCACAACCACATATGGATCAACCAGAGTCATTGCATGTGTGTTCTTTACACAAACCACACATGGATCAACCACTAGAGTCATTGCATGTTTGTTCTTATACTAAAACCACAAACCAGCACTAGAGTCATTGCATGTGTATTCTTTTCCACAAACCACACATGGATCCACTAGACTCATTGCATGTGTGTTCTTTTCCACAAAAAACTTATGGATCAACCAGTGGTCATTGCATGTGTGTTCTTTCCACAAGCCACATGTGGACCCATTACATTCATTGCATGTGTGTTATTTCCACAAACCACACATGGATAAACCACTAGAGTCATTTCATATGTGTTATTTCCACAAACCACACATGGATCAACCACTAGAGTCATTGCCTGTGTGTTCTTATACAAAAACCATCACTAGAGTCATTGCATGTGTGTTCTTTTCACAGACCACACATGGATCAACCACTAGAGTCATTGCATATGTGTTCTTATACTTAAACTAACATGGATCCACCAGTGGTCATTGCATGTGTGTTCTTTCCACAAACCACACATGGATCAACCACTAGGGTCATTGCATGTGTGTTATTTCCACAAACCACACATGGATCAACCACTAGAGTCATTGCATGTTTGTTCTTATACTAAAACCACAAACCAGCACTAGAGTCATTGCATATGTGTTCTTATACTAAAATCAACATGGATCCACCAGTGGTCATTGCATGTGCGTTCTTTCCACAAACCACACATGGATCAACCACTAGAGTCATTGCATGTGTGTTATTTCCACAAACCACACATGGATCAACAACTAGAGTCATTGCATATGTGTTCTTATACTAAAACCACAAACTAGGACTAGATTCATTGCATGTGTGTTCTTTTCCACAAACCACACATGGATCCACCAGTGGTCATTGCATGTGTGTTCTTTCCACAAACCACATATGGATCAACCAGAGTCATTGCATGTGTGTTCTTTCCACAAACCACACATGGATCAACCACTAGAGTCATTGCATGTTTGTTCTTATACTAAAATCACAAACCAGCACTAGAGTCATTGCATGTATGTTCTTTTCCACAAACCACACATGGATCCACCAGTGGTCATTACATGTGTGTTCTTTCCACAAACCACACATGCATCAACCACTATAATCATTGCATGTGAGTTCTTATACTAAAACCAACACTAGAGTCATTGGATGTGTGTTCTTTTTCACAAACCACACATGGATCAACCACTAGAGTCATTGCATGTGTGTTATTTCCACAAATAAACATGGATCAACAACTAGAGTCATTGCATGTGTGTTCTCATACTAAAACCAACATGGATCCACCAGTGGTCATTGCATGTGTGTTCTCTCCACAAACCACACATGGATCAACCACTAGAGTCATTGCATGTGTGTTATTTCCACAAACCACACATGGAACAACCACTAGAGTCATTGCATGTGTGTTCTTTTCCACAAACCACACATGGATCCACCAGTGGTCATTGCATGTGTGTTCTTTCCACAAACCACATATGGATCAACCAGAGTCATTGCATGTGTGTTCTTTCCACAAACCACACATGGATCAACCACTAGATTCATTGCATGTGTGTTCTTTTCCACAAACCACACATGGATCCACCAGTGGTCATTGCATGTGTGTTCTTTCCACAAACCACATATGGATCCACCAGTGGTCATTGCATGTGTGTTCTTTCCACAAACCACATATGGATCAACCAGAGTCATTGCATGTGTGTTCTTTCCACAAACCACACATGGATCAACCACTAGAGTTATTGCATGTTTGTTCTTATACTAAAATCACAAACCAGCACTAGAGTCATTGCATGTATGTTCTTTTCCACAAACCACACATGGATCCACCAGTGGTCATTACATGTGTGTTGTTTCCACAAACCACACATGGATCAACCACTATAATCATTGCATGTGAGTTCTTATACTAAAACCAACACTAGAGTCATTGGATGTGTGTTCTTTTTCACATACCACACATGGATCAACCACTAGAGTCATTGCATGTGTGTTATTTCCACAAATAAACATGGATCAACAACTAGAGTCATTGCATGTGTGTTCTCATACTAAAACCAACATGGATCCACCAGTGGTCATTGCATGTGTGTTCTTTCCACAAACCACACATGGATCAACCACTAGAGTAATTGCATGTGTGTTATTTCCACAAACCACACATGGAACAACCACTAGAGTCATTGCATGTTTGTTCTTATACTAAAACCACAAACCAGCACTAGAGTCATTGCATGTGTGTTCTTTTTCACAAACCACACATGGATCCACCAGTGGTCATTGCATGTGTGTTCTTTCCACAAACCACATATGGATCAACCACTAGGGTCATTGCATGCGTGTTCTTTCCACAAACCACACATGGATCAACCACTAGAGTCATTGCATGTTTGTTCTTATACTAAAACCACAAACCAGCACTAGAGTCGTTGCATGTGTGTTCTTATACTTAAATCAACATGGATCCACCAGTGGTCATTGCATGTGTGTTCTTTCCACAAACCACACATGGATCAACCACTAGAGTCATTGCATGTGTGTTCTTTCCACAAATCACGCATGGATCAACCACTAGAGTCATTGCATGTTTGTTCTTATACTAAAACCACAAACTAGCACTAGAGTCATTGCATGTGTGTTCTTTTCCACAAACCACACATGTATCCACCAGTGGTCATTGCATGTGTGTTCTTTCCACAAACCACACATGGATCAACCACTAGAGTCATTGCATGTGTGTTCTTATACTAAAACCAACACTAGAGTCATTACATGTGTGTTCTTTTCACAAATCCCACATGGATGAACCACTAGAGTCATTGCGTGTGTGTTATTTCCACAAACAAACATGGATCAACCAGTGGTCATTGCATGTGTGTTCTTTCCACAAATCACATATGGATCAACCAGAGTCTTTGCATGTGTTTTCTTTCCACAAACCACACATGGATCAACCACTAGGGTCATTGCATGTTTGTTCTTATACTAAAACCACAAACCAGCACTAGAGTTATTGCATGTGTGTTCTTTTCCACAAACCACACATGGATCCACTAGGCTCATTGCATGTGTGTTCTTTTCCATAAACAACTTATGGATCAACTAGTGGTCATTGCATGTGTGTTATTTCGACAAACCACATGTGGACCCGTTACAGTCATTGCGTGTGTGTTATTTCCACAAACCACACATGGATCAACCACTAGAGTCATTGCATATGTGTTATTTCCACAAACCACACATGGATCAACCACTAGAGTCATTGCATGCGTGGTCTTATACTAAAACCAACACTAGAGTCATTGCATGTGTGTTCTTTCCACAAACCACACATGGATCAACCACTAGAGTCATTGCATGTGTGTTATTTCCAAAACCACACGTGGATCAACCACTAGAGTCATTTCATGTGTGTTCTTCTACTAAAACCACAAACCAGTACTAGAGTCATTGCACGTGGTTTCTTTTCCACAAACCACACATGGATCCACCAGTGGTCATTGCATGTGTGTTCTTTCCACAAACCACATATGGATCAACCAGAGTCATTGCATGTGTGTTCTTTCCACAAACCACACATGGATCAACCACTAGAGTCATTGCATGTTTGTTCTTATACTAAAACCACAAACCAGCACTAGAGTCATTGCATGTGTGTTCTTTTCCACAAACCACACATGGATCCACCAGTGGTCATTTCATGTGTGTTCTTTCCGCAAACAACACATGGATCAACCACTAGAGTCATTGCATGTGTGTTCTTTCCACAAACCACGCATGGCTCAACCACTAGAGTCATTGCATGTCTGTTCTTATACTAAAACCACAAACCAGCACTAGAGTCATTGCATGTGTGTTCTTTTCCACAAACCACACATGGATCCACCAGTGGTCATTGCATGTGTGTTCTTTCCACAAACCACATATGGATCAACCAGAGTCATTGCATGTGTTTTCTTTCCACAAACCACACATGGATCAACCACTAGAGTCATTGCATGTTTGTTATTATACTAAAACCACAAACCAACACTACAGTCATTGCATTTGTGTTCTTTTCCACAAACCACACATGGATCCACCAGTGATCATTGCATGTGTGTTCTTTCCACAAACCACATATGGATCAACCAGAGTCATTGCATGCGTGTTCTTTCCACAAACCACACATGGATCAACCACTAGAGTCATTGCATGTTTGTTCTTATACTAAAACCACAAACCAGCACTAGAGTCATTGCATGTGTGTTGTTTTCCACAAATCTCACATGGATCCACCAGTGGTCATTGCATGTGTGTTCGTTCCACAAACCACACATGGATCAACCAGAGTCATTGCATGTGTGTTCTTTCCACAAACCACGCATGGATCAACCACTAGAGTCATTGCATGTTTGTTCTTATACTAAAACCACAAACTAGCACTAGAGTCAGTGCATGTGTGTTCTTTTCCACAAACCACGCATGTATCCACCAGTGGTCATTGCATGTGTGTTCTTTCCACAAACCACACATGGATCAACCACTAGAGTCATTGCATGTGTGTTCTTATACTAAAACCAACACTAGAGTCATTGCATGTGTGTTCTTTTCACAAATCACACATGGATCAACCACTAGAGTCATTGCATGTGTGTTATTTCCACAAACAAACATGGATCAACCAGTGGTCATTGCATGTGTGTTCTTTCCACAAATAACATATGGATCAACCAGAGTCTTTGCGTGTGTGTTCTTTCCACAAACCACACATGGATCAACCACTAGGGTCATTGCATGTTTGTTCTTATACTAAAACCACAAACCAGCACTAGAGTTATTGCATGTGTGTTCTTTTCCACAAACCACACATGGATCCACTAGACTCATTGCATGTGTGTTCTTTTCCATAAACAACTTATAGATCAACTAGTGGTCATTGCATGTGTGTTATTTCGACAAACCACATGTGGACCCATATAGTCATTGCATGTGTGTTATTTCCACAAACCACACATGGATCAACCACTAGAGTCATTGCATATGTGTTATTTCCACAAACCACACATGGATCAACCACTAGAGTCATTGCATGCGTGTTCTTATACTAAAACCAACACTAGAGTCATTGCATGTGTGTTCTTTCCACAAACCACACATGGATCAACCACTAGAGTCATTGCATGTGTGTTATTTCCAAAACCACACATGGATCAACCACTAGAATCATTGCATGTGTGTTCTTATACTAAAAACACAAACCAGTACTAGAGTCATTGCACGTGGTTTCTTTTCCACAAACCACACATGGATCCACCAGTGGTCATTGCATGTGTGTTCTTTCCACAAACCACATATGGATCAACCAGAGTCATTGCATGTGTTTTCTTTCCACAAACCACACATGGATCAACCACTAGAGTCATTGCATGTTTGTTCTTATACTAAAACCACAAACCAGCACTAGAGTCATTGCATGTGTGTTCTTTTCCACAAACCACACATGGATCCACCAGTGGTCATTTCATGTGTGTTCTTTCCACAAACAACACATGGATCAACCACTAGAGTCATTGCATGTGTGTTCTTTCCACAAACCACGCATGGATCAACCACTAGAGTCATTGCATGTTTGTTCTTATACTAAAACCACAAATCAGCACTAGAGTCATTGCATGTGTGTTCTTTTCCACAAACCACACATGGATCCACCAGTGGTCATTGCATGTGTGTTCTTTCCACAAACCACATATGGATCAACCAGAGTCATTGCATGTGTTTTCTTTCCACAAACCACACATGGATCAACCACTAGAGTCATTGCATGTTTGTTATTATACTAAAACCACAAACCAGCACTAGAGTCATTGCATTTGTGTTCTTTTCCACAAACCACACATGGATCCACCAGTGATCATTGCATGTGTGTTCTTTCCACAAACCACATATGGATCAACCAGAGTCATTGCATGCGTGTTCTTTCCACAAACCACACATGGATCAACCACTAGAGTCATTGCATGTTTGTTCTTATACTAAAACCACAAACCAGCACTAGAGTCATTGCATGTGTGTTCTTTCCACAACTCACATGGATCCACAAGTGGTCATTGCATGTGTTCGTTCCACAAACCACATATGGATCAACCGTAGTCATTACATGTGTGTTCTTTCCACAAACCACACATGGATCAACCACTAGAGTCATTGCATGTGTGTTATTTCCACAAACCACACATGGATCAACCACTAGATTCATTGCATATGTGTTATTTCCACAAACCACACATGGATCAACCACTAGAGTCATTGCATGTGTGTTCTTATACTAAAACCAACACTAGAGTTATTGCATGTGTGTTCTTTTCACAAACCACACATGGATCAACCACTAGAGTCATTACATGTGTGTTATTTCCACAAACCACACATGGATCAACCAGTGGTCATTGCATGTGTGTTCTTTTCCACAAACCACACATGGATCCACCAGTGGTCATTGCATGTGTGTTCTTTCCACAAACCACTTATGAATCAACCAGAGTGATTGCATGTGTGTTCTTTCCACAAACCACACATGGATCAACCACTAGAGTCATTGCATGTTTGTTCTTATACTAAAACCACAAACCAGCAATAGAGTCATTGCATGTGTGTTCTTTTCCACAAACCACACATGGATCCACCAGTGGTCATTGCATGTGTGTTCTTTCCACAAACCACACATGGATCAACCACTAGAGTCATTGCCTGTGTGTTCTTATACTAAAACCAACACTAGAGTCATTCCATGTGTGTTCTTTTTCACAAACCACACATGGATCAACCACTATAGTCATTGCATGTGTGTTATTTCCACAAACAAACATGGATCAACCACTAGAGTCATTGCATGTGTGTTCTTATACTAAAACCAACATGGATCCACCAGTGGTAATTGCATGTGTGTTCTTTCCACAAACCACACATGGATCAACCACTAGAGTCATTGCATGTGTGTTGTTATACTAAAACCAACATGGATCCACCAGTGGTCATTGCATGTGTGATCTTTCCACAAACCACACATGGATCTACCAGTGGTCATTGCATGTGTGTTCTTTCCACAAACCACATATGGATCAAACACTAGGGTCATTGCATGCGTGTTCTTTCCACAAACCACACATGGATCAACCACTAGAGTCATTGCATGTTTGTTCTTATACTAAAACCACAAACCAGCACTAGAGTCGTTGCATGTGTGTTCTTATACTTAAATCAACATGGATCCACCAGTGGTCATTGCATGTGTGTTCTTTCCACAAACCACACATGGATCAACCACTAGAGTCATTGCATGTGTGTTCTTTCCACAAACCACGCATGGATCAACCACTAGAGTCATTGCATGTTTGTTCTTATACTAAAACCACAAACTAGCACTAGAGTCATTGCATGTGTGTTCTTTTCCACAAACCACACATGTATCCACCAGTGGTCATTGCATGTGTGTTCTTTCCACAAACCACACATGGATCAACCACTAGAGTCATTGCATGTGTGTTCTTATACTAAAACCAACACTAGAGTCATTACATGTGTGTTCTTTTCACAAATCACACATGGATGAACCACTAGAGTCATTGCATGTGTGTTATTTCCACAAACAAACATGGATCAACCAGTGGTCATTGCATGTGTGTTCTTTCCACAGATCACATATGGATCAACCAGAGTCTTTGCATGTGTTCTCTTTCCACAAACCACACATGGATCAACCACTAGGGTCATTGCATGTTTGTTCTTATACTAAAACCACAAACCAGCACTAGAGTTATTGCATGTGTGTTCTTTTCCACAAACCACACATGGATCCGCTAGGCTCATTGCATGTGTGTTCTTTTCCATAAACAACTTATGGATCAACTAGTGGTCATTGCATGTGTGTTATTTCGACAAACCACATGTGGACCCGTTACAGTCATTGCGTGTGTGTTATTTCCACAAACCACACATGGATCAACCACTAGAGTCATTGCATATGTGTTATTTCCACAAACCACACATGGATCAACCACTAGAGTCATTGCATGCGTGTTCTTATACTAAAACCAACACTAGAGTCATTGCATGTGTGTTCTTTCCACAAACCACACATGGATCAACCACTAGAGTCATTGCATGTGTGTTATTTCCAAAACCACACGTGGATCAACCACTAGAGTCATTTCATGTGTGTTCTTCTACTAAAACCACAAACCAGTACTAGAGTCATTGCACATGGTTTCTTTTCCACAAACCACACATGGAACCACCAGTGGTCATTGCATGTGTGTTCTTTCCACAAACCACATATGGATCAACCAGAGTCATTGCATGTGTGTTCTTTCCACAAACCACACATGGATCAACCACTAGAGTCATTGCATGTTTGTTCTTATACTAAAACCACAAACCAGCACTAGAGTCATTGCATGTGTGTTCTTTTCCACAAACCACACATGGATCCACCAGTGGTCATTTCATGTGTGTTCTTTCCGCAAACAACACATGGATCAACCACTAGAGTCATTGCATGTCTGTTCTTATACTAAAACCACAAACCAGCACTAGAGTCATTGCATGTGTGTTCTTTTCCACAAACCACACATGGATCCACCAGTGGTCATTGCATGTGTGTTCTTTCCACAAACCACATATGGATCAACCAGAGTCATTGCATGTGTTTTCTTTCCACAAACCACACATGGATCAACCACTAGAGTCATTGCATGTTTGTTATTATACTAAAACCACAAACCAGCACTACAGTCATTGCATTTGTGTTCTTTTCCACAAACCACACATGGATCCACCAGTGATCATTGCATGTGTGTTCTTTCCACAAACCACATATGGATCAACCAGAGTCATTGCATGCGTGTTCTTTCCACAAACCACACATGGATCAACCACTAGAGTCATTGCATGTTTGTTCTTATACTAAAACCACAAACCAGCACTAGAGTCATTGCATGTGTGTTGTTTTCCACAAATCTCACATGGATCCACCAGTGGTCATTGCATGTGTGTTTGTTCCACAAACCACACATGGATCAACCAGAGTCATTGCATGTGTGTTCTTTCCACAAACCACGCATGGATCAACCACTAGAGTCATTGCATGTTTGTTCTTATACTAAAACCACAAACTAGCACTAGAGTCAGTGCATGTGTGTTCTTTTCCACAAACCACGCATGTATCCACCAGTGGTCATTGCATGTGTGTTCTTTCCACAAACCACACATGGATCAACCACTAGAGTCATTGCATGTGTGTTCTTATACTAAAACCAACACTAGAGTCATTGCATGTGTGTTCTTTTCACAAATCACACATGGATCAACCACTAGAGTCATTGCATGTGTGTTATTTACACAAACAAACATGGATCAACCAGTGGTCATTGCATGTGTGTTCTTTCCACAAATAACATATGGATCAACCAGAGTCTTTGCGTGTGTGTTCTTTCCACACACCACACATGGATCAACCACTAGGGTCATTGCATGTTTGTTCTTATACTAAAACCACAAACCAGCACTAGAGTTATTCCATGTGTGTTCTTTTCCACAAACCACACATGGATCCACTAGACTCATTGCATGTGTGTTCTTTTCCATAAACAACTTATGGATCAACTAGTGGTCATTGCATGTGTGTTATTTCGACAAACCACATGTGGACCCATACAGTCATTGCATGTGTGTTATTTCCACAAACCACACATGGATCAACCACTAGAGTCATTGAATATGTGTTATTTCCACAAACCACACATGGATCAACCACTAGAGTCATTGCATGCGTGTTCTTATACTAAAACCAACACTAGAGTCATTGCATGTGTGTTCTTTCCACAAATCACACATGGATCAACCACTAGAGTCATTGCATGTGTGTTATTTCCAAAACCACACATGGATCAACCACTAGAATCATTGCATGTGTGTTCTTATACTAAAAACATAAACCAGTACTAGAGTCATTGCACGTGGTTTCTTTTCCACAAACCACACATGGATCCACCAGTGGTCATTGCATGTGTGTTCTTTCCACAAACAACATATGGATCAACCAGAGTCATTGCATGTGTGTTCTTTCCACAAACCACACATGGATCAACCACTAGAGTCATTGCATGTTTGTTCTTATACTAAAACCACAAACCAGCACTAGAGTCATTGCATGTGTGTTCTTTTCCACAAACCACACATGGATCCACCAGTGGTCATTGCATGTGTGTTCTTTCCACAAACAACACATGGATCAACCACTAGAGTCATTGCATGTGTGTTCTTTCCACAAACCACGCATGGATCAACCACTAGAGTCATTGCATGTTTGTTCTTATACTAAAACCACAAATCAGCACTAGAGTCATTGCATGTGTGTTCTTTTCCACAAACTACACATGGATCCACCAGTGGTCATTGCATGTGTGTTCTTTCCACAAACCACATATGGATCAACCAGAGTCATTGCATGTGTTTTCTTTCCACAAACCACACATGGATCAACCACTAGAGTCATTGCATGTTTGTTATTATACTAAAACCACAAACCAGCACTAGAGTCATTGCATTTGTGTTCTTTTCCACAAACCACACATGGATCCACCAGTGATCATTGCATGTGTGTTCTTTCCACAAACCACATATGGATCAACCAGAGTCATTGCATGCGTGTTCTTTCCACAAACCACACATGGATCAACCACTAGAGTCATTGCATGTTTGTTCTTATACTAAAACCACAAACCAGCACTAGAGTCATTGCATGTGTGTTCTTTTCCACAAATCTCACATGGATCCACAAGTGGTCATTGCATGTGTGTTCGTTCCACAAACCACACATGGATCAACCAGAGTCATTGCATGTGTGTTCTTTCCACAAACCACGCATGGATCAACCACTAGAGTCATTGCATGTGTGTTATTTCCACAAACCACACATGGATCAACCACTAGATTCATTGCATATGTGTTATTTCCACAAACCACACATGGATCAACCACTAGAGTCATTGCATGTGTGTTCTTATACTAAAACCAACACTAGAGTTATTGCATGTGTGTTCTTTTCACAAACCACACATGGATCAACCACTAGAGTCATTACATGTGTGTTATTTCCACAAACCACACATGGATCAACCAGTGGTCATTGCATGTGTGTTCTTTTCCACAAACCACACATGGATCCACCAGTGGTCATTGCATGTGTGTTCTTTCCACAAACCACATATGAATCAACCAGAGTGATTGCATGTGTGTTCTTTCCACAAACCAGACATGGATCAACCACTAGAGTCATTGCATGTTTGTTCTTATACTAAAACCACAAACCAGCAATAGAGTCATTGCATGTGTGTTCTTTTCCACAAACCACACATGGATCCACCAGTGGTCATTGCATGTGTGTTCTTTCCACAAACCACACATGGATCAACCACTAGAGTCATTGCCTGTGTGTTCTTATACTAAAACCAACACTAGAGTCATTGCATGTGTGTTCTTTTTCACAAACCACACATGGATCAACCACTATAGTCATTGCATGTGTGTTATTTCCACAAACAACCATGGATCAACCACTAGAGTCATTGCATGTGTGTTCTTATACTAAAACCAACATGGATCCACCAGTGGTAATTGCATGTGTGTTCTTTCCACAAACCACACATGGATCAACCACTAGAGTCATTGCATGTGTGTTATTTCCACAAACCACACATGGATCAACCACTAGAGTCATTGTATGTTTGTTCTTATACTAAAACCACAAACCAGCACTAGAGTCATTGCATGTGTGTTCTTTTCCACAAACCACACATGGATCCACCAGTAGTCATTGCATGTGTGTTCTTTCCACAAACCACATATGGATCAACCAGAGTCATTGCATGTGTGTTCTTTCCACAAACCACACTTGGATCAACCACTAGAGTCATTGCATGTTTGTTCTTATACTAAAACCACAAACCCGCACTAGAGTTATTGCATGTGTGTTCTTTTCCACAAACCACACATGGATCCACCAGTGGTCATTGCATGTGTGTTCTTTCCACAACCACATATGGATCAACCAGAGTCATTGCATGTGTGTTCTTTACACAAACCACACATGGATCAACCACTAGAGTCATTGCATGTTTGTTCTTGTACTAAAACCACAAACTAGCACTAGAGTCATTGCATGTGTGTTCTTTTCCACAAACCACACATGGATCCACTAGACTCATTGCATGTGTGTTCTTTTCCACAAACAACTTATGGATCAACCAGTGGTCATTGCATGTGTGTTCTTTCCACAAGCCACATGTGTACCCATTACATTCATTGCATGTGTGTTATTTCCACAAACCACACATGTATCAACCACTAGAGTCATTTCATATGTGTTATTTCCACAAACCACACATGGATCAACCACTAGAGTCATTGCATGTGTGTTCTTATACAAAAACCAACACTAGAGTCATTGCATGTGTGTTCTTTTCACAAACCACACATGGATCAGACCATTAGAGTCATTGCATGTGTGTTATTTCCAAAAACAAAAATGGATCAACCACTAGAGTCATTGCATGTGTGTTGTTATACTAAAACCAACATGGATCCACCAGTGGTCATTGCATGTGTGATCTTTCCACAAACCACACATGGATCTACCAGTGGTCATTGCATGTGTGTTCTTTCCACAAACCACATATGGATCAACCAGAGTCATTGCATGTGTTTTCTTTCCACAAACCACACATGGATCAACCACTAGAGTAATTGGATGTTTGTTATTATACTAAAACCACAAACCAGCACTAGAGTCATTGCATTTGTGTTCTTTTCCACAAACCACACATGGATCCACCAGTGGTCATTGCATGTGTGTTCTTTCCACAAACCACATATGGATCAACCAGAGTCATTGCATGTGTGTTCTTTCCACAAACCACACATGGATCAACCACTAGAGTCATTGCATGTTTGTTCTTATACTAAAACCACAAACCAGCACTAGAGTCATTGCATGTGTGTTCTTTTCCACAAATCACACATGGATCCACCAGTGGTCATTGGATGTGTGTTCGTTCCACAAACCACACATGGATCAACCAGAGTCATTGCATGTGTGTTCTTTCCACAAACCACACATGGATCAACCACTAGAGTCATTGCATGTTTGTTCTTATACTAAAACCACAAACTAGCACTAGAGTCATTGCATGTGTGTTCTTTTCCAAAAACCACACATGTATCCACCAGTGGTCATTGCATGTGTGTTCTCTCCACAAACCACACATGGATCAACCACTAGAGTCATTGCATGTGTGTTCTTATACTAAAACCAACACTAGAGTCATTGCATGTGTGTTCTTCTCACAAATCACACATGGATCAACCACTAGAGTCATTGCATGTGTGTTATTTCCACAAACAAACATGGATCAACCAGTGGTCATTGCATGTGTGTTCTTTCCACAAATCACATATGGATCAACCAGACTCTTTGCATGTGTGTTCTTTCCACAAACCACACATGGATCAACCACTAGGGTCATTGCATGTTTGTTCTTATACTAAAACCACAAACCAGCACTAGAGTTATTGCATGTGTGTTCTTTTCCACAAACCACACATGGATCCACTAGACTCATTGCATGTGTGTTCTTTTCCACAAACAACTTATGGATCAACTAGTGGTCATTGCATGTGTGTTATTTCCACAAACCACACATGGATCAACCACTAGAGTCATTGCATATGTGTTATTTCCACAAACCACACATGAATCAACCACTAGAGTCATTGCATGTGTTGTTATACACTAAACCAACACTGGAGTCATTGCATGTGTGTTCTTTCCACAAACCACACATGGATCAACCACTAGAGTCATTGCATGTGTGTTATTTCCAAAACCACACATGGATCGACCACTAGAGTCATTGCATGTGTTCTTATACTAAAACCACAAACCAGTACTAGAGTCATTGCACGTGGTTTCTTTTCCACAAACCACACATTGATCCACCAGTGGTCATTGCATGTGTGTTCTTTCCACAAACCACATATGGATCAACCAGAGTCATTGCATGTGTGTTCTTTCCACAAACCACACATGGATCAACCACTAGAGTCATTGCATGTTTGTTCTTATACTAGAACCACAAACCAGCACTAGAGTCATTGCATGTGTGTTCTTTTCCACAAACCACACATGGATCCACCAGTGGTCATTGCATGTGTGTTCTTTCACAAACAACACATGGATCAACCACTAGAGTCATTGCATGTGTGTTTTTTCCACAAACCACGCATGGATCAACCACTAGAGTCATTGCATGTTTGTTCTTATACTAAAACCACACACCAGCACTAGAGTCATTGCATGTGTGTTCTTTTCCAGAAACCACACATGGTTCCACCAGTGGTCATTGCATGTGTGTTCTTTCCACAAACCACATATGGATCAACCACTAGAGTCATTGCATGTGCGTTCTTTCCACAAACCACACATGGATCAACCACTAGAGTCATTGCATGTTTGTTCTTATACTAAAACCACAAACCAGCACTAGAGTCATTGCATGTGTGTTCTTTTCCACAAATCACACATGGATCCACCAGTGGTCATTGGATGTGTGTTCGTTCCACAAACCACACATGGATCAACCAGAGTCATTGCATGTGTGTTCTTTCCACAAACCACGCATGGATCAACCACTAGAGTCATTGCATGTTTGTTCTTATACTAAAACCACAAACTAGCACTAGAGTCATTGCATGTGTGTTCTTTTCCAAAAACCACACATGTATCCACCAGTGGTCATTGCATGTGTGTTCTCTCCACAAACCACACATGGATCAACCACTAGAGTCATTGCATGTGTGTTATTTCCAAAACCACACATGGATCGACCACTAGAGTCATTGCATGTGTGTTCTTATACTAAAACCACAAACCAGTACTAGAGTCATTGCACGTGGTTTCTTTTCCACAAACCACACATTGATCCACCAGTGGTCATTGCATGTGTGTTCTTTCCACAAACCACATATGGATCAACCAGAGTCATTGCATGTGTGTTCTTTCCACAAACCACACATGGATCAACCACTAGAGTCATTGCATGTTTGTTCTTATACTAAAACCACAAACCAGCACTAGAGTCATTGCATGTGTGTTCTTTTCCACAAACCACACATGGATCCACCAGTGGTCATTGCATGTGTGTTCTTTCACAAACAACACATGGATCAACCACTAGAGTCATTGCATGTGTGTTCTTTCCACAAACCACGCATGGATCAACCACTAGAGTCATTGCATGTTTGTTCTTATACTAAAACCACAAACCAGCACTAGAGTCATTGCATGTGTGTTCTTTTTCCACAAACCACACATGGATCCACCAGTGGTCATTGCATGTGTGTTCTTTCCACAAACCACATATGGATCAACCAGAGTCATTGCATGTGTGTTCTTTCCACAAACCACACATGGATCAACCACTAGAGTCATTGCATGTTTGTTCTTATACTAAAACCACAAACCAGCACTAGAGTCATTGCATGTGTGTTCTTTTCCACAAATCACACATGGATCCACCAGTGGTCATTGGATGTGTGTTCGTTCCACAAACCACACATGGATCAACCAGAGTCATTGCATGTGTGTTCTTTCCACAAACCACGCATGGATCAACCACTATAGTCATCAGCCGTTTGTTCTTATACTAAAACTACAAAAGCACTAGAGTCATTGAATGTGTGTTTTTTCCAAAAACACACTTGTATCCACCAATGGTCATTGCATGTGTGTAATTTCCACAAACCACACATGGATCAACCACTAGAGTCATTGCATGTGTGTTCTTATACTAAAACCAACACTAGAGTCATTGCATGTGTGTTCTTTTCACAAATCACACATGGATCAACCACTAGAGTCATTGCATGTGTGTTATTTCCACAAACAAACATGGATCAACCAGTGGTAATTGCATGTGTGTTCTTTCCACAAATCACATATGGATCAACCAGAGTCATTGCATGTGTGTTCTTTCCACAAACCACACATGGATCAACCACTAGAGTCATTGCATGTTTGTTCTTATACTAAAAACACAAACCGGCACTAGAGTCATTGCATGTGTGTTCTTTTCCACAAACCACACATGGATCCACCACTGGTCATTGCATGTGTGTTCTTTTCCATAAACAACTTATGGATTAACCACTAGTGGTCATTGCATGTGTTCTTATACAAACCAGATGTGGACCCACTAGAGTCATTGCATGTGTGTTATTTTCACAAACCACACATGGATCAACCACTAGAGTCATTGCATATGTGTTATTTCCACAAAACACACATGGATCAACCACTAGAGTCATTGGATGCGTGTTCTTATACTAAAACCAACACTAGAGTCATTGCATGTGTGTTCTTTCCACAAACCACACATGGATCAACCACTAGAGTCATTGCATGTATGTTATTTCCACAAACCACACATGGATCAACCACTAGAGTCATTGCATGTGTGTTCTTATACTAAAACCACAAACCAGTACTAGAGTCATTGCACGTGGTTTCTATTCCACAAACCACACATGGATCCACCAGTGGTCATTGCATGTGTGTTCTTTCCACAAACCACATATGGATCAACCAGAGTCATTGCATGTGTGTTCTTTCCACAAACCACACATGGATCAACCACTAGAGTCATTGCATGTTTGTTCTTATACTAAAACCACAAACCAGAACTAGAGTCATAGCATGTGTGTTCTTTTCCACAAACCACACATGGATCCACCAGTGGTCATTGCATGTGTGTTGTTTCCACCACACATGGATCAACCAGAGTCATTGCATGTGTGTTCTTTCCACAAACCACACATGGATCAACCACTAGAGTCATTGCATGTTTGTTCTTATACTAAAACCACAAACCAGCACTAGAGTCATTGCATGTGTGTTCTTTTCCACAAACCACACATGGATCCACCAGTGGTCATTGCATGTGTGTTCTTTCCACAAACCACAAATGGATCAACCATAGTCATTGCATGTGTGTTCTTTACACAAACCACACATGGATCAACCAGAGTCATTGCATGTGTGTTCTTTCCAAAAACATGGATCAACCACTAGAGTCATTGCATGTGTGTTCTTATACTAAAACCACATGGATAGTCATTGCATGTATGTTCTTTCCACAAACCACACATGGATCTACCAGTGGTCATTGCATGTGTGTTCTTTCCACAAACCACATATGGATCAACCAGAGTCATTGCATGTGTCTTCTTTCCACAAACCACACATGGATCAACCACTAGAGTCATTGCATGTTTGTTATTATACTAAAACCACAAACCAGCACTAGAGTCATTGCATTTGTGTTCTTTTCCACAAACCACACATGGATCCACCAGTGGTCATTGCATGTGTGTTCTTTCCACAAACAACATATGGATCAACCAGAGTCATTGCATGTGTGTTCTTTCCACAAACCACTCATGGATCAACCACTAGAGTCATTGCATGTTTGTTCTTATACTAAAACCACAAACCAGCACTAGAGTCATTGCATGTGTGTTCTTTTCCACAAATCACACATGGATCCACCAGTGGTCATTGGATGTGTGTTCGTTCCACAAACCACACATGGATCAACTAGAGTCATTGCATGTGTGTTCTTTCCACAAACCACGCATGGATCAACCACTAGAGTCATTGCATGTTTGTTCTTATACTAAAACCACAAACTAGCACTAGAGTCATTGCATGTGTGTTCTTTTCCAAAAACCACACATGTATCCACCAGTGGTCATTGCATGTGTGTTCTCTCCACAAACCACACATGGATCAACAACTAGAGTCATTGCATGTGTGTTCTTATACTAAAACCAACACTAGAGTCATTGCATGTGTGTTCTTTTCACAAATCACACATGGATCAACCACTAGAGTCATTGCATGTGTGTTATTTCCACAAACAAACATGGATCAACCAGTGGTCATTGCATGTGTGTTCTTTCCACAAATCACATATGGATCAACCAGAGTCTTTGCATGTGTGTTCTTTCCACAAACCACACATGGATCAACCACTAGGGTCATTGCATGTTTGTTCTTATACTAAAACCACAAACCAGCACTAGAGTTATTGCATGTGTGTTCTTTTCCACAAACCACACATGGATCCACTAGACTCATTGCATGTGTGTTCTTTTCCATAAACAACTTATGGATCAACTAGTGGTCATTGCATGTGTGTTATTTGGACAAACCAGATGTGGACCCATTACAGTCATTGCATGTGTGTTATTTCCACAAACCACACATGGATCAACCACTAGAGTCATTGCATATGTGTTATTTCCACAAACCACACATGGATCAACCACTAGAGTCATTGCATGCATGTTCTTATACTAAAACCAACACTAGAGTCATTGCATGTGTGTTCTTTCCACAAACCACACATGGATCAACCACTAGAGTCATTGCATGTGTGTTATTTCCAAAACCACACATGGATCGACCACTAGAGTCATTGCATGTGTTCTTATACTAAAACCACAAACCAGTACTAGAGTCATTGCACGTGGTTTCTTTTCCACAAACCACACATGGATCCACCAGTGGTCATTGCATGTGTGTTCTTTCCACAAACCACATATGGATCAACCAGAGTCATTGCATGTGTGTTCTTTCCACAAACCACACATGGATCAACCACTAGAGTCATTGCATGTTTGTTCTTATACTAAAACCACAAACCAGCACTAGAGTCATTGCATGTGTGTTCTTTTCCACAAACCACACATGGATCCACCAGTGGTCATTGCATGTGTGTTCTTTCCACAAACCACATGGATCAACCACTAGAGTCATTGCATGTGTGTTCTTTCCACAAACCACACATGGATCAACCACTAGAGTCATTGCATGTTTGTTCTTATACTAAAACCACAAACCAGCACTAGAGTCATTGCATGTGTGTTCTTTTCACAAACCACATGGATCCACCAGTGGTCATTGCATGTGTGTTCTTTCCACAAACCACATATGGATCAACCAGAGTCATTGCATGTGTGTTCTTTCCACAAACCATGCATGGATCAACCACTAGAGTCATTGCATGTTTGTTCTTATACTAAAACCACAAACCAGCACTAGAGTCATTGCATGTGTGTTCTTTTCCACAAACCACACATGGATCCACCAGTGGTCATTGCATGTGTGTTCTTTCCACAAACCACACATGGATCAACCAGAGTCATTGCATGTGTGTTCTTTCCACAAACCACATGGATCAACCACTAGAGTCATTGCATGTTTGTTCTTATACTCAAACCACATGTGGACCAGCACTAGAGTCATTGCATGTGTGTTCTTTTCCACAAACCACACATGGATCCACCAGTGGTCATTGCATGTGTGTTGTTTCCACAAACCACACATGGATCAACCACTAGATTCATTGCATGTGTGTTATTTCCACAAACCACACATGGATCAACCACTAGAGTCATTGCATGTGTGTTCTTATACTAAAACCAACACTAGAGTCATTGCATGTGTGTTCTTTTCCACAAACCACACATGGATCCACCAGTGGTCATTGCATGTGTGTTATTTCCACAAACCACACATGGATCAACCACTAGTCATTGCATGTGTTATTTCCACAAACCACACATGGATCAACCACTAGAGTCATTGCATGTGTGTTCTGTCATTGCATGTGTTCTTTTCCACAAACCACATGGATCCACCCGCGGTCATTGGATGTGTGTTTTTTCCACAAACTACATATGTATCAACCACTAGAGTCATTGCATGTGTGTTCTTTCCACAAACCACACATGGATCAACCACTAGAGTCATTGCATGTTTGTTCTTATACTAAAACCACAAACCAGCAATAGAGTCATTGCATGTGTGTTCTTTTCCACAAACCACACATGGATCCACCAGTGGTCATTGCATGTGTGTTCTTTCCACAAACCACATATGGATCAACCAGAGTCATTGCATGTGTGTTCTTTCCACAAACCACACATGGATCAACCACTAGAGTCATTGCATGTGTGTTCTTATACTAAAACCACAAACCAGCACTAGAGTCATTGCATGTGTGTTCTTTTCCACAAACCACACATGGATCCACAAACCACATATAGATCAACCAGAGTCATTGCATGTGTGTTCTTTCCACAAACCACACATGGATTAACCACTAGAGTCATTGCATGTTTGTTCTTATACTAAAACCACATGGATCCACTAGAGTCATTGCATGTGTGTTCTTTCCACAAACCACACATGGATCCACCAGTAGGTCATTGCATGTGTGTTCTTTCCACAAACCACATGGATCAACCACTAGAGTCATTGCATGTGTGTTCTTAACACTAGAGTCATTGCATGTGTGTTATTTCCACAAATCACACATGGATCAACCACTAGAGTCATTGCATGTGTGTTATTTCCACAAACAAACATGGATCAACCAGTGGTAATTGCATGTGTGTTCTTTCCACAAATCACATATGGATCAACCAGAGTCTTTGCATGTGTGTTCTTTCCACAAACCACACATGAATCAACCACTAGGGTCATTGCATGTTTGTTCTTATACTAAAACCACAAACCAGCACTAGAGTTATTGCATGTGTGTTCTTTTCCACAAACCACACATGGATCCACTAGACTCATTGCATGTGTGTTCTTTTCCATAAACAACTTATGGATTAACTAGTGGTCATTGCATGTGTGTTATTTGGACAAACCAGATGTGGACCCATTACAGTCATTGCATGTGTGTTATTTCCACAAACCACACATGGATCAACCACTAGAGTCATTGCATATGTGTTATTTCCACAAAACACACATGGATCAACCACTAGAGTCATTGGATGCGTGTTCTTATACTAAAACCAACACTAGAGTCATTGCATATGTGTTCTTTCCACAAACCACACATGGATCAACCACTAGAGTCATTGCATGTATGTTATTTCCAAAACCACACATGGATCGACCACTAGAGTCATTGCATGTGTGTTCTTATACTAAAACCACAAACCAGTACTAGAGTCATTGCACGTGGTTTCTATTCCACAAACCACACATGGATCCACCAGTGGTCATTGCATGTGTGTTCTTTCCACAAACCACATATGGATCAACCAGAGTCATTGCATGTGTGTTCTTTCCACAAACCACACATGGATCAACCACTAGAGTCATTGCATGTTTGTTCTTATACTAAAACCACAAACCAGCACTAGAGTCATTGCATGTGTGTTCTTTTCCACAAACCACACATGGATCCACCAGTGGTCATTGCATGTGTGTTCTTTCCACAAACAACACATGGATCAACCACTAGAGTCATTGCATGTGTGTTCTTTCCACAAACCACGCATGGATCAACCACTAGAGTCATTGCATGTTTGTTCTTATACTAAAACCACAAACCAGCACTAGAGTCATTGCATGTGTGTTCTTTTTCCACAAACCACACATGGATCCACCAGTGGTCATTGCATGTGTGTTCTTTCCACAAACCACATATGGATCAACCAGAGTCATTGCATGTGTGTTCTTTCCAAAAACCAAAAATGGATCAACCAGAGTCATTGCATGTATGTTCTTTCCACAAACCACACATGGATCTACCAGTGGTCATTGCATGTGTGTTCTTTCCACAAACCACATATGGATCAACCAGAGTCATTGCATGTGTCTTCTTTCCACAAACCACACATGGATCAACCACTAGAGTCATTGCATGTTTGTTATTATACTAAAACCACAAACCAGCACTAGAGTCATTGTATTTGTGTTCTTTTCCACAAACCACACATGGATCCACCAGTGGTCATTGCATGTGTGTTCTTTCCACAAACAACATATGGATCAACCAGAGTCATTGCATGTGTGTTCTTTCCACAAACCACTCATGGATCAACCACTAGAGTCATTGCATGTTTGTTCTTATACTAAAACCACAAACCAGCACTAGAGTCATTGCATGTGTGTTCTTTTCCACAAATCACACATGGATCCACCAGTGGTCATTGGATGTGTGTTCGTTCCACAAACCACACATGGATCAACTAGAGTCATTGCATGTGTGTTCTTTCCACAAACCACGCATGGATCAACCACTAGAGTCATTGCATGTTTGTTCTTATACTAAAACCACAAACTAGCACTAGAGTCATTGCATGTGTGTTCTTTTCCAAAAACCACACATGTATCCACCAGTGGTCATTGCATGTGTGTTCTCTCCACAAAACACAAATTGATCAACAACTAGAGTCATTGCATGTGTGTTCTTATACTAAAACCAACACTAGAGTCATTGCATGTGTGTTCTTTTCACAAATCACATGGATCAACCACTAGAGTCATTGCATGTGTGTTATTTCCACAAACAAACATGGATCAACCAGTGGTCATTGCATGTGTGTTCTTTCCACAAATCACATATGGATCAACCAGAGTCTTTGCATGTGTGTTCTTTCCACAAACCACACATGAATCAACCACTAGGGTCATTGCATGTTTGTTCTTATACTAAAACCACAAACCAGCACTAGAGTTATTGCATGTGTGTTCTTTTCCACAAACCACACATGGATCCACTAGACTCATTGCATGTGTGTTCTTTTCCATAAACAACTTATGGATCAACTAGTGGTCATTGCATGTGTGTTATTTGGACAAACCAGATGTGGACCCATTACAGTCATTGCATGTGTGTTATTTCCACAAACCACACATGGATCAACCACTAGAGTCATTGCATGTGTTATTTCCACAAACCACACATGGATCAACCACTAGAGTCATTGCATGCATGTTCTTATACTAAAACCAACACTAGAGTCATTGCATGTGTGTTCTTTCCACAAACCACACATGGATCAACCACTAGAGTCATTGCATGTGTGTTATTTCCAAAACCACACATGGATCGACCACTAGAGTCATTGCATGTGTGTTCTTATACTAAAACCACAAACCAGTACTAGAGTCATTGCACGTGGTTTCTTTTCCACAAACCACACATGGATCCACCAGTGGTCATTGCATGTGTGTTCTTTCCACAAACCACATATGGATCAACCAGAGTCATTGCATGTGTGTTCTTTCCACAAACCACACATGGATCAACCACTAGAGTCATTGCATGTTTGTTCTTATACTAAAACCACAAACCAGCACTAGAGTCATTGCATGTGTGTTCTTTTCCACAAACCACACATGGATCCACCAGTGGTCATTGCATGTGTGTTCTTTCCACAAACCACATATGGATCAACCAGAGTCATTGCATGTGTGTTCTTTCCACAAACCACACATGGATCAACCACTAGAGTCATTGCATGTTTGTTCTTATACTAAAACCACAAACCAGCACTAGAGTAATTGCATGTGTGTTCTTTTCGACAAACCACACATGGATCCACTAGTGGTCATTGCATGTGTATTCTTTCCACAAACCACATATGGATCAACCAGAGTCATTGCATGTGTGTTCTTTCCACAAACCATGCATGGATCAACCACTAGAGTCATTGCATGTTTGTTCTTATACTAAAACCACAAACCAGCACTAGAGTCATTGCATGTGTTTTCTTTTCCACAAACCACACATGGATCCACCAGCGGTCATTGCATGTGTGTTGTTTCCACAAACCACACATGGATCAACCACTAGAGTCATTGCATGTGTGTTCTTATACTAAAACCACATGTGGACCCACTAGATTCATTGCATGTTTGTTATTTCCACAAACCACACATGGATCAACCACTAGAGTCATTGCATGTGTGTTATTTCCATAAACCACACATGGATCAACCACTAGATTCATTGCATATGTGTTATTTCCACAAACCACACATGGATCAACCACTAGAGTCATTGCATGTGTGTTCTTATACTAAAACCAACACTAGAGTTATTGCATGTGTGTTCTTTTCACAAACCACACATGGATCAACCACTAGAGTCATTACATGTGTGTTATTTCCACAAACCACACATGGATCAACCAGTGGTCATTGCATGTGTGTTCTTTTCCACAAACCACACATGGATCCACCAGTGGTCATTGCATGTGTGTTCTTTCCACAAACCACTTATGAATCAACCAGAGTGATTGCATGTGTGTTCTTTCCACAAACCACACATGGATCAACCACTAGAGTCATTGCATGTTTGTTCTTATACTAAAACCACAAACCAGCAATAGAGTCATTGCATGTGTGTTCTTTTCCACAAACCACACATGGATCCACCAGTGGTCATTGCATGTGTGTTCTTTCCACCAACCACACATGGATCAACCACTAGAGTCATTGCCTGTGTGTTCTTATACTAAAACCAACACTAGAGTCATTGCATGTGTGTTCTTTTTCACAAACCACACATGGATCAATCACTATAGTCATTGCATGTGTGTTATTTCCACAAACAAACATGGATCAACCACTAGAGTCATTGCATGTGTGTTCTTATACTAAAACCAACATGGATCCACCAGTGGTAATTGCATGTGTGTTCTTTCCACAAACCACACATGGATCAACCACTAGAGTCATTGCATGTGTGTTATTTCCACAAACCACACATGGATCAACCACTAGAGTCATTGCATGTGTGTTATTTCCACAAATCACACATGGATCAACCACTAGAGTCATTGCATGTGTGTTATTTCCACAAACAAACATGGATCAACCAGTGGTCATTGCATGTGTGTTCTTTCCACAAATCACATATGGATCAACCAGAGTCTTTGCATGTGTGTTCTTTCCACAAACCACACATGAATCAACCACTAGGGTCATTGCATGTTTGTTCTTATACTAAAACCACAAACCAGCACTAGAGTTATTGCATGTGTGTTCTTTTCCACAAACCACACATGGATCCACTAGACTCATTGCATGTGTGTTCTTTTCCATAAACAACTTATGGATCAACTAGTGGTCATTGCATGTGTGTTATTTGGACAAACCAGATGTGGACCCATTACAGTCATTGCATGTGTGTTATTTCCACAAACCACACATGGATCAACCACTAGAGTCATTGCATATGTGTTATTTCCACAAACCACACATGGATCAACCACTAGAGTCATTGCATGCATGTTCTTATACTAAAACCAACACTAGAGTCATTGCATGTGTGTTCTTTCCACAAACCACACATGGATCAACCACTAGAGTCATTGCATGTGTGTTATTTCCAAAACCACACATGGATCGACCACTAGAGTCATTGCATGTGTGTTCTTATACTAAAACCACAAACCAGTACTAGAGTCATTGCACGTGGTTTCTTTTCCACAAACCACACATGGATCCACCAGTGGTCATTGCATGTGTGTTCTTTCCACAAACCACATATGGATCAACCAGAGTCATTGCATGTGTGTTCTTTCCACAAACCACACATGGATCAACCACTAGAGTCATTGCATGTTTGTTCTTATACTAAAACCACAAACCAGCACTAGAGTCATTGCATGTGTGTTCTTTTCCACAAACCACACATGGATCCACCAGTGGTCATTGCATGTGTGTTCTTTCCACAAACCACATATGGATCAACCAGAGTCATTGCATGTGTGTTCTTTCCACAAACCACACATGGATCAACCACTAGAGTCATTGCATGTTTGTTCTTATACTAAAACCACAAACCAGCACTAGAGTAATTGCATGTGTGTTCTTTTTCACAAACCACACATGGATCCACTAGTGGTCATTGCATGTGTGTTCTTTCCACAAACCACATATGGATCAACCAGAGTCATTGCATGTGTGTTCTTTCCACAAACCATGCATGGATCAACCACTAGAGTCATTGCATGTTTGTTCTTATACTAAAACCACAAACCAGCACTAGAGTCATTGCATGTGTTTTCTTTTCCACAAACCACACATGGATCCACCAGCGGTCATTGCATGTGTGTTGTTTCCACAAACCACACATGGATCAACCACTAGAGTCATTGCATGTGTGTTCTTATACTAAAACCACATGTGGACCCACTAGATTCATTGCATGTTTGTTATTTCCACAAACCACACATGGATCAACCACTAGAGTCATTGCATGTGTGTTATTTCCATAAACCACACATGGATCAACCACTAGATTCATTGCATATGTGTTATTTCCACAAACCACACATGGATCAACCACTAGAGTCATTGCATGTGTGTTCTTATACTAAAACCAACACTAGAGTTATTGCATGTGTGTTCTTTTTCTAAACCACCAATAGAGTCATTGTATGTGTGTTCTTTTCCACAAACCACACATGGATCCACCAGTGGTCATTGCATGTGTGTTCTTTCCACAAACCACTTATGAATCAACCAGAGTGATTGCATGTGTGTTCTTTCCACAAACCACACATGGATCAACCACTAGAGTCATTGCATGTTTGTTCTTATACTAAAACCACAAACCAGCAATAGAGTCATTGCATGTGTGTTCTTTTCCACAAACCACACATTGATCCACCAGTGGTCATTGCATGTGTGTTCTTTCCACAAACCACACATGGATCAACCACTAGAGTCATTGCACATGTGTTCTTATACTAAAACCAACACTAGAGTCATTGCATGTGTGTTCTTTTTCACAAACCACACATGGATCAATCACTATAGTCATTGCATGTGTGTTATTTCCACAAACAAACATGGATCAACCACTAGAGTCATTGCATGTGTGTTCTTATACTAAAACCAACATGGATCCACCAGTGGTAATTGCATGTGTGTTCTTTCCACAAACCACACATGGATCAACCACTAGAGTCATTGCATGTGTGTTATTTCCACAAACCACACATGGATCAACCACTAGAGTCATTGTATGTTTGTTCTTATACTAAAACCACAAACCAGCACTAGAGTCATTGCATGTGTGTTCTTTTCCACAAACCACACATGGATCCACCGATAATCCTTTGGATGTGTGTTCTTTCCACAAACCACATATGGATCAACCAGAGTCATTGCATGTGTGTTCTTTCCACAAACCACACTTGGATCAACCACTAGAGTCATTGCATGTTTGTTCTTATACTAAAACCACAAACCCGCACTAGAGTTATTGCATGTGTGTTCTTTTCCACAAACCACACATGGATCCACCAGTGGTCATTGCATGTGTGTTCTTTCCACAACCACATATGGATCAACCAGAGTCATTGCATGTGTGTTCTTTACACAAACCACACATGGATCAACCACTAGAGTCATTGCATGTTTGTTCTTATACTAAAACCACAAACCAGCACTAGAGTAATTGCATGTGTGTTCTTTTCCACAAACCACACATGGATCCACTAGTGGTCATTGCATGTGTGTTCTTTCCACAAACCACATATGGATCAACCAGAGTCATTGCATGTGTGTTCTTTCCACAAACCACGCATGGATCAACCACTAGAGTCATTGTATGTTTGTTCTTATACTAAAACCATAAACCAGCACTAGAGTCATTGCATGTGTGTTCTTTTCCACAAACCACACATGGATCCACCAGTAGTCATTGCATGTGTGTTCTTTCCACAAACCACATATGGATCAACCAGAGTCATTGCATGTGTGTTCTTTCCACAAACCACACTTGGATCAACCACTAGAGTCATTGCATGTTTGTTCTTATACTAAAACCACAAACCCGCACTAGAGTTATTGCATGTGTGTTCTTTTCCACAAACCACACATGGATCCACCAGTGGTCATTGCATGTGTGTTCTTTCCACAACCACATATGGATCAACCAGAGTCATTGCATGTGTGTTCTTTACACAAACCACACATGGATCAACCACTAGAGTCATTGCATGTTTGTTCTTGTACTAAAACCACAAACCAGCACTAGAGTCATTGCATGTGTGTTCTTTTCCACAAACCACACATGGATCCACCAGTGGTCATTGCATGTGTGTTCTTTCCACAAACAACACATGGATCAACCACTAGAGTCATTGCATGTGTGTTCTTTCCACAAACCATGCATGGATCAACCACTAGAGTCATTGCATGTTTGTTCTTATACTAAAACCACAA